>JAHHUM010000388.1:49631-322266 GCA_036173005.1 Crenichthys baileyi | reverse complement strand
CCCTTAAAACCCCACCGCACTCAGCTGCAGGTTTTACAAACAGACATAAAAGACATTGCGTTGTAGTTAGTATAAATACACTGTAAAAAAAGTTGGATTTTAAGAATACATAGATTTGCATCAAAAGGGCATTACACACCCTCCGCTGATGCCCTACAAATTGGTAAAACAACACTTAAATGTGTTGATGAGGTATGACAAGTCAACCATTCATCTGTCTCTGGTGTTTGTTTATCAAGGCAATCACACCGACTAGGTGGACCTCAGGGGCTGCTTAGCGATCATCAAAGAGTGAAAGTGATTAAAAAAAGAAACCAACACTCCGCCTTTGCGTCTTGCTGTCTTTCTCACTCTTTTTCCTTAAGAGAACATGAAGAGAGGAAGACAGAAGAAGGGGAAGAAGAAACAAAGTGCTGATCTTGCACTCCTCCCTGAAGAAATCACCTCACATTATATAACTAAAATAATTCCTCTTTCTCACTTTGTCTCTCCCCGTTATATACTTTCACAATCTTCATCCCCTCTCTTACTTTTCCTCCCTCTGCAAGTTCCTCCTCCCTTAGGCTCCTCATCACTGGAATATATTATCTCGGGTAATAGGAGCAATATACCACGTTAGGATGGAGAGAGGACACAGTGAGAGAAGGCAAAAGAAAGAGGGGGAAAGGCAGAACCAAGGGGTGTAAATAAAGAAAAACTATGAGTAATAATAAGAAATATAATATTAAGACCAGCGGTTAGATGAGGTCACAGTGTGTCAGTGCTAAAGTATAAAGTCAGGGAATTTTAGCCAGTGGTTTTATGAGTATTTCATTATTAATGGTGAAAAGGAGAGAGACCTATTAAGCTGAATTTCAAATCAGAAAGTTGAAAGGCAAAAAATAAGGAAGGATGATCTTGAAAACATTGAGCTGACTGCTGTGCCTGTAGAAACAGAGTTTGTTAGTCTCTTTGAATGAGCTTTGGGTATAGTAGCATGTTTTTAATCTGTTCAAACTGTTCACTGTCTTGTCACTGTTGTTATAACCATATGTTTTTTGCATTTTAAACACTGTTTGAGTGACAACGTTATACACCAAGTATTCTCATAAATAAATACCAGCAGGATACACTGGGAATACATATACATATATACATACATATATTCCTTTACAACACCAACATAACGTTTTATAAGAAAATTCTGATTTCTAGTTTTTTTTTTGTAGTGTATCTACCTACATAAGCAGAACTGAAAGTGTAGCTATATCACAGCCTCTAACAAACAACAATAAGAAAAAATTAAATATCTAATTTCAAAAGTAATGATCTCATAGTTTAACCATGAGGGCAAAAAAGTCAGAAACATTTGGTTTTAACTGAGGTTTCCTTTAATGTTGTATTTTACCACACACTAAATTTGAAATGTTGAATGTTACCATAGAGATGTTCGTGACATTTTTCCAAATCCAACTCGACTTGACTTGGACCGCCTTAAAGAGGCAGGTCCAAGTCAAGTCTCAACTCTTTAGCCCAGAGTCAAAATCAAGTGTCAAGTCTTTAAGAGGTAAGTTTAAGATCAGTCTCAAGTACTTTGCTCCAAGCGAAGTCTTTAGTCCGCGAGGAACAAGTCAAAGTCAAATCTCTGAGGTTTAAGGACAAGTGATCGCTCAGGCCTTTTGTGATTCTGAAATAAACATTCTTACATTGGGTGCATGCCATCTAGTCTGCGTAAAACACAGAACTCTGGGAATTTTAATGTTTAAATATTAATCATTATCATTATCATTTAGTTTAACATAAGACCATTTAACATATTTCTGTTCCAAGACATTTAAACAAGCAAAAATCTGTTCAAACTGCTTAAGTGGGTAAAATATTTACAGAACTAAATATATTAATATGTATTTCTGTTTAAAGATGTAGTGGAAATAGGTTAACACCAGTTACTGTCAACTTTCTGAATGAATCAAAAAGGTGGAGCTTTTTTTTTTTTTAAACCAAAATGTCTGGGTATGATATCTACCTAAAAGTGAGAGAATAATATGTTGGTAGTAAGTTAGGCTTATTTTGTTTTGATATTACCCATAGTCCTTTAATACAGAGTTTAGTTTGAGAGCCATCTATGTGGTCATTATTATAAAGCTACAAAGAGACTGGAATATTGTAGTTAAAAAATTTGTCCACATTTGTACAGAAAAATGTTCGGATCTCGGTCACATTTGTGATCAGTGGCAGATTTAATATGAATGATTGCTTAATTTTAGCATTTATTAAAAACAAACAAAGCTGGAAGCTGCTATTAACAACTGCTGTTAATTATCTTTACTGGTACATACTTGCAAAAAAACATTACAGAGATGCCAGATTTACAGTTACTATATCAATCAGTCAATTGTATACACAATGTTAACTCAGGAGATAACATTAATAATTTAAATGACCTAAGCTTAGACTAAGACTAAGACTTCTTTTCTGATTTATCTGATGAGATAAAAATAGTTTGAGACTTTAGTCTAAGACTTTGACTTCAATAAGACTCATGCATAAGTTGGAGACTCTAGTTTCAAGCTCTGCCATCAAGCAATTTCCATGATTTTAAATAATGCGTCAGTTCACTTTATCATGACAATCTCTCAAATACACTGGCTTAGGTAAATGAGAAACTGAGCAACCTAACATAAAAAAATTAGGGGAATCAATTGTGAATGGATATTTTCAGTCGACAAAATCATAAAAACTATCTATATATATATATATATATAAAACTATGGTACTCTACCTTTCCTGTAGGGATCTAGTTTTAGTGAACTGCGAATAAGTCTAATTTAGATTACCACTGCAACATGGTTGACTTACTTTATAATAAATAGGTGGACAACTCATTTGTCTACACAGGTTGTAATCCTATGACACATTAATATAATTTCATTGAGTTCCGGAGGCCTAAAAAGACTGTGAAGCTAGTGAGAGAACATTATTGATTTGTTTATGTCAATATTTATGAGTGTGGTGTGATAAAGATTCATCCGATTGCATACTGGGAGAATGAAGTGAAACAGCAGTGATACAGAGCGGAGTATTTAGAAATGTGTCAATTCTTCAAAGGGTGTCTTTTCCCATTGTGTTTTATTGTTACTATAAGAAAGCAGATGCTTCGATGCATTATTATGTAGAACAAAATAGAATATTAAAACTACATTATGGTGTAATTCTTTTGAACTGGATGGTTGCCTAAACCCTTAGCATTTAACAGAGATACCAATAGACGTTGATAGGGCTTCTGTCCTTGTGGGTGTATGTATGGGTGTGGTTGAGCAGAGAGGATACATGAGTACACCCTCAAGGAAAGGAAAGAAAAATGGCTCCTATAAGCAAGTAGTTATGCATATGGGTCAGTATATCCAGCTGGTATAATCATAAACGGTTGCTATGATAACACAAAGAAATCAATGCAAAGTTTTAAAAAGAAACTGACCTCCCACCTTTTTTATTTCAAGCTCAGAGAGAGAATCTCCTCTAAGCAAAAAACTGCATAAAGCAGAAAACCACTTCATGTATAACAGAGCATGACCAAACACCTCAGAAACTCATATCTCAAGTCAGAAACTATGTTAATTAATTTATGGTGTAATATATTCTGTTGCATGATCAACTCATATTAAAAGGCATTCAATTCTTGGAGCAATTCTTTTCCAATTACTCATTATTTTTGTTCATACAATATACTGTAACTGATTTTTGACCATATTACCCCTCTCAACTAGTTACATAATAAAGGTTGGCATGGTTTGTTGAAGGGGATTGAATTCTTCTCTAGTCTTTCACACCTTTTATTCTTCTCAGTTTTGATTACTCAGGGTTGTGACCTCCAACTGCATTAAGAAGGATGAAGACTAAATGATTGGGAAGGTATGCATTTATATGACTGACAATTCATGGCGGAAAGAGTGCAAGACTTTTAATGAAGAGAGTTCAAGTTTGAAATCGTGTAGCTTTTGCAATAGTTCACTTTGTAGCAGGCTAAAGTGTGTTGTACGTCTGCTCTGCATGAAGATGTGAGGCTTGCAGCCCAGCTTCTTTGCTTTAATCACAGTCTCCACAGCTTTGTACCACCACGAAATTTGCTAGTTAATGAGGTGCCTCCCAGGTTTGGTTTTCTCAACAGTTTCAGTTGCTTCAACATAAACCTTCTTGACAAGGTAACTCAGAGGAAAAGGTAATACTCAGTGATGTAATTTTTATTTTAATATTAGGACACCATCTACCAAATTTCAACATTTATTTAGAGTTCTTCTGTAAAAAAATGGCAAATAACTGTGATGGTTCATGGTGAGTCAGTATATTTTGCTTAAAATTCTAGCAACAAATTTTAAAAGTCAGTTGTTTTAGATGGTGTGAACTGACCTTAGAAAAAGGTATTGTGATGTCTGGATTTACACACAACTGTACAAAAGAGTTTGCTTGAGTCACATGCTGGTTAACACATACCATAAAGCCTGGTTTAAGAATGGCAGCATGCAAGTTCCCAGCACCCTCTCATGCTTCAGGAAAAGTACGTTTATTTTTGGTTTCATGGAGAACTGTAGGTTTTTGTTTTAAATGGAGATTTGGATAATCTGCAATGGTGTATAAAAGTTTTCTTGTTATGGAGAAGAAACTGCATGCTAATGAGCTACAGCCTGTAAGTGGAATGTGGTAGGGACAACTGCTGCCCAATGAACAGTAAAGGAGTCACTGACTTCTTAGCCAAATCACCCTGTTGCTTTATCCTTCGATATTCTTAAAACACATTAGATGAATAACTTGTTACTTGTTGATAATTGCTGTTAAAGACTGAGTCATCCAAGTGGCAGTACTTTGTAAAGTACCCTCAAAAGATCTCAGTTTTTAGGATAACCTTCCACTATAGCACAAAAACTACTTGGGCACAGAATCACTTTGCATGAATATGCATAACAGAGAGATACAGAATGTGCTGACACCCTGTATATATTTAAATACATGATTTTCAATGTGTAAAATGCATCATATAGCAAGAACATACCTATACAAGAGGGCAGAGGGTTATCCCAGGCTCTTCTTTCCCCTGTCATACACTTAAGTGTCGAAGCTCCGTGCAGAGTGTAACCAGGCTCGCATCTGTATGTAATGCTGCTCCCAGAAAAATGGCCTTGGTCGTTGACTTTGAATCCGAACTGAGGCACGCCTGGATCCTCACAATGAGATAGCTCAAAACCTAAAGAGACGCAAAAAAGAAGGAAGCAGATCTTGACAATGTAGACTTTTAAAATTGCCCACAAATGGAACATTTAGGGCCAATATGTGCAAAACAAATTTAGTTTTATGCAGATTGACAGCAATTTTCCATGAATATTTAGCTCACTCAAGTATTCTGTTTTTAAGCTTCCTGATATCACAGAGTCTGTTAAGCTCTCATCTCAATTTAATAGAAGAACCTAAAAAGACACATGAGACATACCTTTATTAGTAGTGATACTGGAGCATGTATACACTTTATCCGATTTAAAGTTGTTTTTCACAGTCTGTCTGAGCCCAGTTTCCATGGTAATATTCTGAATATGCAGTTGGTGCACTGTTTTACAGCGTAGGATTTGAATAGATTTATAAATATCCTTACAAGACCATAACCAGGATTTGATCTATGACATTACCCAGAAGACAGGGTGGGCCAGCATTTGAGCTTTCTCTTGGCAGAGTGATGCAGGTGCATGTCTAAATCCTTAAATATGGCTATTTGGAAAGCAGTGCTTTTTTTCAAGTCAGCAACACAAACACATCTTTCATCATCCTGGGAGTGAACGGCCATCCCATCGCAAATTTTATTTTTTACAACATTTGAAAGAAAGCAAAAGACCATGAATTATTCATTGAAGTGCGTCTCAAGAGTTATACTGGATTATATCTTTTATCCTCCATATCAGACTCACATAAAATACATTCAAGCTAAGAGTCACAAACAAGAAAAAAAGATGTTGGTGCAAAGATCTTAAGATAAATATCCTTTTCTTTCATATACTAAAATAATTTTGGAAAAGTATGAAAAGAGCGAGTAAGTGTTCTTTCATGCCACTCAATCAGCATAAAGACAATACAGCCTCAAATAAATACAGAAACTATGCTAAGAAAAACATTTTTCTATGACTGAGCTTTATTATGTAGAGTTTATAGATGAAATGAAAGGGGGCTGTCAAATGTGCAAACTGCTTCATCCCACACTGACATCTAAGCTTCAAAAGCTTTGTGATAAAATGTGACTTATGTCCGATAACTCTTTGGTTTTAAAGACAGTTGTCTAGCAAGTTCTTTTAGGCAAACACAAATTTAGAATATCATAATCCAATTTGGGGCAGGAATTAAGAAAATCCATCCTGATACATAAGCTATGACATCTGTCCAGAGAAATAAAGCAGTTATCTGGTAATTACACTATTAGGAGAACATAGCATTTGATCTAGAGCTCTTACATGAACAAGCTACATGTAATAACTTTGCATTTCACGAGTTTATTCTATCGAGGTAGATTTTTATTTCTGCAAAACTAATACATTGCCTTGCAAAAATATTCTGTCACATTTTGACACATTACAACCACAAACCTCAGTGCAGGGATATTATGTGATAGGCCAACACAATGTAGTGCATTATCATTAAGTGAAAGGAAAATGATATGTGGTTTTGTTAACCTTTAAAAACAAAAATCTAGAAAGGTTGTTCTGCATTTACATGTGGCCCTCTTTACTCTGGTACCACTAAATAAGGTGCAACCAATTGCCTTCAGTGGGTTCCCGTAGAGTGGGTTAATCTCAGAATAAATGTAGCTGTTCTGTGAAGGCCTTAGAGGTTTGTTACAGAACATGAAGACCAATAACATAGCAGATAGGTTAGGGACAAAGTAGTGAAGAAATTTAAAGCAGGGTTAAGTTATAAAAGAAAATCTCAAGCTTTGAACATGTCATGAAACACTGCTCAGTTCATCATCTTAAAATAAAAAGCAAGCCTTAGAAAACATGTTCACCTAAACTAACAGGCCAAGCAAAGAGCATAAATCGGAGAAGCAGCCAGCGGGCCTGTGGTAACTCAGCAGGAGCAGCTGAGATCCACACCTACAGGTGGAAGAATCTTTTGACAGCTTCAAATAACTGGACTTTATGGAAGAGTGGAAAGAGGAATGCCACTGTTAAAAAAATGTGAAAGGAAGGTCCATTTGCAGTTTGCTATGAGCCATGTAGGAGACAACAAACATGAGAAATGTGCTCTGCTAAAATGAGACTAAACCTAAACCATTTGGCTTACATGCAGAAGGTGCTAATGGGTTATAACACTCCCCCCTCCCCCACCCTGAATAAACTATCCCTAGATAAACATGATGGTAGCAGCATCATGCTGTGGGGGTGCTTTTCTTAAGCAGAAACTTAGAAGTTTATCAGAGTTTTTAGGAAGTGAGATGGAGCTAAACACATAGGTCAATTCTGTATGAAAACCTGTTATAGCCAGCGAAAGACTTGAGACAGGGGTGAAGGTTAACCTTCCACTAGGACAGCAAACCTACACATATAACCTGAGTTAGAGTAAAGGGGTTTAGATTAGAGCAAGTTCATGTGGCAGTCAGATTAAATTAAAGCATCTGTAAAATCTTGGCACTGGTTCTCAGTTGGTTATTCTGATTTTAAGCTATTTGCAGACTGTAGATGTGCAAAGATTTGAAGGTGTAATTGCAGCAAAAGGAGTTTCTAAGAAAGCATTGGCTAAAAGGATGATGAACAAAAAAGCACACCATACTATATGAAAATCCTACATAATATTTATTTCTCCTTTATAATATTTATTTCTCCTTTATAATAGCAAACTACATTGTGTTGGTTTATTACATAAAAAACAATACAATACATTGAAGACTTTGCAAGGCACTTTACAAGCCTATTGTTTAACAAGATGATAAAAAGCACATATCCCAAACTTACTTGAGTACACCAATTTGAAGCCTTCTCCATTGTCTTCAGCGTCACTGTAAAACTCCAGCCAGAGGTGGTTTGATGTGGAAATCAGAGTGAGGCCTAACATGGACGAGCCAGTGAATGCTCCAAGGACTTGAGCTGTGTTATCTTTACCGTCGTAAATCTGTACAAATAAAATAGTAAAGAATTCATTATAAAACATACATTTAAAAAAGCAAACGGCACTAGCCTGACTAAAACTTTTATGATTTACTTTTGGCATTAGGCATAGATATCAGATATGTGGAATGATACAGACATCCCTTAATGAATGAGTGTGAGAGCATTTACCTTGAGAATATCGCCCTGGGCAAGATGAAATGTTCTAGCTGAGATGTTGATGCCTTTCCCAGCTTGCACCTTGAGTCAACATGGAATACAGATTAGGTTAATCGACAAGCAACACAGACAACATGCACTCAACATGCCTTGAGAAGGGCTATTAAATTCTACAAACCCTGATACAGATTTTACCATTTTCCAAAAAGGATTTGTGGGAGTCTCTGTGGTCCTCTTTTACAGTATATTGTATTTAGTAAAAGACTATGGACAAATGCTATGAAGATTTATAGCTTTACCTGGATGCTGTAGATGCACTCATGGTTGTTATCGTAGTTCATTGGGTAGTTTGGAGACAGGAGTATGCCTTCATTATTTATGACTGAAGAACCACACTCAGCTGAAGACAAAGAGAATATGTATTGAAGATAAAACATTACATCGTTTTTATTTCAATCACATTTATATTGGAACCACAATATAAATTTTGTTTGAATATATACGTATAAAACAATCTGTCTTAAATCTAACAAACTGTGTGTAACAATTCATTATATAAACATCTGAGCTTTCCAGCTCTTAAATTCTGTTTTGCAGTGCAAAGTTCAGAAGTTAATTTACTTAAATACACTCCTGCACTGTTCACATCTGGCCTCTATTGACAAAATCCATGCCTCTATCTTTTATTTTTTTACTACCCCCTCTCCTCTTCCCTCTCTCCCTTCTGTTCTGTGTCTATACTTGTGTAATAGTCCTATTACAGCTGTCATATCATCAATAAATCACCCTGCTACAGTGTCCATTTAGAAAATTACCTCTTCACCCTCTCCCTTTTTCTTCTTAATTTCCTCGTTCTTGCGCTTTGTCCCTCACTTCCACTTTATATCACTGGTGCCCCCTTTATTCGCCCTTATTTCATTCCACCTTTCTCCTTTCCTGCTCTGTTATAACTCTTGTTCTTTTTTTCCTTTTATTTGCATCTCCATTATTTTTTAAAGAAAAGAAACCACTTTGTTGCCTATCCAACTCATTTTAGGCTCTGCTTCATAAAAAATAAAAAAAATAGACAAATTCACATAAGCAGAATACCAGCTATAATATACATAGTGCATTATGAAAGCCCCCCTTAACACTGGATTAAGACTGCACCATAACATTAAAAATTGGAATGTAGATTGGAACAACACTGGAACATCCAGGACATGAATGGTCTTTTTAGACTTATAGAAGAGATCTTTTAGGGTACATTAAGAATGTAGTGTGCTCCTCACTAAAACTGACGGAGCATGACTGGCAGACTGAATGAGCCTTGTAAGAGCAATGATAGCTTATAGCTGACATATAGACATAAACAACATAAACAATCAACAATTTCCATGTCCATAAATGCAGTGCTAAGATCTGTATGTGCTGGGCTTCCCCCTAGATAAGGCTCCTAGCTGTGGAAAAGCACACAAACCTCCAAATTGTGCATGTAGGCTGGGTGACTGAAGGAGGTTGTGAGGTCAGGCTGCAGTTCAAAGTCAAAACAAACCTGGCATG
This sequence comes from Crenichthys baileyi, assembly GCA_036173005.1. NCBI lineage: Eukaryota > Metazoa > Chordata > Actinopteri > Cyprinodontiformes > Goodeidae > Crenichthys > Crenichthys baileyi. The sequence continues at coordinate 312,448 of JAHHUM010000388.1, read as the reverse complement.
CTGTCAAAGAGAAGCCCTGTACTCATATATTAGTGATAAGGAGAAGAAAAGAAGGGTGCAAGTAGCGGCTCACAATGTTTGGAAATTATGTAGATGGTAGCAGTGCAATGATTGCCTTCACACTGGAAATGGGTTTTCCAGATGTGCCATGATCTAGCAATGTTTGAACGATCTTGGAGATTCTGGAGACATTGGGGCAGATTTAATCTGGTGTAATGGAGGAATATGGAACCTGTATTAATTTGCAGTGGTTTGAGGACCTCACACATTAATGTTCAGTAGCTACAATATTTTTCTGGGCATATAATGTATTATGCTTTTACACCCTGGCCTTTAAATATTACACCTAAAATAGCCCAGTCAGTTCTGATGGGTCAACTGAATAGTTAGAAAGGGCCAAGTACAAGGCAGTGGTTTGTATAATATTAAAAAGGTGCTAATGTATTAAGCCAGGGTTATGTGAACTTGATTCATGGTGAAAATCTGAACGATTAAGAAATAATTTTAGCAAAAAATAAACCCCTTTGGAGCAGACTTTGACGCAACATTTTAAAAAGGGTTTATAAGACGGAAATGACTAACGTATGAATATGTGCTCATGTATCAAGAAACAGCATATTGCAAGTGCTTTAATCTTTTCCAATTCACTTTGAGCTCCATGGTGAGCATCATGTCACATAGCAAACGCAACAGAACATACCACACAGGAACAAAATATAGGAATCTGCAGTGTGCTACAAAACAACACACAAAAAAAAACTCACTTTGCATTATCAGTCTTGTCACTACTGCAAATATCATACTTAGCTGAAAATAGGATTGTAGTGTGAAATGATTTAACATTTAATCTCAATTACTGCATGGTGTTCGCTAAGACCGGATCTCTGTGCCTGGATTTTCTTGCACTTTTTCATGAGAAAACAACACCTCTTGTGGGCAAGTGTGGCAGCAGGCAGTGTCAAATCCCCTTCATTGCTACATGTGCTCCCAGATCAAATCCTATTTTATGCGTCCCTTATTTGCCCTGAGGTGTCAGGTTTATGGTGCTCATCCTTTGGATTAGACATATACAATCCTTTGAGGAGCAGGGGGCAGGGACTCTCTGGTGGTCTGGAAGAATTTGTGAGGCTATTGCCCTGTTTAAGGACAATAGCCCCAATGAAAGCCAAAACAAACACAGCTAGAGACGCTTATTTTTCAGTCTCTTAATTATTTAATTTCATCATAAATTGAGGTTTTTAGCAAAAAAAAATATTACTCCAAAACGCTTTGTTCATAACTATTATATATATATATATATATATATATATATATATATATATATATATATATATACATATATATAATTGTCCTGTTGAATAGCCCTGTGAACTCATGAACTGATGGACAGAGATTCTTTTTTGAGAATAATTCCAGCATCTGTCATTATGATATCCTTCATATGAAATGCTGTGTTAGTTTAGCGCCAGATGTAATAGGACACATACCTTCCACTTCTGTCTTGTTAGTCCACAAAATGAACTCCGACCTTAAAGGTTTAGATATCAAAATCATTTTTTGTGATCTATTCAAATTTGAGGAGTTGTGCTGCTTTAGTAATTCAAAATGGGCTTGTAAAAGTTGAGAACCCTACAGTACTGGATTGTAGGATCAAATTTGTGTCAATATAACGAGGGGAAAATCTTTGACCTTACTGATAATATTCTGAGGGGACCTTAAAAATAATGTCACTAGTTTTCATATTTTACCAATGGTAAATGAATGAATGACAAATGAATTTCAAAAAAAATTCACACAAATAGTTTAGTTTTGTTATGAGCTGAATCAGTTTGCAAACAGCAAAAAATTTGGAAACTTAAATCACTTTCAAAAAATTTGAATTTCAAGTTTCACATTTAAATTTAAATTTCTCTTTACTAGTATTACATACATATACTATTCTAACAAGGTAGCTAAAACCCCATGAAACACAACAACACAGCAGTAATGTAGCCTTAGACAAACAGAAATATGATTACGTACCAACACATCTTGGTAAAGGAGCGCTCCACATTCTACGCCCTCCACCCAGACAGATCAACTCTGGTGCCCCCTCTAGGCGGTATCCTAAGTTACAGGAAAAGGACAAAGTATCTCCGACCCCAAAACTGTAGCCATTTCTCCGGCCAAATCTTGGCATACCAGGGTCCTCGCAAGGCTCCAGAGTATATTCTGTTGAATAACCAAAAAACAATGAATATCTATTAAAGAAGAAGGAAATAAACCAAATTCAGTGGTGTAGCTGTAATAATCATATCATTTAAAAGGCCTTCAGCAGGGACCCTCTATGACTTTTTAACCACTCAGTAGTGGTGCATAATCATTTAATTAATAGGTGTGAAAAAGTCTCTATTAAGGCCTTATTATCTAAATAATATACATTCCAATTTTGTTATGTTAGCGTATGGACAATTATCTAACAACTTGTTGGACTATGCTGAGAATTCTCAGTTGAGCTTTCTCAGTTTGTATTTAAAAAAATACACCACGATATTTATTTGATTTATTTGTTTTAGCTGGCTTGGATCAAATCTCTTGTGACACCTTCCGTGTGTTACATTCTGACTATCAGCTTATGCCATCTGGGAGGCTTTAAGACATCTCACAGCATGAACTCAGATTCATGAGCTTCTTTACTCGAGAGTGAGAAAGAGCTGAAAGGGTAATCTGGTCATTGTTATTTTTTATGAGGGGCAGATGTAACCTCGAACATTCTGTTCCTAACTCTCCCCCCCCATCACCTGTTGACATAATTTTATGAACGTATTGGCAAATTAGAACTTTGGAGAAAAAAAACATGTACTGTATCAAAAAATCTTTGTTCACAATGATTACATATTTTTTTGTGTAATTTATGTGTAGGTGATTATTTATTATTTATTTTTTGTCTTTAATTTTCAGTAATTTGTATTTATTGATTTTTCTTTGTTTCTGTCCTCAATTTCTTTTTGGTTGCTACAGCTATTTGTTTTCCTAAAATTATTTATGTATCTCTTTTATTATTTTAGATTGTCCGCTGTTATTTTGTCTGCTTTCAATAAAGGTTTTACTTTCACTGAGGTTAAGATGTAAACTAAATTAAATTTCTCATATTCTTTCAGGATGTGAATAAAAAAAATATATATATATTTTATGAACATGGCTTGACTGCTGACAGGAAAAGTACCCTGTGATTTTATGTATTATCAATTAAGACTGGGACATGGAAAAGTACAATACCTGAGAAAGTTATGTTGAATCCCTCGTATGAGATGGAAAAGTCAGAGATGAATCGTAGCTGTGCTTTGAAGTTGCCATAGAGACCGGCATTGATGTTGCTAGGCAACTCATTGCCGGTCAGTCGAGCCAGAGGTTGCAGGAAGCTCCCGTTCTCGGTTACCAAAAGGTAGTCATGTTGGTCCTCAAGATGAAAGGAGTTGAACTGAAACTGGACTCCTGTTTGATACACATGGACAGATGGATATGAACACAGAGCAGGTTCCTGCACAACACGTTATAATAAGCAGAAGTATTTTTACTGAAAAAATCCCACCCTGCAAATATTTTTTACATAATAAAATAACATTGTGCAACTAAATTTATAGCCAGACAAGTTCATCTAGAGCCTTTCTCTGAGTTTGTAGCAGCACAAGATTGTAATGCAGGTTTGTTGCTGAGGCACAGAAGCAACTAGCTTGCTAAACTTGCCATGTCACACTGTACTGTCTCTCAGTCTGTCTCTATCTATTAGGGAGTGAGGATCTTTGCAACTTGCTTGCCTTTCCCATGGCTGACTTCAACAGTCCAGGTACAGTTGAGAGATGAAGGGTAGCTGTCTGGAAAGCCGGGACTGAGGATGGTTCCCCAGGGACCCCTGACATCCCCACCGCACAGAGCTGGATAGATTGAGAGAGACCGTGTGGGAGAGAGGGGCAGAGGTGGGAAGAGATGAGCAGAGACAGGGGACAGGAGGCAGAGAGAAGGTTAGCATCAGATTGTTGATTGCTAAAACAGATAATGTTTCCCTGTGGACCTTTAATACCACCTCTATGAGGCCTACACACACAAATACTGACAGATGGCTGATTCTGGCCAGGCAGCGGGAGAGAGATGGAGAGCCACGGAGAAATACATAATCTAAGAGTTGTGGTTAAAGTTGCACACTTTAAATTGGTGTTTATTTGTACATTAGTGTATGGAATAAATGTTCTTATACTGTGGTATCTCCTAGACACATCCATGGAAGGACATAAATGCTGTAACTAATCTGAAATTTCCCCCACAGTGTACTATAATACTGAAATGGCCTTAAATTAAATGAGCATATGACACCAATATGTTTCTGTATGAGGGTAATATAATAGAGGGATAAATATAAGCTCTTATTTATCTCTTTAACTTTGCGATAGAAGCAAACTATTGCAATCTCTACAAGCCAGGATAAATTAATGCAGCACTCTGAAAACATTAAGTATTCATGGCAGTGTTATTATATACTGCATTTCATATCATTTGAATTCATATAACATTATCACCATGTGAGCTGTATGCTGTATTCTGTTTTTGACTGCTTCCATGATACAAATATTCACATAGCCGTAACTAGTTTGTAAATACACATCTTTTTTAACTTGATTCTGGGTGATTGTGATACCCCCAAGACCATGGCACTCAGGGTGGGGAGCCATGTAAACCATATGATGGACATTTGATGATCCCCAAGGGTTCTAAGTGAAGCTGTGACTGAAAAAGGAAGATCAGCGTTCACTTCAATCACCTATCATTTTGTTTTAAAAAACAAAACAGTTAAAATATAAACAGTCTCATAAATACCGTTACACCGAGGTTCATTAATTGGTATGATTTACATTCAGAAGTAAATCCAAATAAGTTTAAGTGTATTTTAACACACTGTGTTTCATATTAGTTGTTGTATATCATACGTTTTCCCCTTAATGCTCACTTCAACTAAAATAAAAATGTATTATAAAAATAGTAGTACTGGTGGAGCTTAAAGTTTTGTGTTTGCATTTTTTGTGTAAGCGCAGTTTTATAGGCATGTTTGTTTTGCATCATAAGATAAATATGGTGGATGCACTGATGTATAGTCTCTATTAGGCAACTAAGCTAATGAGGTGTCTACCATTCAAGGTCGATGTGCTCAAAAGCTACTGGGAATAAAAAAAAATTAAAACAATCTCATATTTAAGTACATGAGATATGCACCAGTCTTTCACAAACAGTAGATGAGCATTACAAATGAAAGGTAAAGTAAAAACTTATGCTGAACTGTGTTTGCACTGCAGCCCACAGGATTATGCTCCAGCCACAGAGGGAGAGCAAATCTCAGCATAAAGGCACAGCAAAGAAGAGCAAAAAACAGAACTGGAATAAGGAAAAAGAAAAGCTCAAGAAAATGTTTAACTTGTCTTCCTGAACATTCTGCATGTATAGTATGTAAGTAAGTAAAGTGTATTTGTTGAGCGCCTTTCTCAGATCAAGGCATCACAAAGTGCTGTGCAGAAAACCAATAAAATAACAATTAGTCTTACCTTTTCTCAACTGACTTTGCAGGTACCTGATAAACCATGTTTCAGTCAACGACTATCATGAACTAACTTTACCCAGTCACATTAATAAGATGGAGGATAGAGTTTAAAATTAAATTTGCCTTAAAACCAGCTTTGAAAAAAAAATGGATACCTTGATTATGATGTTGTTGTTTTGTCTCTTCCTAATAAGGAATTATTCTTGTGAGCTTAATGCCACAGCAGCATTTATGCTAATGTTGTTAGTAGCCTCTATTGTTGACCTTCATTAGTCTGAAACAGCATCCTCAAGCTACAAACACACAGCTTGAATCCTGCAAGATCAAGATAACCAGTGTTCTTCTGCAGACCTATAAAAAGCTAATCTATACAAGTTCTTAACAGGTGATGCATAAACAGTTTGTTTGTGATTAAACTTGGATTTGAAAGATTCAGGCTGCAAATTAAGCACTTTTATAACATCATGACTTAACACAATTTAAAGCTCAGCGCCTCTTTTATTGTGTCCAACGTTGATTAATAGGTTGAAATATGCATTATTTAGTCCTAATAGTTGCATCAGTCTCTGTACAAAACACCCAACACAAGGTCCACAAACAAATCAAATATAAGCAGTGAACTTCTTCGTATGCAGTGGAATGTGTGGGAAAACACACAATCGAAGTCATTACTCCCTTGTTACATAGAAAGTCACCATCTATACTGTGAGTGTATCTTGAGCTGCTGTCAAGATTTTAAATCTACTTGTAAGAAGCTGTTGCACTGAGATTAGCAGCTACATAGCTCTTATTTTCAGGTAGAAAAATAAGGTACCAAGGAAACATTTTTAGAAAACATGGTCAAAATTGCCTTTTCAAGTTCATGTTTACAATCTTTCTGTGATTTGACAGTGCAGATGTTAATCGTTTGAAACCAAACAGCATTGTTTCAGCACATAACTCAGAGCTTTTCAGTGAATGACCATCATAATACAGGGTGAAAGCTGCACTTGCACAGATATCAAGTCTAAAAAGCTTGGAAAATTGTGTCACTCATTTTGTGCATTTATATGTATGCATACTGTTGGGGACGGTTACTTTTGTTTAGTTTCCTTCAGCTGGGATTTCATTTTAAACGTTGGCTGTAGGGGCAAATTGTTTTACAATAAAGCTACAACATGCCATGACATTAAAGCTAAAGTGCTTCAGGTGAAGAGCTGCGAGATCAGGTCTGAAAGTTCTGCTAAAGTTCCCTTGACATTTAAGAAGGTACTGGCCGTGCTTTGAGCGTTAAACCGCCAACTTTGGCAAGTGAAACCAAAATTGAAACCTGTGTGCATCCTTCTTTTAGTTTGGGAGCTGTTACAACCACTGCAACTGGTCAACCAAGGGAGAGAAAGTGTGCAAAAACCACATGAGGGTGTAAGGGTGTTCACAATCAACTGCTGTGGTTTTAACAGCATCTGCAGAGCGAGCGGTGAGGAGTGAGAACATTTCCAAACTAAACAAATACACAGCATGAATGAACATACAAGCACACACACAGCTAAATTAATATTTCATTATTTTCTGCCAAGAAGCTTTGAATGCTTAGCTGTGTCTGAAATGCAGTACTGTTCTCTTTTTTTACTTTATCTTTCCCCATGTCTATCTTTCAACTTTGCCTTATTCTTAGTATCTGAGAATGACTCGAATGGGTTTAATGAGTCAGATTTGAGTCAAATTTGACTCATTCAGATATTTTGATTGATTTAAGTTGGAGCTTTTACATATTTGATAAAATGTCTAACATATCCAGTTTAGGGAAGTCCAACTGATAAATCATTCATGAAAAAAGTTCAACTCTTAATCCTCACTTTTTCAAAGATTCTGTTTGGCTGGTAGGATCATCTTGTCATTTTCCTTTTCAAATGTATTCACAGACTGTCATCGGTAATAGATATGTGGCTCACTGTCATCTCTGCAAATGTACATCACAAACAACATTTGCTTTCAGCAGGACTTTTCAGGGCTCATTTGGCTCTCTGTGGTGATGTTTTCCTTAAATTTAGTGCATCAAGAAATAGAACTTCCAATTCTTACCAGCTATTTGTATTGACAAATTGCATACATTGCCTTGCAACAGTGATCATATTTCTCGAACTTTTCTACATTTTGTTTTGTTAAAACAAGTATATTTTTTGGGATTATGTGTAATAGAACATCACTAAGTAGTATTATAAAATTGAAGGAAAATGGTACATAGTTTTCAAAACAGTTTACAAACGAATATCACAAAATGTGGGCCACAGTTGTAGTCAGCCCAATAACTCAGTACTTGGTTTGTCTTTACCAGCTTTGCACATCTAGAAAAAAAGATGTTTGCCTATTATTTTCTGCCTTTAACCAGTTTACATCAAGATTAGCCCGTATACACCTCCATCAATCTTACAGTCGACTTGTATAGAGTTCTTCATAACTGTAAATTTAAAGGTTACCTTTTTTAAAGCCCGACTATGGCTATGGGCCTGTGAATTAGCTGTTACTGTTTGGAAGTGGAATAGTAGGGAGCATAGGCCATTGTAAGCACAGCTGTGCCACCATGCTGATGGCACAACTCGTGAAGGTGACTGTATTCTTGCAACAGCAATTCTTTTTACTGCCTGATAACATGACTCATAAGTGTTTGTCTTGAAAGCCAAATCTATCAAAGCAAGAACACATTGATCCTTCGAGGAAGAGGAGAAGGAAGCTGCATCAGCTAAACTGAACCGCAGCTAAAATAAGTTTACATTTGGCTGTCTTACAAAAAAAAAACACAACTAAACAATACTGATGCTTCTAAAACAGTTAAACCCAAAATAAAAGAGCAAGCAAAAGAAAATAGACTGGAGAATACAGATGACTTCTGATTCTCGGAGCATTGATTATATAATAACAGTTAAACCCAAAATAAAAAATAAAGCTTAAGCAGCCTCTAGGACTGGTCTCTTATTAACCCATTCTAACTCATTAATATGCTTTGACATAAAAATGTTGGCGCCCAACCCTCAATATACAACCAGACCACCAACCGTTGATGTCCTGTTAAAGTGTTTTGGAAGTGAATGAGCCACCAAGCCATAGTATGCAGGCTTCCACTAAAGTGATGCTGCAGTGACACATTTGTCTTTTCCTCCCACCCCTCCTGCACCACTGTGATTGGAAGCGAGCAAGACGGGCGAGGAGACAGACAGGTTTCTCTCCTCCCCTCCTCATGTGCCCAAACCCCCCCCCCCCCCCCCCCCACCCCCCCCCCCCCCCCCACCCCACCCCCACCCACCCCCACCTGAGGCTTGTGATTTGAGGGAGAGAGAGGGGAGGTGACAGCCAAAACAGGCTCTCCTCAACCTTACCTCAAATCTTCCTGTGTTCTCGGCTCACACAAGAGAGGGGGTGACAGGGCGCACATGGATAAAGGAGCCACAAGCGCACACACATCTATAAGTGCACGCATACCGCTCTACACACAAAGATGTCTAATCTTTTCTTTAGAATATTGCAGCCACAGCAGCATTTAAAGCAAACTTGCCCCAAATAGTGGTATTGCTACAAAATAACACAACTTCCAAAATATGAATATCAGTTTAATTTAAATCTTCACCGAAATCATGTAGCTCATTGTATTTATTGTAGCAGTTTCTAGCCTACATTTCATCATCATTTGCCTCTTAAATCGTCTTTGAAAATTTGTTCTGTCAGATAAAAGTGAATATTATCAGATAAACAGCCCCGTTTGTAGTTTTTGTGTGCTTTAAGACAGCATGCAGCGTGTCTTGTCCTTGCACCAATGTCAAGGCAAATATTCCTGTTTCACTGCATGCAGCTTGTTTTTCAGTCAAGAGTATCTATGGTGTTTGACTAGTCTCAGAAGGCAGGTGGCTGACAGCAAGATGCCTTCGAGTCGTAAGAGCAGAGCATCACCAGCAGGTGTAAAACTATCATCATGGGAAAACAGTGTTCAGCAGGAGAAAAGCAAGGAAATAAGAATCATCTTAGTCCAAAAATGTGCCTGTTGCTCGCCGTGCAAAGACGTTGAATAATGTCCACTCTTCTTCACTGGTCCTGATTGGCTAACATAACCAACACCAAGGAATGCTCAATCTTGTCTAATACGCCACCAGAAAGTGGTTTGATTATAATAGTGGCTGCTAAAGCAATCAACATTGTTACCTTGACATCTAAGTGCTTGCAAGACCAACTACTAAAACTTGTAATGCTGGGATTTCTTTTATCTCGTATCGTCACAACTACGCTACAAAGTTGCACATGCTTGACAGCTTGACTGGAGAGTAGAGATAAGAGATAGTTTCTGATTTTAGGTCTTAGAAGTCAACTTGACAGGCAAGGGTGTGCTGAACAGCTGAAAACCAAGAAGGCACTGAGCATGAGCACAACACAGCTACTGTGGAATGCCAAATTTATTAAAGCATAGCAGAGATGTTGCTTTGAGAGGAATATTTCTGCTTACAGATACAGCTTTGAAGATAGTACTGGGTACTACTACTACTACTACTACTAACACTACTACTACTACTACTGCTTTGCAAACGTATTCATGCCCCCTCTCCACATTTTCGAACATTACAACCACAAGCTTCAATGTATTTTATTGCCATTTTATGTGATGGTCCAAAAGAAGGTATGACATAATGTATAGTGGAAGGAAAAGTATGCTTACTCTTAAAAAAAAAAGTAAAACACCTAAAAAAGGAGCGGCACAACTTTTTTTGCCCAGTCTGCTCTAACACTACTAAATCGAGTCCAGTTAGTAATTTAATTTCAGTGCAAATGCCACTGTTTTATAAAGGGCTCAGAGGTTTTTTTTTAAGAGAACAGTGGGGAACAAGCAGCATCATGAAGAACATGGCAGGCAAGTCAGGGATAAAGTTGTAGAGAAGTACTGTATATAGCAGGGATAGGTTATAAAATAATATCCAAAGCTTCCAACATTTCAGGGAGGCCTATTCAATCCATTATGTGAAAATAGAAACAGTATGGCCCAACTGAAAACATACCAGGACATGGCTGTCCTCCCAAATTGCCAGGCTGGTCAAGAAGAGCATTAATCTCAGAAGGAGCCAAGAGGCCCACGATAACTCTGGAGGAGCTTTAGATATCCACAGCCCAAAGAAGGAGAATCTGTCGATTGGACAACTATTAGTTTTAAAATCCATAAATGTGGCCTTTATTTAAGACAGCAAGAAGAAAACCATTGCTGAAGAAAAGTCATAAGAAGTCCGACTTGTAGTTTGACATCACATATGTACAGGACACAGCGAACCTAGAAGAAAATGATCAGATGAGACCAAAATTGAAGATGGTATGTTTGGAGTGATGCTTATACCTACATGCAAACATTTGCAGTGTATAACAAACACCGCACATCACCCTAAAACACACCATCTCCTATGTAGTATGCTGGTGGCAGCACTATACTGTGGGCAAGCCTTTCTTCAGCAAGGTCAGGAAATACAGACTAATTATGAAGGAAAACCTGTTAAAGGGTGCAAAGGTCTGCCTTCCAGCAATGTCCCTAAACATGCAGCCAGTGCTTTAATGATTAAGGTCAAAGCATAGTCATGTTATAGAATTTCCAGCCAAAGTCCAGACCAAAATAGATGGTAGAATGAGAACATTCAGTGGAAAATTTAAAACCTGATCACAAGACACCAGCCAGGAAGTGTGGGCACAAATGAATCTTCCAATTAATTACATATTACCTTAGGGGAAACTTAGTCAATATTTTGGAGTGCCCCTAACAAACCTTTAATGAAGTTTGTAGTTTCATAGGAAATCTGTAGGCAGAGCTGAAAAGCTGTGCATGAGCAAGGTGGACTACCAACCTGACTTGGTGAAACCACTTCTGCCAGGAATGGGCCAAAATTCCAGCAAAACTATTCTGAGAAGCTAGCAGAAGAATAACCAAAAGGTTTGACCCAAGTCATACAATTTAAATTCAATTCTACCAACTGCAAAAGACATGTGAGAACATCCAAATTTGAAGAAAGTAAAACAAAAACAAAATTTCCTAATCCTGGCATTCAGAAAATGTAAAACAAAAATTGTTAATTCTAACTGACATAAGAGAGGAAAGGTTTAGTCTGACTTAATGTGAGACTGAGAAAAAAATAGCTGTGTCTTTTTATACACAGTATGTGAATATCTAGTTTCAAATATATGTGCCTACAAATAAGTGCTTTGGAATGATTTACCGTCGCATGTTGGTAAAGGGTGGCTCCACCAGTGGTTCTTTTCACACACTAGTGGTTCTTCGTGGCTTAGTCTGTAGCCTGAATCACAACCGAATGACACTGTTGATCCAATGGAAAAATCTTGCCCATAACGAATACCATTGACAGGAATACCAGGATCCAGGCATGAATAGCTGTCGACTGTTACACCTGAATAAAACAAAACAAAAAAAAACCAAATCAAAAAAGCAACAAGTTTCAAATTAGCTGATCTAAATTATATTAATCTTTCTCTATTGTTCACAAAAGGCTACCAGCAATGTTTTTTTTGTTTTTTTCAATGACCACAGGAAAAATTTGGCCAGTGTGTTCAATACTGGTTGGACTATTGATTTCACATTGTCACATTATGACCACTTACTATAAGTATAACAATACATTATATATACAAATGAGAAATTACATGACATCTGCTGACTGGATATATTGACAAATGACATATATATACAGTACAGACCAAAAGTTTGGACACACGTTCTCATTCAAAGAGTTGTCTTTATTTTCATGACTATGAATATTGTAGCTTCACATTGAAGGCATCAAAACTATGAATTAACACATGTGGAATTATATACTGAATAAAAAAGTGTGAAACAACTGAAAATATGTCTTATATTCTAGGTTCTTCAAAGTAGCTACCTTTTGCTTTGATTACTGCTACGCACACTCTTGGCATTCTGTTGATGAGCTTCAAGAGGTAGTCACCTGAAATGGTTTTCACTTCACAGGTGTGCCCTGTCAGGTTTAATAAGTGGGATTTCAAGCCTTATAAATGGGGTTGGGACCACCAGTTGTGTTGTGCAGGAGGTGGTTACAGTACACAGCTGATAGTCCTACTGAATAGAATGTTACAATTTGTATTATGGCAAGAAAAAAGCAGCTAAGTAGAGAAAAACGAGTGGCCATCATTACTTTAAGAAATGAAGGTCAGTCAATCCAAACAATTGGGAAAACTTTGAAAGTGTCCCCAAATGCAGTTGCAAAAACCATCAAGTGCCACAAAGAAACTGGCTCACATGAGCACCGCCCCAGGAAAGGAAGAGCAAGAGTCACCTCTGCTGCGGACGATAAGTTCATCCGAGTCACCAGCTTCAGAAATCGCAGGTTAACAGCAGCTCAGATAGAGAACAGGTCAATGCCACACAGAGTTCTAGCAGCAGACACATCTCTAGAACAACTGTTAAGAGGAGACTGTGTGAATCAGGCCTTCATGGTAAAATAGCTGCTAGGAAACCACTGCTGAGGACAGGCAACAAGCACAAGAGACTTGTTTGGGCTAAAGAACACAAGGAATGGACATTAGACCAATGGAAATCTGTGCTTTGGTCTGATGAGTCCAAGTTTGAGATCTTTGGTTCCAACCACTGTGTCTTTGTGCGGCGCAGAAGAGGTGAACGGATGGACTCTACATGCCTGGTTCCCACCGTGAAGCGTGGAGGAGGAGGTGTGATGGTGTGAGGGTGCTTTGCTGGTGACACTGTTGGGGAAAATTGAAGGCATAGTGAACCAGCATGGCTACCACAGCATCTTGCAGCGGCAAGCTATTCCATCCCGTTTGCGTTTAGTTGGACCATCATTTATTTTTCAACAGGACAATGACCCCAAACACACCTCCAGGCTGTGTAAGGGCTATTTGACCAAGAAGGAAAATGATGGGGTGCTGCGCCAGATGACCTGGCCTCCACAGTCACCGGACCTGAACCTAATCGAGATGGTTTGGGGTGAGCTGGACTGCAGATTGAAGGCAAAAGGGCCAACAAGTGCTAAGCATCTCTGGGAACTCCTTCAAGACTGTTGGAAAACCATTTCAGGTGACTACCTCTTGAAGCTCATTAACAGAATGCCAAGAGTGTGCGTAGCAGTAATCAAAGCCAAAGGTGGCTACTTTGAAGAACCTAGAATATAAGACATATTTTCAATTGTTTCACACTTTTTTGTTCAGTATATAATTCCACATGTGTTCATTCATTGTTCCCCAAGAACTTGCAGAGACAACAATATTTCCAGTCAGCTCAGGCACACAGAGTGTATTTTTCTCCGACTTACTTTCATAGAGTATTTTGAAGCCAACGTTGGAGCGGCTGTTATCAGTGGTAAACAGGAGATAAAGGAAGTTGCTGCTGCTGAAAAGAAACTGGGGCACCTGGGTGCCGTTAAAGGAGCCAACCAGAGGTGATAGGAGGTTCTGTCCGTCATGAATCTCAAGGAAGTCATAACCCAACTCTGTCTGGAACCTGTAAGAGGATAATATCAGATTGACCTGATCTTTAATTCAACTTTAGTTATGAGATGTGAAAAACTTTTTGAGACGAGCATCTGGATATTCCAAAGAGTAAGTGGTAGACCCTAGTTCTTTTCCTGTAAAACAATGTTATTTCCAAGATGCAGCTTCTTCATTACTGTCACGTGTGTGATTTCTGGATCCCGTTCGAGGTGTTCATGGCGAGTCTGCACCCGGAAAATGTCATTCTGATATGGGAAAAGAGCCGGGATGTACCGCTTACACTTTGGGAAATATCATGTCATTTTTATTCACACATGTGTGACTTAATAATGTCGAGGAATATACTAGTTTTCATCTAATAAATGTATGCCTTTAACCAAAAAAAATATATTTCTTCTTTGAAATTTACAACTTTTTAACATCTAAGAATATCCATTTTTTTCTCATAAATATGTGACAATCTCAAAATTTCTTCATTTTTGGCAGACATTTTGTCCTCTCTGGCTACGTATTTATTTTTTTAACTTATCAGTTCACTTACAGTGACCGTAATACTCCATCTTAGATCTGAGCTCATAGAATCCATAATTTTAAAAAAAAATATTGCTGCCTTCTCATAAATAAGCAGCAAAACTGTCTTTCCTCATTGTATGGTCTATAATATTAAAGAGATCACTTTAATCTTTGTAAAACCTTACAAACTCCTTGTTAACACATGCTTGTCAAATGCATATTGCTCTGAGGGCTTTAATAATATGCAAAACAAAATAATTTTATAGGTCACCTGTCGAATGTGATCTTGATGGAACGTCCTGGCTCAGCTTCGATTACCCACTCACAGCTAAGGGAGTCTTTGTAGTAACCGGGCCACCCAGGAGACAGAATGACTCCACTTGGAGTGGAGTAGTGGCCGCCACATGGGGCTGGAGGAGATGAGGAGAAAGGGAATGTCAGAGAGGCAAAAAGGAGAACACTCAAGCATAATCTGGGTCTACATGTAAGTACAGTCTGATGAGTAATGTATGAGAAGTGGCAACATGCATATTCTGAAAGATTTGCATGCAGCTTAGATTGGTGAATTATCTCCAGCAGAGGCTGAAAGGCGGGCAACTCAATTACAACTTTATTCAATCTTCTTAAAGGCTGGTACTCTGGTTAAATACCAAACTGTTTCTCTGATCATAATTCACAGTAACATCAAAGCATGATCACAGTTACTGAATCATGTCTGCAACAATTTTGCAGAGTTTGCAATGATAAGGAGTATTTATCAAGGGTATCTAATAAATGAAATTCTGTTTTTCAGTTGGCTATATGCTCTGATCCGGATTTACAGACTATCTGTTATGATTTGGGGTTGTTTAGTTTCTGTTTTTTTTCTTATTTGTTTCTCACAGTTTTTGAATCATGCTTCTGTTTATTATTTTCCTGGTCATGCTTTAATTTTTGTCTTCTTGTTCATGTTTTGTCAAGTTTGGTTTTTGGACCTGGTTATGCTTTAGTTTCATGTTTTTCTAGTTTCTGTTAGTTTGTACTCATGAGTCTCTGTTTTGCTCCAGCCACGTTTTGTTCTGTCTGTCAGTTATCTTTATTTGGTTCACCTGCTCCAAGCCTGGTTCACACTCCATATATACACACCTGTTCAGTTATTCATGGCGGAAACATTTTCAAATCATGGTCATGTCTAGTTTTCTGGATCATGCTCATGTCCTTTTTTTCATGCCAAGCCTGTCTTGCCGGCCTGCCCATGTCTGTTTTTGCCTGTCTTGCCTGCCCGTTTATTATTTTGGTTCCTGCCTTCTCCTGTGAGTGAGTTTTTGTTATTAAATCCTTATTTCACTTACCGTCATGCTGCCTGCTAGTCTGCATTCTGGGGTCCTCCGTTTTGCAAGTCCTGACAGTTATTTTAGATCGTACAATGCTTTTCTAATTTTGGACAAAATCTTTTGCCAGAGGTTGATTTATGCCTTGCCTCCACAAGCAGCAATTCCCTTCCTGTTAGGACGTCTTTGTTTGGCTAAATGAGGAACTTTTGGACAAGAGGTTGGTAGAGTAGCCAAACAATGTACTCAAGTAAGAGTAGCATTACTTAAACATATTTTACTGACGAAGTAAAAAGTAGTCATCCAAAAATTACTCAAGGAAAAGTAAAAAATATTTGTTAAAAAGGCTACTTGAGTACTGTTCATAACATCAGATTTAATTTGTGAAATTGATGTAATCAGATAGACAAATATATTATATATTAGCTATAAGTTACTTGCAAATTCTGGTATTTTAAAGAATAAAATAAAAATGAGTACAAATATGTAACATTAAAAAATAAATTCAGGCAGAAGACACACATTACAAGTGTTTTGTTTACCAGATAAAGCTTTTGAAACAAGTACTTAAGGTATGTAATGTTTATAAACTAAAAGTTCTTCTAGTACTACAGATTTTGGGATTTGTAAAACTTGAACTTTGTTTGTGGAAACAAAGTGTCCTTGAGGTAAGTTTTATGTTTTACATTATTGCAATAAATTAATTTTATCAGTCAGTATTCTAGATATTCCTAAAGTACTTTGTTTTTGATCAACTTAAATAATTATTGAATTTTATTTTTATTTTCTTTAATAAAAGCCTTTTTGTATTGCTACTCTTGTAATTAACAAGGGTAAGAAAAAGCCCCATTTCCATCTAATATGTTATTTCATATGCTTCCATGATATATCTGTGACGTAAACTATTTAATAGTTTATTATTCAAAGTATTCAGTAAATATCTAGTTTCTGTTTTGCAGAAATATTTTGTTTCCTTTCCTAATTTATTCAGAATAACAGCTTTTGTATTAACACAATTAACAGCTTTTTGTATTTCTACATTTTTACACATTTAGATGTGTGATGCAAGGGCAAATATGTATGTAATAAATGGAGCTGTCCATACTGGGAGACACACAGAAGAGGAGGTTCTAAAGCAACCTTAAAGAAAAAGTTGTTCAGCAATTTGCAGTTAAATCACATAGACACCTAAATATACAGTGTATTTCAGAAATGAATGTATAAGTTTTAGCACAGTGAATTGTTTCATGTGTTTATTTGACAAAATGAGAAATAAACATGTTGAAATTTTTAGTTTAGCCCAGCTTAATGCTCAAGTAGCTATTTAAAACAAATCAACAGAATATTATTAAGTAATTTAATTTCAAATAAAACTTCAACAATTTTTAAAAGTCCAAAAGACAGAATTGAAAGAATAATATGATCATATCAAAAACGTTTTGAAATCTAAAATTCTAAAAATACTTGTAAAATCTATTTATTTTAGAAGACATAGCAAAGAAACAGAGGAAATAAATGTCAGTCATTTTGAGCTGAGCTGTGCAATAAAATATTTACCACCTATATGTAAAGTGCTTTGTGGCTTATTCTGAAAAGCTAAATACAAAAAGCATCATTATGATTTCGTTTTTTTTTCTTATATTTATTATTCTTCAGGGATCATGAAAAGTTATTTTAATTTAAACGAATAGGCTGCAATTCCATGGCATTTGCATGTTAAATGTATTATTTTTAAATTGTAAAGAGAATGTCTTTATTTAGGTTTGTAAATGTTGGAAAACAGATGCAATGAAAGAAAAAGCACAGTCTGGGTTCATAAAGGTCTGCTTTATGAACCCAAACTGTGCTTTTTCCCAGTCAGCCAGTAGCTGATTTGATATAAAAGTTTACAATGGCTAATTTAAAAAGGATTATATCAACTGAAATAGATTATGTACATTACCTGACAAAATGTTTTTTTTTAATTACACATTGCAGTTATTTCCCAAGCTGTTTATGTTAGAGTGCCTTGCTAAAGTTACCCCTTCATACCCCTCTGTATGTAGTATGCGATGTATGTGATAGACAAACACATACTGGTGCATTATTGTAAAGTAGAAGGAAAATGATAAATGGTTTTCAAAATATTATACAAATAAACATTGGAAAAGTAAAGTATGCATCTGTATTAGCTCCCATTTCTGCTGATACCCCAGAATAAAGTCCAGTGCAACCAACTGCTTCCGGAAGTCACATGATTCATAAAAGGAGTTAATCAGTGTGCAGTTTATCCTCAGTACAAATACAGTTGCTCTGTAGCCCAGGCAAAGAGAGCATTAATAACAGAGGCTGTAAAGAAAACCATAGGAACTCCGGAGGGTCTGTAGAGATTCATATCTCAGGTGGAAGGATCTGTTAACAGGACAAATATTAGTTGTGCAGTCCACGAAACCTGGCCTTTGTGAAGAAGTGGCAGAGAAAAATAGTCATTCCTCAAAGAAAACCATATAACATCTCATTTGCAGCTTGCAGCAGGTGACACAGCAAAAGTGGAAGAAGATGCTCTGATCAGATGTTCCAAATTTAACTTGTTGAACTACATGCTGTGTATGGCAGAAAACTGACACTGAAAATCACCCTGGACAACACTGCCCCACCACCTGAAACATGTAGGTAGCAGCGTCATGCTGTGGGAATGCTTTTATTCAGCAGGAACAGGGAAGCTGGTCAGAGTTGAAAAGATGAATGGGGCTAAATACAGGTCAATCCTGGAAAAAAAAAAACTGTTGGCGGCTGCAAAAGATGAAGGTTGAGAGGTGACGGTTCTCCTTGCAGCAAGACAGCAACCTTAAACATACAGCCAGAGTGTCATAATGTGTGGGGAACAAGCAAGGAACAATGAAAATAACCAAACATATATACTGAGGGAGAGAGGAGTGAGAACCAATGAAAATGGGTGACAGGTAATCAGATGAAACATGAAACAGGTGTGAAAGCGGGTTGCAGGGGAACTGAGGGAAGGTGACTGATTACACTAACGAGGCCGGGCTGCTGAAGGGAAAATTAACAAGGGAAACATAGCAAAAGGAAACTAGACTAAATAACAAAAACCTGATCTAAAGGGAAACAAAAACAAACACATAAACACAACCCCAAAATGGCAAAGCATGACACAGAGTCACATTTAAATAGTTTAGATCAAAGCACACCTAACAAAACAAGACGTTGGCCCAAAAAAATTGGGAATCTGAGGCAGGATTTGAAAATTCTTTTTCAGTGATGATGTCTCTCCATTCTGACAAGTTTAAACATTTTGCAACTCTCTAGATGTTTGAAGCCGGTAAAGATCCCCAAATGGTTCTGGAACTGTAATTTCTGATGTGTGTAAAGTACTGCCTCAGGGCACCTGTTTACAAATGCACACCATACTTAAAAAACATTTATCTTTTTGCTTCGACTTCACAATTATGTGCTCTCTTGTGCTGATCTATCACATAAAATCTCTCCAGTGTGTCAAATATTGTAAAAGTTCAAAGAGTATGAATACTTTTGGAAGCCTTTGTAACTGACACTCCCAGTGTAACTTCCTTGATTTATACTTCTTTTCAACAGCAGTAGTGTGTAATGATATCCTGGATAGAGTACTGGTTCCTAAATATAATAATTTAGCCAGCAATCTTGGCAATATTTACCTTCACATTTAGGAATGGGTCCACTCCACATGACTTTTCCCCGTTCTAGCTGGCAGGAAATGGTCTCAGTTCCCTGGGTTTTAATGAAACCGTCCTCGCATACTACTGAGATGGAGCTGCCTAGCTGGAAGCTGTCTCCAAAGCGGCGAGCATTGATGGGAATACCAGGGTCTGGACACTCATTATGGCCAAATGCTGCAAACATAAAAAAAAAAAAAAATCTTTATTACAAGGAGACATGTTTACAGTGCAGATTTTGGGGATAAGAGGATAACCAAAGGGAAAAGTCATATGTGCAAGAAATGTATTTTTATACTTTCAATCTTTCTCTTAATTTTGATAACATAAAAAAAACAACTCATGAATATTAATGGGAAAAAAATGACACCTTCCATCTTTTGTTGTACCTTTATTCTGCCCTTTCTTTGTGCATGTCTGCTGAATTTGTCTGATGCTGTTATAAATGCCTGCTTGCAAAGCCAAATTTTCCTCCCTCGTTTATTTTGCTCAAGTCATATATGCTTTGTGGTTCCTTTTTTGGGGGGGGCATCTTGAATGCACCACTCGTGAAATTTTCAAGATTTGGTTTTATTTCTTTGGTTATTTTAAGTTTCAAAGCACTAAACAGGTGCTTACACGAGTGTCTGGCTGCTGATAGTTGAGGCGGATAAAATATTTTAAAAAGCAATAAAATTCTAAACAAATCCTAGATCTAGGAAATAGACAGAAATCTAATGTTTGTTCTCTCATGTTTGTGATAAAGATAACTAAATGGAAAGGTCAAGAATTTGTCATTATGAGACTGATTGGTTTATAAACCTTAACTTATTTTTTTATAAGTCTCAATCACTATATACTGGTATTATATAACAGTTTATACCATTTGTGGATAAAAGTTCTGACCAGGGTTTACAGTAGCCTTAGAAATGGAAAATTTTTAAACACTTTTTGTAGACTGACGAATGTCAGTGACTTTGTTTTTCATCTGTTCTTGAATTTCTTTAGACCAGGACATGATGTATTGATTTTTAGATCTTTTAGCCTTCTCCATATTGTTAGAAAGGTTCAACCTAAAAGATTTCTTGTTTTTACAGGCTTGGCTGTCATCAGACCTGGATGTTGTCAGTAAAACTAAACTTATCACATGCAATTAAAAACAACAAAAAAATAAGAGCTTGAACTGATACGTACTGCTGTAAGTGATATTAAATCCTCTTCCAGACATGGAGTGATCGGCCTGAAACTCCAGCCTTAGAGTGTTGGTGTTAGATGTCAGGTGGGATGGATTCTCGGCTCCGGAGAACCTCCCAATGACAGGGGCATCATTTGTCTCGCCATCTTTCACAGTCAGGGAATCGTATGGCGCCTCGAGGTCGAAATCATTAAATGCCAAGTGGATTCTCGAGCCTGAATCAGACTGGATGAGCCAGACACAATTCATGTTGTTCCCATAGCCTTCTGGGTAATCTGGGGAGAGGACAGTTCCTGAGGGAGCTGTGAAGTTGGACATGCAGGGGACTGTAGGAGGAAAAGGAAAATGCAGACACACACACAGATAATTTTGGTTAAATATTCATCTTCTGAACGTCATCGGTCATCATCTGCCCTAGGCCATAATAATCTCTGTCACCATGGTGACAGGACAGAGAGAAAGCAATCAAGAACATGCCAGCCCAGATGTCATGAACTATTTCCATCTAATTTTAATGCTTACATATACATATGGGTATGTTCGCAGACCACTGGTTGTTATCTTGGCAGGAAATAGTTTTTTCTCCAATCAGCTCGAAGCCAAACTGGCACTCAAACCTCAGGATTCCCCCATTTGAGAAGCTGTCACCCTCTCTTATTCCATAGAGAGGGGTTCCAGGGTCACCGCAACTCTCTTTGTCTATTTCTGTAATGACACAGATTCAATAAAATACATTAACATTTGCACAGACCTCAGAAGCCTTGATTAACGACCCATTTTGGACAATGAACTTAATCCGAACTAGAGAGCATATGATTTTTTATGTTTTTATAATGGTCAATCATATTAATTAAGAAGTGTGTAGTTAAAAATCAAAGCATATTTAAATATTGCACCCAACTGTGGAATTAGCTGCTAAAGAGCTTCCAAATTTAAAATGGTACAAATATTTTTTAGTTATTTTTATAGGGTTGCTTTGAAATCACACACCACAAAACCAAGACATTGATCATTGTCACTATTAGATGTGATCAGTCTGGGGTCTGTCCAGAGGTTTTCTGAACAACCCAAATATCATGAAAGAAAATTAGAAAACAGATATATCCTGGATGATATGATAAGGATACTAAAACAGCAAAAACAGAGCTTAATTACAACTCTAGTTTATAATAAATGGCTGTTAACAATTCATTAGCTTCACACAAGCCAATCGCGCTCTGTTTGTTAACACTAGCCAGGACTAGTTAACTATTCTCCTTTTGCTACAGATATGCATCTTCCAAGGATACCAACATTTGCAGAACTTGGCTAGCTTCCTATTTAAATTGCTGTCATTTCAAGAAGTGGAAAAACTGGATTGTCAATCAAAAAAAGTTAAAATATTGGACTGCAGATATTTGTGGTGCTACATAATCTTTAGGAAAGTGGATTTATTTTGTCAAGGCTGTAGTAAACTAACTATGGTTGTTGGATTCTGGGTGAATAAAATTTGTGCAGAGCCACAGTGATAGAGTTGCAAATAGTTTCCATACTCTGCCCTAATTTGTACCTGGGATTTTTACAGACTTTTGCCAGAGACGGCTGGAACACTGCTTTGGGATCTTTTTATGCATAAACCTAGTGTCCTCAGTTGACATGGTTCCAGAATGTAATGGGATAAAATCCCAGCTGAGTCTCTCATAATTTAAAAAAGGAAATTGGCCTAAAAGTATAAATTATTTTGTTTTTAGGGAAAACTTTTATCACATTTATTCATCATTTATTTTTATTATATTTTGTCATGCTACAACCATAAACATTTTACATAACATTTTATATAAAAAACTAACACACAATGAAAGTTAAAAAAATAAAATGAAATGGTCATTGTTTTTAGATTTATTAACAAATAAAAATCTGAAACGTGTGGCCGGAATTCCTATTCAGTCTCATAAAGTCCAGTGAAATCAACTGCTTTCAAAAGTCACCAAATTAGTAACCTACCACGACATGGGTGTTAACCCAAACTGACAGACTGTTCAAGGGGATCATTAATTAGAGAAGCATGCAAGAGGCTCATAGTAATTTTGGAGGGCCTGCAGATTTACAGATCAGGTGGAAGTATCTGTTAACTGTTTGTTGGGCACTCTTCCACAAATCTGGCATTTGTGGAAGAGTGGCAAGAGAAAAGCCATTGTTGAAAGTCATAAGAAGGTCTGTTGGTGTGTCCCACAAGCATGCAGGTGCCACAGCAAACATGTCCAAGAAGTTGCTTTATTCAGATGGAACCAAAATTTAACTTTTTCACCAACCAGCAAAACACTGTGTGTGGTAGAGAACACCACATATCACCCTGAACACATCATCTTTACAGTGAAAGATGCTGGTGGCAGCATAATGCTTTGGTGATGCTTTTCAGCATGGATGGTGAAACTGATTAATGTTTTATTTTATTTGAAAGTAGGCTGACAGGAAGTGGGGTGAAAAGAGGGGGAAGACATGCAGCACAGGTCACCGGGGTTGGGACTTGAACCAGGGACAGGTGCTTTGAGCACTGAAGCCTCATTACATGTGTTGTACGCTCTACCGCCGTGCTCCGCGCTGTGCCCCAAAGCTGGTCAAAGTTGATACGAGGATGGATAAATACAGAGCAATCCTGGAAGAAAACTTTTAGAAGCTGCAAAATAATGAGACTAAAGGTGAGGGTTTATATTCCAGCAAGACAACAACCCTAAAAACACAGCCAGGGGTGCACTGAAATAACTTAGAATACGGGTATCAAACTCCTGTCCTCGAGGGCCAGTGTCCTGCAACTTTTCATATTACCCAGGTCCAACACACCTGGATCAAAGGACTGAGTTACCTCCTGATGCACTCAAGTTCTACAGTGTCCTGCTAATGAACTGATTATGTGATTCAGGTATGTTGACAGAAGCTAAACAATCGCTTGGAAACATGGCAATTTTTTGGGCTAAGATGAGGTATTATTTTGGCCGTATCGAATCGCATTTACCAAGATCTTGGAGCAGTCATCCGTCGCCACCATGTTTTTTAATGACTTACCGCGTGAACAAACTTATTCAAGTGTGATTTTAATTTTATTTCTTATTTAATGGAAACACTGCAATTGTGAAAATGTGTCTTTTCGACATTGGCAGAATAAGTTTTACGCACATTTGTAATGGAAACGCAGCTAGCGAGACACATCTAAAAGTTACAGCACGCTGGCCCTTGAGTACTGGAGTTTGACACCAAAGCATGATCAGGGCAATGAGAAGCAGTGGCAAGCCTTGAAAACTGATGTTCACAGAAGTCCACCCAATCTGACAAAGCTTTAGCTATTTTGCAGAGAATAATAGGAACATTGCCAAAATTAGAAATATCCTATCCAGGAGTGAAACTATCTGTGTAGTTATGCTGCTATAGGCTTAGGCTGCTGGAGGACATAATGGCCACTTTCACCCTCTTTGCTACATTCTCACACTACTCTCCAACTTTGCATTATTTGCTGTTATTTTAGTTTTTAACTTCTTGTTCTCTCTCTTTTCTCTTCCTAGAAGCTACATCTGGCCTGACTATGTCTATCTGTGACACCTTCTGGAGAGGGGCATCGTCCGAGCTTCTGCTGGCAACAACTTAATTCTCTCCCTCTACCTATGATCCACATGGCCCTGTCTTTCAGTGTTTAACCCTTTCTCTCTCCTAGACATGGTGATTGACCGAGCTTTTACTGTAACTAATTATATGTGCTCTCTTTCAGACTCTATCCTTGAAAACTGGCTCAAAGTTTATCTGTTCTTTCTATCTAGATGAGACGACTAAAGGAGCTACATCCATTAACATTTACTTTTCCTTCCTATAGAAAGGACTCCTGGATCAGTGCTTCTTTGTTCTCTTTGTGTCTCTGCTCTGTTTTCTCAAACCCCCAGTCGGTCGTGGCAGATGGCTGCTCACACTGAGCCTGGTTCTGCTGGAGGTTTCTTCCTGTTAAAAGGGAGTTTTTCCTCTCCACTGTCGCTACATGCATGCTCAGTATGAGGGATTGCTGCAAAGTCAACGCCAGTGACTGTCCACTGTCTCTACATGCTCATCCAGGAGGAGTGAATTCTGCAAGTCACTGACTGGATGCAATCTGCTGGGTTTCCTTAGATAGAAAAACTTTTAATCCAATTTCAGTAAATAACTAACTCTGACTGCACTGTTCAATGGTTAGGACTAATTGGAATGTATGTACCTGACTTTTGTGAAGTGCCTTGAGACAACATGTGTTGTGAATTGGTGCTATATAAATAAACTGAATTGAATTGAATTGAATAGGCAAAAGTAAAAGGTCATACTACAAAATTTTGACTTAGGAGGGCTGAATACAAAAAAAAAATACATAAACTTTTCACATCTATATTTGTAAATAAATAGTTGTTTGCTTCAATTACAAAATATGTCACAGTTATGCACTATTTTGTGTTGGTCCATGACATAAAATCCCAACGGAATACAATAAAGTATTTTACTTTCACTAGCCCAAGGTGGGACATGGTGGATGCATCATGCTGTGGGAAGGCCTTTTTTTCAGCAGAATACAGGAAGCTGGTCAGACTTGATGGAAAGATGAATGAAGCTAAATAGAGGTCAAATCTGGAATAAAATTTATTAGAGGCTGTAAATGATGTGAAACTGGGGAGGAGGTTCAACTATCAGCAGGAAAATGATCTGCTGAAAGTTCGTTAATGTTTTCCTGATGATATTACACATTGATATCGATGTTCCGGGTACAAGTAAGTCTTATCTATGGAAATTCAGCTAGCCACACAACTGCGTCTGCATTAATGTGATTAGAATGTTGTGTGTAGGATTTCTGAAAATATAATTTGTATTTCCCCATGTTTTTCTCTCACTTACTCTCCTCTGTTCCTCTCATGCTTTCAGTATTTATTTGCAGGAGTGGCCCATGGCCTGAACGAGGCTTTGTGCTTTGAGTGTGTTTCAATTCAGTATATGTACCCTGTGTGTGTCTTTGAGCTTGTGTACATGTTTGTGATATATTGCATTAATTTCCATCATGACATCGTCTTTATGAGACCCGCAGACTCAACCGATCACGGTCTGCTCTAACACATTTACACACAGAGACACACACACATACATAGCGTAAGAATGGAGAACAAATTGCTTTGGAGAGAAAACAGGCTTATAGTTGGAGCATTCCGGTAGTGCAACTCCTTCTCCCCCCTGTCCCCCTCTTCACATACTCCCGCTCATGATAGCAGCACACACACTCATAAACAAACCAATCACACTCCCACAGTCAGTCTCTGTCTTTGATACATGCACACCGTGCACACATACACACTTGAATAATCCTATTGTATTTGTAACAACAAGGCTGACAGATTCACAAAGGGGATTAGGGCCTTTAAAGGGGATATGTGTGTGTATTTGTGATTGTGAGAGACACAAATTCAATGTGTGTGTGGTTGCAAGTTCAATTTTTCCCTCTGCAATTGCATATTGAGCCCCATCCCATACAATATTCCATCATGTTCACACCATATTGTTCATATTGTTCATGGGAATACATATGTTGGCATGCAGCCACACAGAATGCATATATAGTATGAAAAAAACTAAGCAAACACAGGTTTAGATAATAAGGTATTACATTTCAAGAGGCATATTAAGACTTGGGAAAAGATGATTGGCTGTTTCCATTTTGTTCCCATTCTGAAATTGATTTTTTAGGCCACATTTGGATTTCTGATGGAATGCTAACTGCAAAGTTTGCGTAGGCTGATGTTTGATATCTGCCAGAAAGGACTTCCTACTGTGCCTCATTCCTAACCATGTTCCAAAGTGAAAATAAAGATGCAATAAACACATTAAACTGCACAGAATAATAATAATTTAATATGCTGACAATAGCCACAGGAAAAGAGAAATTGAATACTAAGTCCATTAGTACCCCTGAGCAGTGCGGGGAAGAAATGTGAACTTCAGCCGCTCTAATTATGCTGTAGTTTTTTGATTCTTTGACCTGAATGGGAGGGGCTCAAACTGACTTGTTCCCACTGTAGACATCAGAGAGGATGCTTTGCAGAATGAAAATTATCTCATTTATTACACTGATATTTTTCTCCTACCTCTGCTAAGGTCAAAGGATGGATTTGGATGAGATTTTGACAATTGATTTGGTGGGAGCTGAGCATAAGAAAAATACAGCAATCTTCAGCTCTCACTTAAGCAAGTCTGTAAGGGTTTCTTGTTATTTTAACAAAAGAATATTGAAAAATAAGTATCAAAAACGTGATGTCCAGATGTCTATAACAACTCAAGGAATCCACACATCCAAATAAATGAATACAAATTAGTTGATAAATTAAATTATAAAGTGGGATGAAACAAAGAATATGTATTGAATTCATTAACAGAAGTAGGTGTAAGATTCCCAAAAAGTAAGATCTAGCTAATGACCTATAAAAAGATTTTTCTTTACCAAATTATCACAAAAGAACATCATGATGGGTAGAGCTGTCACAAGACATTTGCAAGTAATAAAATTAACTACAATAGGGTCTATGAATATGGAGGACCAATCCTGCCATGATTAAAAATACATATACAGATAAATCAATGACTCAATAAAATAATTACTGGGCCAAAAAGTAACTAGACATATAAATCAAAGTACCATTAAATGCAACAAAATAATAAAAAGAAAAGGTTTATTTAAAAATTGATAAATTAATCAGATATACATATATATTCTATATTAGTCTTTTACTTTTTTACATTACGTAACTTGTAAATCATCTTTTTGCCATCACGCTTATTTTTATTTTAACCACAAATTTTCAATCAAACTTTCTTTCTTAAACTTTTAAATTTTCCTTTAATTATTAAAATTATTTAATTGTTTAATTTTTTGCTGTTTTATTTTTCCAACTCTTATTTCTTTCATATGTATTACCACTCAGTTATATTTAAAATAGTTTTTTTTCCTCACAAATATATTATTTTTCAAATCATTTTCAGTCCTTTAATTTCTTAACCACTGCTATATTTTCTCCTCTAATATATCCCTGTCGCATTTTCTTACCCAAAAGAGTTCCCTGATCCCACTTATTTTCATCCCTTTTTTACATTCCTTGGTCTTTTCCCCCTCAACAGGCTGCTGGAAATGTAAAAACGAACTGAGCAGGACAGAGAGAGAGGGGGCGGTCTTTGAAATAACATCACTGCCTTAGCTTCTTTCCTATTGGCTGAGATCAAGCCTCTGGGAAGTAGGTGCTGAGTTTCACTTTGGCTGTTTGCCTGGTTCTGAGAAAGAGCTAGCAGAAAATGCTTGTTGCTAAAGAAGTCAGGAGCCGTGTGGATTTAGTGGTAGATAGCCCTGTTAGTCAGGATAGTTTACTGTATCCTGTTGACCCTAACTAAGAGAATACTTCAGTTGGCTGAAGTACTCAGAGGCATTCACTTGTACGGACCTGGTTATAAAATGAAAGCATGCCTCAGTGACAAACTGTAGTCCTAATCTAAACAGGGTAAACATATTTCAAGAACTTCAATGTTAAATTTGCATCTTAAAAATTTCTAATACTTCTTGAAAATATTCAGCTATACATTTTTTTCAGAAATAAAGACTGGGAAATATGACCAATGTTATTCAAAATATTAATAATATTTAAACTCAGCTGTCATTCAATGATTATTATTTATTCCTGATTAACAGTTCAATTTCACCTAATATATTTTATTCATATTTCATGTAGGATTTAAAAATGAAAGCATTATAAAGATGCCTATTTATAAGTTTATACAAAGAATACAGCCATAGTCCCTGGAAAAGTCATTGTAGTCATCAAGTCCAAAATAGGGCCCAAATCAGTCAGAGTACATGCAGAAGGAGTTTCTTGAGAAATAAGTTCCTAAAAAAAGTATGACGGAAAATTTGTGGTTTAAAGAAAAAGAAGGCAAAATGGCAAAGACATAATTTACGATAATTAAAGATTAACATAGAAAAATAGATTTTTATCTGATCAATTGATCAATTATTGAATAAATCTATTCTTTTTATTATTTAATTGCATTTATGGCATTCTAATTTACATATCTAGCTACTATTTGGCCCAGCAATTATTTTATTAGGTTATGTATTCATTTTTGTATGTATTCTTAATAATGGCAGGATTGGAGGCACACTCACAGATCAACACTCCACTGCTAAAGAAAAAGCATGTGAAAGCTTGTGTAAAATTAGCTGGTAAGTATACACCAAAATGTAACTCAGAAGTTTGGAAGTGGAAACATCTTGTCATGGAGCAGTTTTTCAGAACATGTTCCTATAATTGAAGCAAGGATGAATTGAAAAATGCATCACGGCATATCTAGCTTAAATCTAACTCACCACTGGTTTCAGATTTATGCAAAGAAGTAAAGATCAAATGATAAAAAGCACTGAACTTGTATAGTGTTTTTCTAGTTGTAGTGACCACTGATCACACTTTTACACTAGAGCCACGTTCACACATTGATAAACCAATATGCAGTTGATTAGACCACTTGGGGTTAAATGTCTTGCCCTGGGGTACACTGACATGTCAACTTTTTGTTTGTAAGATGGCTAGTTTTCACACCTGAGCCTCAGTCACCCACAGATCAGAGTTGAAGAACCTCTTGTAACCATGAAGATTTAAAAACAAATTGTATGGGAGACAGAATCACACCTGAGCATTGGTTGTAACTTTCTCCATACAGGAGACACCTTGAATTTGTCATTATAGCAAAAATGTCTACAGTTTTAATAGTATTCAATAAGTGTTGTTGAAACTAATTTGCATCAGTAAACTTTATTAAGTATAGTTCATGGACTAATTTGTGAGAATTTCTTGAGTTGTTCCAGCATCTTTTATAATTTCTATTTTAGAAATATATATTTACTGAGAAAACATTACTGTGTTCAATACTTATTTTCCCCATCGTATAAACTGAAAATATCTATAACGCTGAGTAAATTGGACTTCAGGAAGACAGATAATAACTAGCTTGCTTTCTTTGATATATACACATAATCTGTTCTGATGGAGAAAAAAAATCTTCCCAGACTCTGTTGCATGACCTTGTATTAGACCTGCAATTTAAGCATTATCAGTGGGTTTCACAGTGTACATGTCCTCAGAAGACATCCTGCAATGATCTGTGCAGAAGTTGCAGGTAAGAGAACAGCATTATCCATATCTTGAGGACATTCTTGTCACTTTATTTCTCAACTTGCATGGTAGAGTTGTTTCTTTACCAATCCAAAAACATGTCATGAAACCTAAATGAATACTAAACCAAACAAATATGGGTGCACATCTAGCCCTAGTGCACAGAGTAAAATTAAAGCAAGAAAGTAAACCAATTAAACCCTGCCAAGACTCTACTTAAGAAAGGTTAAAGCCGCATTTTTCAAACATTGCCTCAGCTTAAAGTAAACAAAAAGAGTCTAATGAGCTCTAAACCATCTGGTCTTCCCTCTCAATGAGCAGTTCAAATTATTCATTAGCACTGAAAACGGCATCTTGTATGTACGGAACAGGGACAACATTGCCTGGTAAATCACTGTCCATTTCATTTATCTCCTGAATTACCAAATGCCTCAAGCAATTTGAAATGCATAAAATGTATTGTTAATTTCTAATGGGAGTAACATTTTCATTATTACACAGGATTTTCACTGAATAAATGGCAGATTTAAAATTCAATATCCCTGTCCGTACAGAATAATATACAAGTCAATAATTCATGTGTGGAAAATGAAACTGCGTTTACACTGCTGTGATTAAGTAAGTGCTGCCCTTCACAGATTGCCCTCTGGAGCACACACATATACACACATGCTTAGGAGGAAGCAGGCAGCGTTTTTGTGCTCTTTATCCCCATTGCAAAGGTTATACACCATACATCTGAACCACATTTATTGTTATGTCGTAAATTAATATTCCATGCTTTTGTATTTCATGAAGTGTTTTGTATTGGATAATTACATGAAACGATAAGTCATGAAAGACTGAGAACATATAGATCAAAAGGAGAATTTTTTTAGAGAATTTAGACCTAGAAAAAAATGCCTACTGAAATTGTTTTCATTAACTGAGACAATAGACCATTTGATGAATATGTCTGCAAATGTAATGTGCTTTTACAACAATTGTTTACAGTTGCAATCCATTTTGTCAGTAAATTGACAATGTCTGTAAAACATCAGCATAAGTAAAAAAAAACTAAAAAAAAACTATTGCTTGTTTTTTGTTGGGAAGCGTACGCACATTGGAAGCCGTGTTGATGATCAATGATAGTCGACATATTTTTTTTTGTCAATGTGAGGTACTGGGGCTGCACGGTGGCACAGTTGGTAGTACTGTTGCCTTACAGCAAGAAGGTCCTGGGTTCGACTCCTGGCAGGGGGTCTTTCTGCATGGAGTTTGCATGTTCTCCTCGTGCATGGGTGGGTTCTCACGGGATACTCTAGCTTTTTCCCACAGTCCAAAGACATACCTGTTAGGTTAATTGGGTCTCTCTAAATTGCCCTTAGGTGTATGAATGAGTGTGTGCTTGGTTGTTTGTGCGTTGCCCTGCGATGGACTGGCGACCTTTCCAGGGTGTACCCCACCTCCCGCCCATAGACTGCTGGAGATTGGCACCAGCTTTCCTGCAACCCACTATGGCAGAAGCGGTATAGAAAATGACTGACTGACTGTAAGGTACTGGTCATTTTGCCCCTTCAGCATTTGGAACATCTGCACTTATCGCCTGTTTGTCTTTAACTTTTTTCAGAAGATAAAAAAAGAGCTCTTTACCATGGGATATTTGGTACAAACTATCCATCAACCGACACCTGCCCCTGGGATGTTTCATTCTCATTTTTTTCAGATATTTTTTCGGCACTAGTGGCCTTTATTTTTTTATTTTTTGACAGTAGGCAGACAGGAAAGAGGGATAGAGAGAGGGGGAGACATTCGGCAAATGTCACCGGCTCCGGGACTCGAAACCGGAAGAGCCGCTTCCAGGACTGTAGCCTCTGCATATGTTGGTGCGCTTAACCCCTACACCATCAGCGCCGCGCCCGTTTCATTCTCATTTTGACAACAAACTGCTATTAATATCAAGTTTGAAAGTTAGGTGTTGTGATTCCTGTAACCATAAACTAAACTAAGCAGCAGTGATGCACAGACACCCTTCCTGTTTCTGCTTTCTGTCTGAAATTCTTATCTGGATGAGGTTACATTTTCTTAACCTTAACAAAAAGATGACTGAGGTTTCTGGTTTGGTCTCCCCTGCGATTGCAGCTGATGTTCTTGGTTCTTTAACTACTAGCAGTCACTCAGCAGAAAAGAATTTGTGTGTTACTCTAGACAGTTCTCTTGAGTTAGTCAAACCGGTATTGTGGGAAAATTCTTTTTCATGCTCTGAACTTCCATTTACCTCTCTCCTCTGACCTCTGTGTTTTGTTACCATAGAGGAGTTGGTCTGTAAAATCATTACCAGAAGTTTAATGGTTAAAACACATCCTGGAGGGTTGTGTCTGAGGAAGAGCAGATGGCTGTCCTCATAAATAACTTTGTTACCTCTGACCCCAGGTGGGGTCTAAAGGACCATGTAACACCCACATACTGTTTAAATACTGTCTGTAAACTGGGCTCTGGGCTCTGTTTCACTGACTTGTCAGTGGCAGGGTCTTCAAACGCAGAAATGCCTTTGAATAAAACTTATAAAGACAAAGTCCGGATTTTTTCTTATTGTAAGTTAATTTCTCTCCCACTTTGATAAGAAAATTCCATTATACCGGCAAATCACCTTTTGTCTGAGCTATTGCCGGGCTTTTAAAATTTTAAATGGTCTAGCCAAATTCTATTTACATAATCTCCTCAACATCCAAACCCCTTAGAGAGCACTCCACTCAACCAGCCAGTTTCTACTTGATGTTCAAGATCAAAGTAAAAAACATATGTTCCAAACAGGTAATTTTCGAGCATTCCTCGTCTTTCCCAGTCTTTTGTTGCCCATGTCCCAGCTTTTTTGGAACATGTTCCAAGCATCAAATTAAAAATTAGTTAAAAAAAAAACTATAAAGTTTATCAGTTTGAACATTAAATATCTTGTCTTTGTAGTCCATTCATTTGTATATAAGTTAAACAGGATTTGCAAATCATTGTATTCTCAAACAAAGAAGAACAAAGTAAATGCGCAAAAACAAGTAGTAATAATAGAATAAAATAATAATAAAAAAGAATAACGTATGCAGAATAAGTAGTGAAGGTGATTGTGCTAAAATGACAATGATTGCAGGTTTTAACAAATACAGAGGTTATTACACAAGTTATTATGCAAAAGAATTGAACAGTTTGACAGCGGTGGGGATGAAGGAGCTGCGGTAGCCGTCCTTTCTGCACTGAGGGTGTCTCAGTCGGCTAAAGTGGGCAGCTCAGGATAGAGCTGGCCCTCCAAACCAGCTTGTTCAGTCTGTTCCTGACCTGCTCTGTTGTGTCTGGGGCCCTGCAGACGTCAGCGTAGAGGACAGTAGAGGCTACCACAGAGACATAAAACATTCTGGGCAAAGGCCTGCACACTCCGAAGGACTTCAGTCTCCTTAGAAGATGGAGGCACCTCTGGCCCTTCTTGTACAGGGCATTGGTGTTATGAGACCAGTCCAGTTTTTTGTTGAGGTAAAAACCCAGGTACTGAAAACTGTCCACTGACTCAACGTCCTCCCCCTGGATGTTTACTGGTGAGTGAGGTGGTGTCCTTCTTCTGAAGTCAATCACCATCTCCTTCGCCTTACTAGTGTTCATGCACAGGTGGTTGCACTCACACTACTCCACAAAGTCCATTGTGACCGACCAGTGGTCTACCTTGACAGCTCAGACACACAGCCCACAATGGCCGAGTTGTCATAGAACCCGACCCCAGTCCCCAACGACCCCCATCCTCATCTGGAAAGGGGGCCATGTACAAAAGAGAAGTCTACATTGTCCAAACCAGCCCGCCAACCAGAGCCGCCCACAGAATAAAATAGTCCCAACCCCCAAAATGAATTCCAACCCTAACCCCATGAGCCCCCCACCCCCACCCCCAATGAACCCCAACCTGAATTTCCCCACAGGGCCACGTCCAACCAAGACACAGATATCGAACACATGCTCCCCAACCCAAATGCCATGAATCCCCTCCCCACAGAACATGGGCACACCACCACAGGTGAGCTTCATCCCTGAAATGGAATGGAAACCCCGACTCCACACCAAGATGGGACAAACTCACCCGGCAAGAGGTCCCCGGCCAGCAGCAATCACTTGGGGCTGGCATCCCCCACCATGCCCCTACAACCACACAGACACACCACATCACTGCCACTGCAACGATAGGGTGGGTGTTTCACCCACTCTAAAAAAAATACAGAAACATGTCTATAAACACAAAATAAGAAAAGTAGGAAAAGGGGAGGAGGAGCCAATATAACTGATTGCTGTTCACACAGTGCCATCTTGGACATCTATTTTAATTGAAATTGGGGATGAATATTCATTTATTTTTTTAAGTATACATAAAAACAAAAGAACATAAAACCCCAATACACTCAAACCCCTCCACCTTAACGTGGTGGAGGGATTTGATCCTAGAGGCTATGTTGTGTGGGGCTTAACTGCCCCTGGTAGGGTCTCCCATGGCAAACAGACTCTGGGTGACGGGTCAGACAAAGAGCAGCTCAAGACGCCTTCATGAGGACCGAAAAATCGAGGCACGTGATGTTGCCTGGTATGGCGGAGCCGGGGTCCCACCCTGGAGCCAGGCCTGGGGTCGAGACTCCTCGCAAAGCGCCTGGTAGCCGGGTTACTCCATGCAGGACTTGGCCAGGCAAAGCCTGAATGAGAGAAGCGAGGCCATGTCCCAGTGGGCCCACCACCGGCAGGGGGAACTATGAGTAACTGGTGCAAAGAGGATCGGGTGGCAGACAAAAGGAGGAGACCTCGATGGCCCGATCTCCCGATGTTTAGGCTGGCTCTAGGGATGTGGAATGTCACCTTGCTGGGGGGAAGGAGTCGATGAGAGGGTCGAGTCCCTGTGCCTTCAGGTTGGGGACAGGTCTCTGACTGCCGTTTTGGCCTTGTGGCCAAGTGGTAGTGCGGAGTACCCAGCCTTCTTGGCATCCCCGTCGGGAGTGCTGCATAATGCCCCCTCCCAGGGACTTTGTTATTCTGCTGGGGGACTTCAAAGCCCATGTGGCAAAAGACAGAGACACCTGGAGAGACGTGATGGGAAGAATAGCCTCCCCGATCTGAATCCAAGTAGTGTTTCATTATTGGACTTCTGTGCTAGTTACGGATTGTCCATAATAAACACCATGTTCAAGCATAAGGGTGTTCATCTGTGCACTTGGCACCAGGACACCCTAGGCAGGAGGTCAATGATCAACTTTGCTGTCGTGTCTTCAGACCTTCGGCCGCATGTTTTGGACACTCGAGTGAAGAGAGGGGCTGAGTAAAATTACATAAAACAGAGATGAACGAGGAAAAACGAGCCAGACAAAAAAGGCTAATGCAAAAAACAAGAAAGCAAAATATTAAAACTGCTCAATGCAAGAGCAAAGCATGGAGAATAATTGCTTCAGGAAAGAAGACAGGTACAACATCAATGTTTTAGACAAGTCAATGGATGGATGGATGGATGGATGATGGATGGATGGATGGATGGAATGATGGATGGATGGAAATTCAATTATCAAACAAAAAGGTGTAGACCGAGGCAGTGCTTATATTAACTACCCTTTATCCATTAGCTTATTTAAAGAGATCCTATTGACCAGGTATTTATAGAACAAAGTGCAAAGACAGTTTGCAATTTGTAACATTACAAATCAGTCAGTCAATTGAAGACAAACAGGCCATAAGTGCAGATATTCCAAATGTTGAAGGGGTGAAATGACCAGTACCTTACAGTCAGTCAGTCATTTTCTATACCCCTTCTGCCATAGTGGGTCGCGGGGAAGCTGGTCCCTATCTCCAGCAGTCTATGGACGGGAGGTGGGGTACACCCTGGACAGGTCGCCAATCCATCGCAGGGCAACACACAAACAATCAAGCACACACTCATTAACACCTAAGGGTTATTTAGAGAGACAAAATGAACCTAATTGGCATGTCTTTGGACTGTGGGAGGTAGCCGGAGTACCCGGAGAGAACCCACGCATAGACGGGGAGAACATGCAAACTCCATGCAGAAAGAACCCCAGCCGGGAGTCGAACCCAGGACCTTATTGCTGCAAGGCAACAGTGCTACAATCCCATTACAAATCAGCATTTACAATTCATATTTTACTTTGTGGGGAAGAAAAATGTTCTTCAATAAAAATTTTAATTTCTGCAGTCTTTTAGATGTTTTTAGGTCAAAGGAATTGCACAAATGAACTCCTGTAACTAAAACACATCTCTTTAAAATTTGTCCTAATTTTTAGTTTTAGAAACAAACACCTTTCTCTAAATTCATACTTATTTTTCGCTGACTAAAAAATAAAAACATTTGGACACAGTTTGGAAGTAAATTATTTTAAACCTTAAACATTATTTGAGCAACATCAGTGTCTACCAATCCTAAAAACTTTAAGATTTAATATTAAGAAATACATTTTAGACTATAGCAAAACTAAACTTGCAAAGGTATATCCAAATACCAGTGATATATGTGAAAGATAATCACAATCTCCTTGTAACCTCACACATGTGTTCTGGGCATGCCCAAGACTTAAGGACTATTGAACATGCTATTTTAAGACTATGTCAGACATATTAAGACACATATATTATTGTGGAAGAGTAGTGCACCACCATCCCCAGCATCTTGGTTATATGCTGTAATGTCATTCTTAAAACTGGAAAAAATCAAATCCGCATTAAAGGGATCAACAGAAAAGTTTTATCAGCTGTGGAATCCCCCCATCCAGCACTTCAAAACCACAGCCTCCCTCCCAACCGATGAATAAACTGGTTGACCCAAGGCTTTGATTATCGTGTGTGTATACCATGTATATTTCTTTGTTGTATTGCATAACTGTGATGTGTAATGTATGCGATCGGCAAGTTCAGACAGGGGAGGGATGGGCATATAGTGAGGGATAGTGTTGTTTCTCACCATGTTATTGTTCATTGTTTAGTGTGTAATGTAAAATCTTCAATAAAATATGTTGACAAAAAAAATAAATAAATACATTTTCAGTTTATGGAACAATTCTTACTGCCTTTTTTGCAATATGAAAATGTGAAGCTTAAATGAGTAGATGCAACAAAAATGGGTTGGTGACCCGAATTGGCTGATTTTCAGCTTGATATGCTACAGTATTTTCACTACAGTTCTTATAGGTCTTAAGGGAAATATGAATAGGCTAATGTTATGCATGGAAACAGCTGATCATGTGGTTTTGATGCAAAATTGACAAGCAGTATAGTGAATAAGAAAACTTTTGGTAACACATATGGGCTTCTTTTCTCTACATGGTGAAAATCATGTAGAGAAAATAAGCAACGGATCAATATATTTGACATGAGATTAGCACATATGCCAATTTATACAGCTGATGTGTGTATTGCACTCAGTAGTCTCCAACAATAGTGTTATAAAAGAAGATAAAATAGCGTTAGAATGAAGTGCTGAAAATCTAGAGCTTAAGGGAATGGCTCATTACAGGACACTATGGTGAAACTCACAATTTGTGCAAATATTGGGACAGTAGGTATTTTTATTACGGTTAAAAGGTAGATTCTATTAGTTATGCATGGCATCATGTTTGTGTCAACAAGGTTTTAATTTATCAACTGCAACATTACTGGTTCAAAAATCTATTTCTGCAAATCTCACTAATCAATAGCTAAATTTTAATGTATGTAGTTAAGGAACTATGCCATATAGCTTGGACCAGTTCTATTTGATGGCCCTTATATTATGTTGCACAGACCTCATGTCTGGTATCTCCAAAGATTCATCACACACCACTGCCTCCCTGGCAGTTCAATCAATCCTAGGTGACTTTAATGGCCACATCCCTTGTCAAAACAATGCATCAGTGAGTAGTGAATGAGTGGGGGCAAATGGGCACCTGTGTCTGTTTCAAATGGCAGGAATTATCTAGTACTCCAAAGTGGAGCAGCGGGTTTTCTCCTAACGTTCATGTCTACATCAATCCAACTGGCAGCTGTTCCCTTTGAATTATAGAAAGCAGCGGTGGTGTGCTCAAATCCCCACACTGGTGTAGCACTTTTCCAAGCAAGATGAGGTGGCGATGACGAAATAGGGCTGTCAGTCCTGAGGGATCAAATCACCGATCACAAAAAAAAACAGAAGAGGAGCTGAAAAAGCTGCTGGCCACAGATTAAACCTCTAAATGTTTTTGTTTTCCTATTGGAAATGGTTAATAATGCATGCTTTATATCATATACTTTATTGAGAAAGTGTGATCTGAAAGGTGCATAAGTCGAGAAAAGTTTGGAGGAATGATGGATAATTAAAAAAGGAAAGTCCTGGTATAAGTCAAACCACAGATCATGATCTTTTTAAAATGATGTGGGGTGACATGAAACACAGGCTAGAGAGAAATCTGAGAAATCTTACAGCTGTGAGGAGTCGGGAAAACCTACTTCAGAAATTTTTAAAGACAGGCAGATTGCTCACTGAGGCTATTTCTTTCAATGAGGGTTAAAAATAATCTATTAAATTTCAGCTAGAAATCTTACTGTTGTTGCTATCTGTTATTTATTTAGTAAAACAAGATAAATCAGTATTGTTTACTTGGAATTGAATTACTTTCATTTAAACAGATAAAAAAAAAGATTTCAGATTAAATTGGAACATTTCTTATTAAAGAGCTGAATATTTATTGGGGTGTCCTATTTCTTTTTACATTCCTATACATATGCCATAAACTGTCCAATAAAATATTATTTAAATCATTTTTTAACAATCTAAATTTATAAATCGAATTTTCTTCTACAGTTATATAAGCAGCAAAAAAGCAAAAAAGTTTTTTCATGTATTAATTAAAAACAAATTTTCTCATTTAAAGACACTGATGTATGCTTTGTTTGCTCTTGTCCCACCCCTCGGGTTGTTCTGTGTTTTTGTGTTTGAATACTGTGCATGTTAGAAACGTGAAAAGTCCACAGATCACACTAAAGGGACTTTCCCTTTCCCACAGAAACCTTTTAGCCGAAATGCCTAAAGCATCCAGTTTCCTCCCTGCACTTAACGACATTACCATATAAAGAATTTGCATAATGCATGCCTGGTAGCTACTTTGGCACATCTTAAACAAAGAATAAGAGGCTATTTTGTACCTGGCTATATTTGACTCATCAGCTGAGGTGCAAAGTCTAGTAACATAGGTTCTTAAGGGGTATGTATGTAAAATTTCAAACTATCAAATCTATTCCAAAAGATTGTCAAATGGAAAATAATAAACCAACAATGCAGCATTAAACAGTTTAAATGGAAAGAGTATGGTAGAAACCTACCAAGACACATCAGTACACCTAAACTGACAGTCAAGGAAAAGAAGAGCATTAACCAGAGAAGCAGCCAGGGGCCCATGGTAACTGTGGTGGTACTGAAGAGATTCACAGTTCAGATGTAGGACAGGACAACTCAGTTGCACTCAGTTGTACAAATCTGGCTTTATAAGAAAGTGTCAAGACAAAAACCACAGAAAAGACTTTAGACGTCCTGTGTGCAGTTTGCTAAAAGCCATGTATGGGACACATCAACAATTTGGAAGATAGTTCTTCTGCCAGATGAGACCACAATTGAACTGTTTGGTCCAAATGTAAAATGTTATGTGTGGTGGAAATGTTACACAGAGGCTGCAATGGTGAAACATTGGCAGTAGTGGCAGCGTCATGTGCTGGAAATGTTTTTCTTCTGCGAGGACAAACCCACTGAAACCTGTGGAAAACTTGAGACTAAAAGATTTGCTCAGATACCTTTTTATGGTCCTGGTAATGTGTGAATGATGTGTTTTCAAAAACAAATTCTAGTAACCAATGATTGCTAAAGCATTTATTTCTGAGGAAAAAGGCAGCAAACAAAGTCGGCTTAAAGAGCACATATAACAAAAAATCACATAGTATCTACTGTTAAACAGCACTGTTACAAAGTATGGCACCCAGTGATTCTTTACAAACCTGTTCACGGCAGAAGCAGTATTTGCTTCTGATAAAACTGTCCACAGCTGAAGTATAGTAATCTGTTCTCAGCACGTCGCAGGGCGCATCCAATTTCATTAAAGGCACCTCCACAACTCTCTGAATTGATGTGCAATTTACTAATACATACAAATTCCGTTTTCAGTACATATTGTGCTTTGACAGACCTTATTTTGATATGTTTAAGGACCCAATTCCGCTGAGCACTGGGCAAGTTGCACCTTTGCTGGTTTTTATTGCAGTTTTTATTTAGGTCATCAGAGGGAAATGTTTTGTACTAACTAGGCAGACGTTGCACCATCTTTGGGGACTTTTTGTACACAGTTTGACACTGGATATAGAAAAGCAATTTTCTAAAATCTACTACTGTTTCAGTTTAATCAAAGGTCATAACTCAAGATTAATAAGCATCTACTGGCCCAAATGACTATCAATGGAATAAGTTGTAACTTATTTAACACTTGAATATTTCCCATGGGTGTTTTTAACCAAAATTTAATAAAGTAGTTAACTTGCCAGATATTAAATGAAAGTGGGTTTAAATAAAGTTGGAGTTCATGGATATGAAATAGTGGGACAATCTGACTAGAAGCCATTCTCGCTAACCTCCAACCATGAATATTATGAAACAATAAGTATCTGTTGAAATATGAAACAGTAGAGACAACCTTGACTGTGTGTGCGAATTTGTAGATATATGATTTTATATGGACGTGTCTCCTGTTTTTAGCATAAAAAGGCAAAAACTGTTATCTAAATAATACAATTTGTGGTTTGAAAAGTAGAAAATGTCACAATCCTCTGGTGCTTGCCCTTCTTTAGCATTTGTGTTTTCATCATTTCCTTGTTATGTTCGTATTGTGTTCATGTACTTCTGGAGTCACGTTAGCAGGTGGCCTGTTTCAGCAGCTCCAATTCTTTCCAAGTTTGGAAGAGCCTGAAAACAATTTCAGGTCACAAACCAAACTCCCAGGCTATAGGGGATTTAGGGTGGTTGAACTAGTTCTTCAACAGATTTCATCAGACACCCAACCCTCCCCCAGTTTATTCTCCCCCGTTGCAACCCCACTTATCGTCAATGACTGCCTGCTTTGCTTACCAGAACTTCACACCCCTCAGCTCTCAGCAATCACCCACCCGCTCCACTTCAGAGGATTCTATCACACAGTCCCCCTCCCTCACCATCATTCTGTCCCATTCAGCACTTCAGGTGAGGAACAAGCTGCGAAAGATCAAGGAAAGACTTGAGAGGTTGGTTTTCTACCATCTTTGCCCTCTGGTGAGGTCTTCATTGGATCTGCTGCAGTTTGCTTACCAACCTGGCACTGAAGTGAATGATGCTATTATCCACCTGTTGCGCCACGCTCTAACCCACCTGGAGAAGCCTGGAAGCACTGTGAGGATCATGGTCTTTGATTTCTCCAGTGCTTTAATATCTTCCAGGCTGGACTTCTGAGGGACAAGCTGGAGGTTTCAGGAGTGAACCACCACCTGTCCCAGTTGATACAGAAATACCTCACTGGCCGCTCACACTACGTAAGGACAAGTGGGTGTGTCTCAGACAGGCTGGTCTGCATTACAGGGGGCCCGCAGGGAACTGTGCTGGCCCAGTTCGTCTTCACACTCTACGCTACAGACTATTCAATCAAGTCCCCCGGCTGCAAATTTCAGAAGTTCTCAGATGACCATAGTCTGCCTCATCAGAGGTGAGGATGATTCAGAGTACATTTAGTGGACACAGGACTATTATCTACCTGCCTTCTACCTCAGCTGCTCCTCATTTTGCAGATTATTCACACCTACAGTCTATGTCATTCTCCACACTTCCCTCAGTATATATAAATCAGTTGTCATTTTTTCACGAATTTATTAGCTAATAATTATTAGTTTCTTATTAAAGTAATTACTTATTAAAGTTTCTTCACTTCACCACCTAGCATCTGGGTTTGCCTTTCTAAACTGAATCAATACAGATCCAGGTCTCTAGGAAGTTGATATAATAACTGTAATTTATAACATTGTTAAGAAGGGAAAACAACTTTATGCAAATATGTGGATTGTGTTAGACTTGCATGCACTGCAACAGAAGTTGAGTCAAAGGGCTCCTGGGTAGCCTTGGCTTTAATAATAAATGAATGGTGACAAAAAAACAGACAGACAGAGAGTTTGAGAGAAAGGCCGAAACACAGAGCCAGATGAAGAGTGAGCAAGTTCAAAAGAGCAAAAAAGGATGCTATGGAGGTAATTTGACAAACAGCACTAAGGATAAGGAATTTCTGATACAGATGTGAGAGTGAGAGAGATAGAAAGGGGGGAGAAAGTGTGCAACCAAAAAACACACCATTAGAGAGAACCTGACAGACAGGAAGGCAACGAGAGAATGGTGGATGGACAGATGTCTAATGAGGAAAAATGAGACTCACAGAGACAGAGAGCGAAGGGAACGGAGGGTGAATGTTGGGAGGGAAAGAGGTGAGTGACTTGTAGGTAGAGCTTCATTGGCTCATAGATGGAAGAGCTGTCCAACACACATGCACTCGTACAGAAACACACAAACATTGCATAGTGCACAGGTGATTTGGCAGCAAGGCTGCTGATGTTTATATTTCATAACCAAGGTCCAAGGAAGTAGCTTTAGCAGCACAATCACATACAGCACACATCTACCAAGCCTGTCTGTCCCCTTTGTTCCCTTTCATATTTGTCAAAAGAACCACACACATCTCACAAAACCACCCACCTTCATAGTTAATCCTGAAGGTGATGAAGCCAGCCCCAGTGAGACAAACACATTTATCTTGCACTGACTGTTGATAGAACTTTTGTCAGTATTTAGGTATTAGTAACTGTTTATTACCTCTTTAGATATATTTTATTGTTTACATTTTAGTGCACTGGGATTTTTAAAATGATATTTCAACAAATATCTAGTAGGTATAGTATTAAAATGTGATGTATATAAGGAACCAAATAATAAAAAAGTAATATTAAAATGTATGTCACCATGTTACTTATGAATGAAAAGCAGACTGGCCCAAAGCCACTGATGCAACATCCTTCCCATGTAATGACTGACAAAATCATTTACAAACAACTGATTCTGTGGACTGAAATTTGGTTGGAAGCATGCTCTAAATTTACCTCACTCAGATCAGCTTTCACTCTTAAAGCACAAAATTTAGCACTGAAATAAATGGGCAGAGGTTTGAGTTACAGCAAAATAAACATCAACATAGCAACCTTTGTTTGTCAAACTAGTAACAGAGTTGAACAGTACCAGCTAAACCTTTCAACATGATTGAAGCATACAAACTGTTAAAAAATCAACTGGATAAATGAGGAACAAAAAAACAAAATGTATCACACAATTTTTATAGCATTTCTATTCATTTAGTGTTTTTATCTCTAGAAAAACTAAAGCTTTAGGAAGCCCTAGAGTGGTGCAACTATTTTAAACGTGGGTATGTGTACAGTATCAAGTTCCTGTGTGAATGCTCAAATGTTCAATCAAACTAAATTGGATATATGGTTTAGGAGATACAATTGATGCAACTAATTTTTTTAAAATATAATTAATGCCTTTCAAAGACAGGAATGCTTGATCAAAGTCATGCTCAAATCCATCTTGGTCACAATACTAAAGGGTTTTGTTTAAGACTGATTTGTTAAAGGTTAATACTGACCAAAAGCTAAAGAGAATGAAAAGGTAAGATAAAGGTGACTAAACAACTGCAAACAAAAAATTACTGGTGAGTAAAAGAATAGAAAGAGGTGCAAAGTAGGAATGATGTATTGAATAGTGCTCTAGATACATATGCTAGAAGTACAGCAGGTAGAATGAAATTGATGTATTATATTATGTTTTGTCATTTTATTTTCTTTATATTACTACATGTACAATATCCTTTCACACTTCCTTATTTCTTACAAATTTAACCTTGTTAATAGTACACCTACAGATTCAGACACAAACATCTATTTTTAATGCATATACCCAAGCATTAAAGATGTATTAAGAGTATTTCACATAGCTGTGTTTGCTTTTTATGGACCGGCACAACATGCAAATGATATGAGAGAATGCTGGCAGATGATATGTGTGCTAACTTTTTGTTTTATATATATTTTCAACTTTTTTCTCTTTCCAGAAAAATAATCCATTTTAATACAGACATCAAGCTGAAAAGTAGATGTTTTCCAGCTTTTCTTGATACACAGACAGCAGGGGTTCGAGAGAATTCCAGCTGCCACACCAGGCATTTGTCTCACCATCTCTCTGACTTGACGATTCCTCCTCCTCAATTTGCAAGCTTTCTTGCTCTCGTCTTGCTGCCTGCTGCGCCATGATTCTGTGTGGGTGACTATAGATTAACGAGATCACTTTTAAATAATGTGTGTGAAATGAAAACAGCTAGTTAGAGAAATATTTTTGCAATTAGAATGGCCACCCACAATGATGTGACTCAAAGTGAGGTAATGACAAGTAATTCAGGAAGACCTCAATTTTGTTTCCATCACACTATCTACATTTGTGTGTGGAATTTGAAAAATTTTCTCTGTTCATTTCAGAGGTGACAGTGAACCATTCCTTTCTCTCTGATTAACAGCCCAATTAAATGAGATAATGTGAAGAATTCTAACTAGTATTTTAATTGTGGAGCTTATTTCTTTACCCAGTTTGCAAAATATCCCCTTTAAAATCCTTTAGAAAGAAACCAGCAAACTGACAGAATAAAAAAAAACTCTCTTCAACCTGTTAAGGAGCTGTTGAATTGTGTAACTTAAAATAATAAAATAACATTTGTTGTCGCAAAGTGATGAAGTGAAAATTTTT
Organism: Crenichthys baileyi; assembly: GCA_036173005.1. Taxonomy (NCBI): domain Eukaryota; kingdom Metazoa; phylum Chordata; class Actinopteri; order Cyprinodontiformes; family Goodeidae; genus Crenichthys; species Crenichthys baileyi. Next base: position 267,688 of record JAHHUM010000388.1, on the reverse strand, counting down.
AGGGGGTGTGAAAAGTTATGTTAGCCACTGTATGAACAGAAGCAATAAACAGGAATGAGATGAAAATACTGTGGAGCTCTGCAACATATCAGTCCTTTCAGTTTCTATTTATCATGGCTATGCATGGAATAATCAATTTAGTTATTTCTACTCAAGTTACAGAACAATTTTATATACTGTTTTAATGGGACAATAAAGCATCACTGTAACCAGTATTTCAATAATATTAAGAATATTTTCTTTTATTCATGCTGAAAGTCAAGAACTGAATTTTCCAATACGATTTGCCATTGTTGCTGCACATTTGGAAGTGACTGCATACTGGACTAAGCACTTTGACCTCATTATGACATAAATCCACAGATGATGACACTTAAATGAGGCACAAAAAGTTAATTTGTGCAGCACAGCTCTTCAATGTACTTCATGGAATGTGATCAAATGAATGGTCCATCTATCAAACAGGGAGACAGGTTGACATCAAGGAATAATACTTTGTTCTCAGCTGATGAAAAGAGGTTATTGCTCTTATTCAATGAGTTTTCAGCAAGAAACAATTTATCATGGAATCAAAACATATTTTGTGTTAAGCCGATCAAACCTTAGAGGTACACCAAGAAATTAAATCACAAATCGATTCCAGATAGACAGAGATACCAGTATAACAATCATACTTGCAGGTAAGCCTATAATTACTCATACACTGGCAGATTTAGATTTCAAATTTATTCCATTCACCCAAGAAGTTAGGTATCTCTCAAAAGATAATGAAAGAAAGTAAAAGGGCTATCAGTTGTGAATAAACATATGTATCAGTTTTTACTTACATCTTATTAAAAAAGGGATGTTGGAAATTATTTATGCTCAAAGAGAAATCTGCTAAGCAGATTTTGCATGTTTTCACTGATATTTAAGAATTTATCTTTGGTCAGCCGCCTTTAGGTTAGAAGGCCTCTTTGCAACCACCCTAATCTTTAACCTACTCCACCAATTCTTTATCAGTTTTAAGTCGGAACTCTTGCTGGGTCACTCCAGAACATTAACATTACTTCTAGTCAGAAGAAACATGTTTATAAAATTTACCAGGCCTATTAATGATTTTGAGCTTAACTGTAGGTGATAGTGCCTACGCTATACTGAAATAAACTTAAACACCATGACCAAAACACCAAAACTCCAAAATATGTTCAGTATTTGTTTATGCTTAATGTTTGTCCCCATGCAAATAAACAAAGGACAAATTTGCCGAAAAGTTCAGTATCATTTAATTTACTTCAAAACACTTGTTTCCTCCCCCACTTCCTTGACCCTTTCTCTTAGAAAAAAAAAAAACCAACAACAACAAACATACACACAAATGGATGCTCATTCTTTACCTTTGTAGTTGATCTTAAATCCTATAGATCCAACACTCTCATCTGACTGGAGGTGGAGCCACATCTGGTGTGTCATACTCACAATCAGGTCAGGCACAAAGCTGCCTGATAAGCTGGAGCACAAAATGTATCTTTACTAAATCACTGTCATCATAATTACCATTATAAAAAGTACAATTTTCATCACTGTAATCATAGTTATAATCAGTTTCTCAAGTGCAGCTTGGGGTGTGAATAAATTGCTTGAACATATTAAACTGGAGCTCAAAGCTTTGCAGAAGGCTGCTTTTGGACAGTGGATCAAAACTTTCCAGTATTTTTTTCTTAAACTTACAATGCCATTTACAGAGAAAGCTAGGAGAAACAATTTTAAAACGCCAAAAATCACTGAAAACAGAATCATTGTACTCAATGCTTTTTAAAGCATTTGATAAAGCTTCTTTAAAAAGAACCCCACATGATGTATCCTACTCTTGCATGAGCTCAGTTAGTGTGCTTGAACAGATGAACAACTTAATTAAAATAAAAACTAAGATTTAGAAAGAATGAAAGCTCATACAAATAATCAAAAATGTATTATACATAGGATTAGCATTTTGTCTGATTGTTTTGACATGTTAAAGTGATGAAAGAAGCTCAAGAGACTAAAAATAAAGTTTGACTGTAAAATATTAACATTTCAAAGCAATATATACCATCTAGCACATTGGCACTGTTCAAACAAAAGACAAATTCTGTTGTACTATGTATTGCTACTATGAAACTTTATTATATTTGTGCACAACAGTTAAAAAGAAGTAAACAGAACCATATTAAGACGATAAAATAATACTTACACCTGAAGTATAGTTGTAGGATCTCCCACCTCTCCTCCGTCTCCTATAGTCAGGGTGTCATAGGCTATCTCTAGGTCAAACTCCTCAAAGTTGATCTGGATCACCTAAGAATATATACACAGACAAAAAAACTAATTCATTAAATTTCACATCATTTAAATAAATGTTAAATGAATGAATTACCTATTCTCACACAAATGCATACACATTAATACACCATTACAGCCATCTGTAAGCATCTTTAGTATTAAGTTTCTATCACAAAGACCCTTTGATGTCTGGTGTTGGAGAAGCTAGAATCAAAGTTACGCCCCCAGATGAGGACTCTTTCCCCACTGACTTCCAGCAGTCCAATAAACAAAAAGGTATACAATCAAGTCTTAAAGGGATACTTGTATTGACCAATGAAAGATCCAAAACTATTCAACAGGAAACAGTAAAATGTCTTTTGAAAAACAGCACCCAAACGTTGATGTGTTGTCATACTATATCAGAACCATCCGTTTAGAGGCTGTATGGTTTGTCTTTTGAGTTCTGTTTCTACTCAGAAATAGAAAGGCGATACCAACAAACTTAACTCTCCATTAAGTTTCAGGAAATCTGATAAATTTACATTAGAAAATAGTATATTGTAGAATATGAATATGGCTTTCTTTACAGTAATTTTTTCAAGCTTCATTACTTCACTCGCGTCCATAGTGTGGCTAATATGCAGAAGACAAGAGAAAAAGCACTCCAGCACCAGGAGGCAATTTCAGTAGCAAGCATATTTTATTAAAAGATAATCCTGGTGGACTGATCCAAATAGAATGTTTTCAGAATTCAACTACAGGAATAAATGACTCTTCAACTGCTATTTAAAAAAAAATCATCAGAATCAAGACAGCAAATAAGGCAATGTATTCCACAATCTAGGGGCCACAGCTCTAAAGACTTTATTCCCTTTGCTTCTAAAATGCATTTGTGGAACCATTAACAGCCTTTGACTGCGACAAGAGGTGTGGGGCCCTTGAAAGTGAAAGATATAGGCTGGGAATTTAACACAAAGGGCTCTAAAAGTAAAAACCAAAAAGTCAAAATATATTCTAAAATGTACTAGAAGCCAACGTAAGGAGATTAAAACTGGAGTAACAGGCTGTCTCTTGGAACCGAAGACTTCCCTCAGATTAATAGGAAAGGTCCTACTGAATAAAATATGACTTTTTAACATCTCGTTGTAGCTTTAATGTTAAAAATTAGGAATATTTTTTACCAGTACAGTGGTGGTAATTTTACACACTTAATGCCCATTTCTCCATTGTCTACAGCCTACAAAGGTCAGGTATCAGGGGTAAGAGGTCCAGGAGGGTTCCTTAGGCATCCCTCCTCACAGCAACATTCTTTAGCTGATTGTTGGGGAAATGGGGTGTTCATAAGGCAGAAAGAAGACATAGTCCCTGGAGCAAAATCTAGGTCTGCTCCAGGGTCAGTTCCCAGTGGCACTTAGCCAGAAAACCTCCAAAGGGAGGTGAACAGCAGGCATCCTAATCAGATTGCCATATAATCTCAGCTGACTTCTTTTGTTGTGGAAGAGCACCTGCCTGACTCCGTCTAGATGACAAGGCCTATAAAGAGCATATCTTTAAAGCTGAGGCAAATAACCATATGAGCAAAGCTAATTTTATTTGTTTGTGTCTGCTTGGATCTCATTCTTTTGGTCATAATTCATACCTTGTTACCATATATGATCACTGGAAGATCATGAAAGACTGGAGCAGCAGCTGTAATACTGCAAATGTGGCCAGAATCTGTCTATCTATCTTTTACTCAATTCAGGAATCAGTCGTAAACAGTAGCAAAACCGCCACTTCAAAATGAGTAATCTGCCTGTTTTTAGTTGGGAACTATGACCTTAAACTAAGGCAGGCTGATGCTCATTTAGCTGCTTCAAATTTCACCCTTCAGTTCAAGCTGAAGGTAATGCTGAGGTTCCCAAACCACACACTGAGGTTCCCAAACCACACACCTTTCTTTTGATGTCTACAATTTCAGAATTTAACCACACACACCACATCCAGAATCAGTGAAACCCTGGGGAAACCTTGATGCAGTTCAACCCTTACTGGTAACAAACTTGATCTTGTGCCAAGAATGCAGCTCCTTCTTTGGGTATTCAAGGATCATATAGCCTCCCAGCTACCTAATAATCTCACAGGGGCCCCCAAAGATACCATGGGGGACACTGTCACAAGCGTTCTCCAGATCCAAAAGAAAACATGTGGACGGGACAATCAAACTCTTGTGAGCCCCTTAGTAACTACACAGGGGTGAATATCTGGTCTATTGTTTTATGGCCAGGACGAAAGCCACACTGCTCCTCCTAAATCAAATGTATTTTACAATAGGTCAGAGCCTTATTTTCAAACAGTGTAACAGAGTAACAGAGAACTTTTCCATGGAGGCTGAAAAGAGTGTTCCTTTAGTAGTCCAAATATCCTCCCTGGTCTGTTTTCTTCTCCACTATGGTCTTCCAATCCACAGGTGTTGTCCTAGTCCTCTACATGGTATTGAAAAGGTGTACTAATTACAACAGCTCCAAATTTTAATGTATTCTTTTACTGTTCCTGAGAATTTTCTTTCTAGAATGGTTGCTGTTTTCTGTGGTTATAAAATCTAGTGCATGACCTTTATTAAGTCTGAAATATCAGAACTCATCTGGATATAGCATATTAATTTAAATACATTGTCAATTGCCCAGAACAAGTAACAGAACTGGAATCCATCGAAACCCATCTTTACTAGAACAGTTAGTAAGGTAAGTTAAGGTAAGTTTATTTATATAGCGCTCTTCAGTAACAAGACATTCAAAGCTCTAGTTCTTAGTTCTTCTTGTTTTTGCAGAGGAATATATTTTCCTACTGTCATATCAAAGACTCTTAAATTATGCATCTCCAACGATGAGTCATTTGAATTTCTTGATGCATCTCACAGCATGGTGTGATTTCCTAGATGAAGATTAAAGACGGGCACCTATGCTGAACATTCAAAGTCGTGAGCGATAGCACACAGCTCAAAACTCTGATCAGGAATTATTAAACCACACTTTCGGATTCATCTAAGACGAGAGAGAAACGCATTTGGCAGCGCAGAAGACAGAATGGTGAGAGGGTTGACAGAGGGGAAGGAAGAAGATGGAGGAAGATGGAAATGTGGAGGACAGAGGAAAAGAGCAATGTGGGGGAATAATGAGAACATCTTTGATGCTTGGAGAGTGGAGGTTGAGAATATTTCAAACTTGAATTTTGACCTGGGCCTCGGGGAAGATTAAAACCGCACTTTACCACCTCCTTCCTTTTCCTCTCCTTATGATACATTTTCAGATTTCCTGATTCAATATTCTGAAGGTGGACTTCAAACATGTCCAAAAACATCATACAGGCTCCTTTTAATTCTGTAAAGCTAACGCTGAGCACTGAGTTTAATTTTACAAGCATTTCAGTCTATTTTTATTTCTCTGTCTGAGATTTTGTTTTAGCTTTTCTCTGTTCATTTAGGCGCATTATACCACTAAAACTGATGAATTTCAAATGAATAAGGCTAAAAAAACTAAACACAAAAAAATGGTGATTGCACCGTTGCATTTATGTGGTACTTTACTGCTCTTGTTTTTGGAAGTGTAGCTTGATTTGTTCCTATTTCATTTATTTCCATTAGTCAGTTTTTATTTTACTTATTTTTCAGAAAATAGACCTACATTAGAAATTGCAACAGATTTAGGCACACAAAGCATAAACAGGCCATCTCCTAAATAAATGGGAAAGAAGTCAAATCGAGAGGCTCATTGAGTACGGGTGAGTATCAAAATTAAATTTTCATCTTAGGAGTAATGTATTGATGTTGTCAGCCTGAGCCTTACACCTAAAGAAGCAATGTAAATCCAAAGATCCAACCCTACAAAAACCTCAGGGATGATCATTCCCTGGAAAACATACAGGTGCCAGATATCCTCTCCTAGATTATTACATATGTGCATCTGGTGAACTACCAGTAGGAGATACACCACAGCAAGAGGTGCCTGCAGAAGGTCTTACTAAAAAAGCTTTTGGGGCCTGTCAAAATGCAAGTGCCTGATTTTTGCATTTAATTTTATGTGCTAGTGAATGAAATTAGGCCCGGTGTACTTTTATAGCCTTTCTGTCAATATTTTTTCACATACCAGCATATATTTCAGTATCTCCAACTCCACACAATGTTACACTCTTATAGTTCATATCAAGCACTAACAAAGTAAGAAGGCAGTGGTGCTACAGCTGAACTTCAGCAAAGGAAATTTTTAATCATCTGAGTGTATATAGATGTCATTTAGCAAATGTCTGAACGCAGTGTAGGCAGAAGGTATACCGTAACAACCCATACAAAATACTGATACACAAACATTGAAAAATCCATAAAGTATGAAAAACCATAGCCAGCAGGCCCCTTATAGTTGACCTATTAGTTTCAGCTGTAAGGGTTGCAATCATCTACACTGAACTGTGAAAAAAACAAAAAAAACTATGGGTCTTGAACAGAAAGTTCACATCTACATGAACATTAAATTAATTTTGGACTTATAATGATGCATTTGAAGAGTAATTTTTTCAACTTTAGTGATTTAAAAAAAAGCACTGCACAAATGAAATTTATTGAGAATTCTGTTTATTATACATAAAATCAAGATAACACATGCAAGTTTAAATATATGCAAACCTTCAATAATATTTGGATACATGTTCCTTAAACAGTTCCACCTCGATTACAGGGTTTTAATAGTCACCAAAACTTTTTAAGTGATGTTGGGAGGACAGTTTAATACGGTTCTTGTGAGAATTGGTGCAGCTCATTCAAAATAATTAGATTTCTCAAAACAACCTGGCATTCAAGCATCTTACATATATATTATATATATTCAATCTGTGCACAGTACCACTGTCTACATTAAAGAACCTCAGCATGATGCTACCACCACCATGCAAGCTGGGACATTGTTACTGTAGGTTAGAAAGCTCCAAGGTTGAAGGACTGTTAGGCACTACTCATATTTATCACTGCTCTCAACCCGGAGTGTCGGCCAGAACACCACTCAGGCCAGGATTCAGTTCAGGACGGGATTTAAGCATGGGATGCAGCTGGCAGAATAATGAAGACACAACGCAGGTTCCTTTTAAGTGCTCTGTATTCCAAACTTAATGGAGACAGCATACAGATCGCGGACTCAGGTGGGTAGGGATAAGCAGGTAGGTGTGAGTGTGTGTATGTGGTTTTCCTATTAATAAACAAAATGCAGAAATTAAGCTCAAGGTGTCCTATAATGATTCATGTTCATCTCACCACATCATTACACCTTATATAACACAAATAAAGATATCAGTGCAACATAAAGAAGCTCAACATGTAAGCAATGGTAATAACCAAAATTAAAGCAGATTAACAATTGGACTTAAGTAAACACCCAACTCTCACAACTTACTTGTCATTGACGCACAAATCTAAAGAGAACAGACATATAACGCTGGTAAACTCTCTCCCATGAGTTAGAACCGTGGCCCTGCTAACTGAACTTGCCCACCAGATGTCAGCGACGTTAGAACAATGTCGGATACGCCAACGTGATGAGGGACAAAAAGAGCGGTGAACAGAAACCCACACAATATAAGCATTAGCACTTAACACTAAATCTTGAACTGTCTCTTGAACTGACTTATTCAATACTAAGAGTCTTTTGCACAGCCACCCCCAAATGTATACAATACATCTGCTCTAAAGAAAGGACTCTCTACGGCGGACAAGCTAAAGTCTGGGGGTCACAGTCCTCTTCAGGTATGGCACGGAGGATCACCAGTCGAGCCACAGGTCGGGTGTTCTGTCCTTAATCGCAACTTCTGCTGACCTGATGTGTCCATCAGGACTGGGGTGAACCTTGATGATGTGCCCAACAGGCCAGAGAGCCCTGGGCAAATGAGGATCCACAATCAGGGCTACGGTCCCTTCTTTGATGTCGTCTGTGTCAGGATCTCTGCCATGGTTGTTTTTTGGGTGCTGCTTACTGTGTTTAGCCTCTAGATGGCGTCTGAACGTGGAGGTGTCTGACAGGTGTTTTCCATCACCCTGATCATCTCCAGTGGAGGATTTAAGGAGGAGGCTGCCAGCAACTCATTGCCAGAGTGTTGCCCCTTAGTGGTACAACTCCAGCCACATTACTCTTGCCTAGTCTTCGTTTTGCCTTTGCTAATCCTGCATGCTCTGTCTTACAGGTGTACCTGAACCTGACCTCGCTGTCAGCTTTGAACCTCTTGGATTATTGTCTTCTGGGAAGAAGTCATTTCACCTATGAACAAAGACTCAAACCTCCGTTTGCTCCTGTGGATCTCAACGGCTGGCAGCTTCCTCTATACCTGGAATCCTCCTCAACGAACCCTGTCCACCCTCCCACGCACACAAGCTTCTATCACAGTAAACTCTGGACATCCTAACTTCCTGGCAAACCTGAACTCCCATCTCCGTTCCCACGGGTAAACAATCCTCTGGGTTTTCTCCACCTCCCCCTCTGGCGGATCATCCCTTTCTCTCCTGTAAGACTGAATCATTATTTATCATTCTCTACTTCAAGTTTATCCCTGCTTACCTTTTGCTTTATTTTTCTTACAGTTCATACTCCAGTTCCCGTTCCCAGTTCTTGTCTTGTCTTGTAAATAAAACTTCTAACTATAAAACTCGTCTCCTGAATTGCTTTCTGCATGTGGGTCAAACTTGTTAAATCCAATATGACAGTCTGTAGAGGTTTGCCACTTCTGGCGGGGCTGCAGTCCGGGTAGATACAGACGAATGAACCATGCCTAAAAATGGTCGGCAAGCACCTGTGCATGGCTCCACCATCAACGGCTCAGGAGCTCCTCCTTGGGGTAAACCACCTGTGGTAGCGACCCATCTGGGCACCCCATAATCAGGCAGTTTGGTGTGACAGGATCTGGATCTCTAACAAGACGTACCCCAATGGCTTTGAGTTAAGGATCCCCTCTACTTCCACGAGTACCTTACGGAGGACTTCTTCTGTGATGGTCTGTGCTCCAACTGTAGCATACAGTGCTGTCTTCACAGACCATATTTCTCGCTCCCACACACCTCCAAAGTGAGGAGCTGCAGGGGGACTGAAGTGAAACTGGATCTTGCGTGGGGCCAGCAGCTGCTGAAGTTCCAATGACATGGCCAAGAATGCCTCCTTCAACTCAGCATCACCTCCTCTAACGTTTGTGCCCTGGTCCGAGTAAAGCTTTACTGGTGTCCTTCTCCGAGAAATGAACCGGCACAGAGCCATCAAAAAGGAGTCGATGGAGGTCAGTACATCCAGATGCACACCTCTTACAGTCATACACTTAAATATTATCCCCCATCTCTTTGCCAAATGAAAGCCCACTTTAACTTCAAAGGGCCCAAAGCAGTCAGTTAAAGTGGAAAAGAAGGCTGGCTTGAAAGGGCGGAGTTGAGCTACAGGCAGGTCAGCCATCTTGGGGACGGCAGGCCTCCCCCTCCATCTCTGACAATCTGAACAGGTTCTCTGGAAGCGCCGAACTGCTTCTCTTCCTTTCAAGATTCCATAATTGCGCCTCAACTGTACAAAAACGTGTTCTGGTCAAGGTTGCCGTAGTCGGCTGTCACAGTCCTGGATGAGCAGCCTGGTTACTGAAGGGATCAAGAATCAGTGGGTGCAGGTTGCTGAAGGGTAGATCTTTAGCACGACGTAGACGGCCACCTACTCTTATCAGTTCCCCACTTTCATCCAGTTCTGGAGACAATGTCAAAAGATGACTACTCTGTTGAACTGCTTTCCCTGCCATGAGAAGATTGAAGTCATCAGGGAAACTCTCTTGGGCTCTTTTAATGAGAAGCATCTCTGCTTGATGGTAATCCTCAGCAGTGGGACAATTGTCCTTCGCCGCCCCGTGAAGCTCCTGTACTATCGCATCCAGAAGCTCCTGGCAGGTATCAAACTGACTCATGCAGGATGGGGGTGTAGATGTTACACCACAGAAGGTTGATCGGCGAAGCTCACATGAGTCTGGGGAGATTTCAAAGCTGGTTGGATCCTTCGACCACTGATCTCGCAGCAGACGGAGGATGGGAGGACCTTGACTCCATCTGTTCGGCCTTGCCAAGTCCTGCAGTGTTTTGCCACGTGTTATGTCATCAGCAGGATTTTGAGCTGATTCCACGTAGTGCCAGGTGTCCAATTGGGTCAACTCCTGAATCTCAGCAATACGCGTGCCCACAAAGACTTTGAAGCAGCAGGATTCAGATCGCAGCCATGTAAGCACCTTTGTAGAGTCTGTCCACATCACTGTCTTCTCAATCTGTAGGGAGAGCTCATTCTCAAGAAGCTTAGAAAGCTGGGCTCCCATAAGGGCAGCACATAGCTCCAGCCTCGGAATGGAATGCAGGCATTTGGGGGCTACTCTGGAGCAGGCCATTACAAAGGACACGTGTTTGATCATTCTCTCCTATCATTCTAAGATGCGCCACTGCACCATAGGCTTGCTCCGATGCATCACAAAACACATGCAGCTCCCTCCCCTTCATATCCATTGTTGCATCAGGGGGTATGTATGGTTTGGGAAGACAGACTTCAGGAAGGAAAACTGCAGTTCACGTTCCCAAATATCCCACTGTTGCTGGGGGTCATCCCAGCCCCGATTGTTAGACCACAGGCATCTGACTAACATCTTGGCCCAGGTGGTGTATGGTAGTATGATCACCAACGGTTCATACTGGCTGGCCTGTAGATGATACGCATGGTAGGAGCCTCATGCTGGACTGGATGGTGTTTATAGCCAAGCATGTCCATAGCAAAGTGCCAGCTAAGACCCAGGGTTGATTCTGGGCTTTCCATCTTACTCTTTCCAAGCCAGAGTTCAGCACTGTCCGATCGATCCTCTTCAGGTAGGTGACTAATGGCACATGACTTGTTGCCGGCCCACTGCCTGAGGACAAACCCAGCTGATGATAGGAGGGCTCTCAGTTGGTCTACCAGTTCTTTGGCCTCTGTGATAGTCAGCACATTGTGGAGAGTTATCCACATAAAAACATATCTTTATAGAGGTCCTCACCTCTTCTCCTGGCTGACTGTGGTCTTTGGCATGGCATTGCAGAGCAAATGTGGCACAACATGGGCTGCATATGGTGCCGAAGGGTAACACTTGCCACTCATACACGGCAGGTGGTTCCTTCTGTTGCAGGTTATGCCACAAGAAGCGAAGAAGAGGGTGGTCTTCCGGTAGTAAGTGGACTTGATGGAACATAGCTTTTATATCTCCACTTACTGCCACTGCATGCTCATGGAACCTTAGAAGGACCCCAAGTAGGGAGGCACAAAGAGTGGGGCCAGGAAGGAGATAATTATTCAGGGTTTGACCTCTGTGCTAAAAGGAGCAGTTGAATACCAGTCTATGCTTGCCATTGTGGCTGACTAGGTGGTGAGGAATATATCATGTTTCAGCTCTTTTCCTTTGCTCTTGTGGTTCAACTCTGACCACATATGCAGCCTTTATAAGTTTGTCTATTTCCGACTGGTATATCTCAGCTTTCTTTGGATCTTTGTAAAGCTTTTTCTCAACACCTCTCAGATTTTGTATCACAGGCTTGGGTGTGGCCTTCAGAAGAGGCATGTCTTTGCAACGGAGCAGTGGGGTGGCGTAGCGTAATATGCCATCTACCTCCACTCGGTCTCCAGAAGGCTCAGAGCCTGGTTATCTTGCTTGAAGCGTGTCACCATATTATCACTTCTTAGAGGGATGACATCTGCTCTCAAGAGCTTCTCCACATGCTTCATTAACTCACTCACTTGTGGAGGGACATAGGTGACTAAATACTGTTGTGACCTTTCCAGCTGGTGTATGACACTAGATGGACCTTGTAGTGTCCATCCCAACGTAGTATAGACAGCAGCTGGACCCCCTGAGGACCCAGTTGCACCGGCTTAGTAGGAGTAATGAGATTGGGGTGATCACTACCTATCAGGAGCAGAGGTTTTATCCTCTTGAAGGGCTGTATTGGTAAGCCAGTCAGATGCTTATATTTCAGACTGAGTGAGTCAATCGGATAAGTGTGATCTGCTAGGCCAATATGATGCTTGCAGAGGTCCCTTTGCTGGTCCTGTGTTAACATCATGAAAAACTTGTGTCAACCCTGGCACAGATTACAAGGCTTCTTCAGGTTGCACTGCACGGCATGATGTGAGCATACACAGCGCCAACATCTTTTGTTAGTCTTTATCCAATCTGCAAGCTGCTCCTTTGACAGTTGGCTTATGGCTGCACATTGACTTAGGTGGTGCTCCTTCACCTCACAGAAGGCACAGCAGGGGGGTGGTTTCACTTTATTTGGTGAAATAACTCGAGGGATGTGGTTTCATCCCTTGAGTTATGCTGTGTGCACCATGTAGCACAGTGACCAAATGTTTCCCAAATCTCCCTTACCCCCTCAGGCTATTTGGTTTCTCTCTCACTCCTCTGGGAGGTAACTGTCCATCATAATCTTGGCACCAGGACTCCTATTTTAACCAGTCCGACAAAACAATAAGAGTATAGTTAGCCCAGCGTGCTTAAATATACATCTGCGGAACTCTGCTTGTTTCTCAGGGGATAGCTTACTGAGCAAGCGAGCAACATGCGAACCACAGCATAATTCCACTGCTCCCTCAGGACCAAGCGACTCTGGAGAGAAAATTTCTTAAAGGCGATGACATCACCACATCTGATGTCAGGTGAGTCCATCACAGTGGCAATCCTCTTCAGGGCCAGTTGGTGAGGCTGCCCAAACTTCTCGTTTAAGGCCATCATGGTATCTGTGTATGGCGTTGGAGAGTAAAGGTAGGCTTCTGCTACCAGTCTGGTGTCTTCCAACTTCAGATGGTCTACTAAAACTTGTTATTTGAAGAGCTCTGAACTGTCAGGTGGTAGTAAGTTCTCCAGAGCCATCTTATTGGTCGGCAAACTCACCACCAGTCAGAGCGAATGAATATCCAGTGCAATGGTTTACAATACACACATGTAGCAGTTAGCTCTGACTTAGCAACAGGTGAAAATAAACACCCAAATCTCACAACTTACTTGTCAGATGCACAAATCTAAAGAGAACAGACCTATAACGCTGGTAAAGTCTCTCCATAAGTTAGAACCATGGCCCTGCTAACCCAACTTGCCCACTAGATGTCAGCAACGTTAGGACAATGTCGGATATGCCAACGTGATGACGTCATCACTGCCTCAAATGTGGTATCCCTTAGGGGACAAAAAGGACGCTGAACAGAAACCCACACAATAGAAGCATTAGCACATAACACTAAATCTTGAACTGTCTCTGACTTATTCAGTACTAAGTGTATTTTGCACAATTACCTTGAATCATACTTCTTGTCATTGAGTCCAAATAACTCTGTTTGGTCAAACCAACTAACCATTTGTCCATGTGGGGTGCTACATACAAGTTTAAATGTCTCCATGTGTTTTTCCTTGGTTTGCACCCTTTCAATCTATGGTGGTGTAAAATGGCTTTCTCTGTTATGGTGAAAACGGAAGTTCCAGCAGTTTTAAGTTTGAGACAGAATTTAATAACTGTGGTTTCAAAGTTATTTCTGAACATCCTAACTAATTTAACTCCTTTATCATTATTCTGGGTAAATCGGATCAAACAATAGTTCAAATAAATCATTAAAAGCCCCAAATTAATTTGACTTTTAAGCATTTATTTTGTTACGTAGCTCAGACAGGTCTACAAATCTGTAGATGTAGTTTTATTATGTCTCCTCATAAAAAATTTAAAAAGGAAAGACTTTATTTCTCAATCCCTTCTCATTAATACTACTTAAACAACTTTCTTATAACTTACTCACACAGTGAGCCCAGCAGAAATCTTCTAAGAACCATTAGGGACGTCAACCCTTTATTAAATCAGCAAGAGCTCAGTAAAAGGCAACTGCAGGGGTTTATTTTTACAGTGTTGTCTAATCCTTAATGTGAAGTGCTCCAAAATGACAGTTTGTGGTTTTATTACCAAAAAAGAAGAGAGAAATAAATTAAGGGTTGTGAAGTTAAAATGAAACAGATTTCACGATTCCAAACAGTTCAGCATAGTGAACATACAACACAGTGCCCGTCAGCGGTATTAATGGCTGAGGCACGGTGCGTGGCATATATGGAGGCTTCAGTCTTTAACACAGCCATCCCAGATTCAAGTCCTGACCCTGGAGAACTATGCTGCAGGTCCTTCCCCTGTCTCCACCCCACTTCCAGACTGCCTACATTGGGAAAATAACAAAAATAAAAGCCACTAGTGCCGCAAAAAATATTAAAAAGTATTAATTGCAATTGTAAAGTGAACATGATGTAGGATTTTAACAGTATTTTTTTCATATAAAAATCAGAAAGGTGTGCATTTGGAGTCTTCCCCTGGCCTGCATGTGGCCCGATCATTTTCCAATCCCAGCTGAAAAAAAGTATCCCAACAAAAATGCGCATACTCTCAGTTTTCGGTTACCCTGTGTCAAGTTGCCCCAGCAACATAATCAGTAAACCAACCCTGCTCGATAGCAGGCAGTTGGGGTCATCCATTTTGGAGGGATAGACCGGCTGGGCTGTGCAGTTCAACATGTACAGCTCAACAGTCGTCCCAGCTCCGATTTCACCAGGGATTATAAAACCCGCAGAAAATAAACTTTCGTTGACATTTCCAGCCTGTCTCATGGGACGACGCAACAGAGGCGCATATCTGGAGCGACAGAAACTGGCAGGCAAGTTACTTTTCCTCCACACGGCCATTCCCAGAAGAGCTTGAAAGCTGGAACACTGTCTAATACAAGAAGATTCATTTACCGACCGAAGACCCTGCCGACACTCCGGCACAGGTGAAAACCCACAGAGGTAAGTTTCCAAGGAGATGACTGCGGTCGACTGCAACGGTTCCTCATATTTTCCCCATTTTGGATGGATGAGAAGTTTACCACTTTTGGAGTTGATCACGGACGCGTGTCATTCTGCCCCCCCCCCCGTTTCTTTCAGATCCAAACTCCTTAACCGGTGAAGAGAAGATATTAACGTCAAAGTAATTTCGTTCTTTTATTATGTTAAATTGGATAGGTGTATTTAGAGGTCTGGGCAGGTTGAGGCATAGTTTAGGGTGATTTAGAATCACCAGTAGTTAATCCAAGGTATTAACTTGTTGCATGCAATACTGATTGAAATGTTTTAGGCTGAGCAGGGTTTGATTTGCTGTGTAAGGTGCGTGTTCATGTTTTTGTCCGGCTGACCCTAGATCAGCGAGGAGTTAGAAGTTGGACTTTTAAAGGTTCTCCATTCAAAGCAGCTGCGGTCTGGGCCTCGTGGCCTGACCACTCTTTTGTCCCAGTTTTATTACTGGATTTTTTTTCACTGAGGCAATTAGCTGCTAGTGGCTAAGGGCACTGCCCACCGTCTACCATCTGATTGCCAAAAATCGAGACATCAGCACACCAGGAGGACTTCTCCTTACAAGTTAACCCAAATTGCACATTTTGTCCATCAAACACGCAATGTGCATTTACAGGGGTTGGACAATGAAACTGAAACACCTGTCATTTTAGTGTGGGAGGTTTCATGGCTAAATTGGACCAGCCTGGTAGCCAGTCTTCATTGATTGCACATTGCACCAGTAAGAGCAGAGTGTAAAGATTCAATTAGCAGGGTAAGAGTACAGTTTTGCTCGACATATTGAAATGCATACAACATTATGGGTGACATACCAGAGTTCAAAAGAGGACAAATTGTTGGTGCACGTCTTACTGGCGCATCTGTGACCAAGACAGCAAGTCTTTGTCTTGCTTATCAAGAGCCACGGTATCCAGGGTAATGTCAGCATACCACCAAGAAGGACGAACCACATCCAACAGGATTAACTGTGGACGCAAGAGGAAGCTGTCTGAAAGGGATGTTCGGGTGCTAACCCGGATTGTATCCAAAAAACATAAAACCACGGCTGCCCAAATCACGGCAGAATTACACGTGCACCTCAACTCTCCTGTTTCCACCAGAACTGTCCGTCGGGAGCTCCAAAGGGTCAATATACACGGCCGGGCTGCTATAGCCAAACCTTTGGTCACTCATGCCAATGCCAAACGTTGGTTTTAAATGGTGCAAGGACCGCAAATCTTGGGCTGTGGACAATGTGAAACATGTATTGTTCTCTGATGAGTCCACCTTTACTGTTTTCCCCACATCCGGGAGAGTTACGGTGTGGAGAAGCCCCAAAGAAGCGTACCACCTAGACTGTTGCATGCCCAGAGTGAAGCATGGGGGTGGATCAGTGATGGTTTGGGCTGCCATATCATGGCATTCCCTTGGCCCAATACTTGTGCTAGATGGGGGCATTACTGCCAAGGACTACCGAACCATTCTTGAGAACCATGTGCATCCAATGGTTCAAACATTGTAGCCTGAAGGCGGTGCCATGTATCAGGATGACAATGCACCAATACACACAGCAAGACTGGTGAAAGATTGGTTTGATGAGCATGAAAGTGAAGTTGAACATCTCCCATGGCCTGCACAGTCACCAGATCTAAATATTATTGAGCCACTTTGGGGTGTTTTGGAGGAGCGAGTCAGGAAACGTTTTCCTCCACCAGTATCACGTAGTGACCTGGCCACTATCCTGCAAGAAGAATGGCTTAAAATCCCTCTGACCACTGTGCAGGACTTGTATATGTCATTCCCAAGACGAAATGACGCTGTATTGGCCGCAAAAGGAGGCCCTACACCATACTAATAAATTATTGTGGTCTAAAACCAGGTGTTTCAGTTTCATTGTCCAACCCCTGTAGGTTCTGTAACACACATCCTAGGCCTTTACTGAACAGCTGTTTATAAGAATAAATTACACATGTGATTCCATTTACTAATTAGGTGACTTCTGAAGGTGACTGAGCACTGTAGATTTTATTAAGGAGTGTCAGAGTAAAAGGGGCTTACCTCAAGTGAATATACTATTTTTTATTATTCTTGCTATTACCCCCTCTCTGTCTCTCTTCCTAATTGACTGCTGTATTCTATCTTGCTATTGGCTCCTAGCCAATGAGGCAACAGAATTTGATTTCTGCGTGATAAAGCACTTCCTTTGGCTGTTGTGCAGAAAAAAAGGGGAGCAAGGCTCCTCCCTTCTCATATCTTTATAAAATTTAAGGATTCCTTTAACTTTACAGTTACCAAAAGGAATATCTAAAATGCGTGCTGAGTCAAAGAGCCAGTGACGTAAAGTGGACATCGACAGGGATGGACGAACAACTGTTCATGTGTGACAGCTTTACAGCAAACTCCCTTGTCCCACTGATCATGTATTGGCTGAGATGTGTCATTGTGAGTGGACCTGGGCTTTAGGTGATGAAGACAGATGGCTAAAACCCTCCGCAGCTTCATGCTTCATCTGCTGCTTCTATTTTACTAACTTGAATCTACCAGGTTCCTTCGTTCCAGAAAGCAACTCTGAGCAGGACACAGAAGTAAAAGGCAGTACTGAGGACAGTTGCTATGCAACTATTGGAGTATAGGATGCATTTGACTAACAGTAAAATTAATAATCTGGCACCTGATATAAGGCTGTTTAACATATAAGAAAATTTTCACATATTTAAAGGGTTGTGATTCTATTAGGAGATCACAGCTTGTGAAGTCATATACCCTGGAAACTAGATATTTAAATACTGTTTATAAATAATGTATAAAAAGCGACATTCTCTCACTGACATAAAAATTAACATTTCCTGTTTTAGGTGAGTTGGAATTACCAAAATTATGCCTATTTTCTAAATGTTAGATGAATCTAAGAATGTTTTTGAGAATTGTTTTACATCCACTAAGAATATTATGCCTTGAAACAAACGGTGAAAGCCCTGATGATGATTTCATGGCTTTGTAAGCTTCTGATAACTTCATTCCCAACATTTGAGTTGAATGCATGAACACTTGCATTTAAAGGGAACACCCTAAACACCATGCATCCTTGTGTGACATAATGGGAAATAAATAAGTATGACAAATTATGAGGAAAAGTAGTGAGACCTCCACAAGTGTGGTTTATCTTTTGGTACAATTTTCAGATACCTGATTGTGCCACGTTCATCTGTTCAAGTGTAAACACTAGGGTTGGGGATTGTTTGAATTCCCCAATGATTCCTTGTTTAGATACTGGTTCCTATCGATTCCAATTCTTTTAAGAGGCAGGGTCACAAAAGTTTATATAGTTTAAATGTACGCCTTTTAATGTATGTTATGGGTATAAAAACAAGAAATACTGTATATGTGAAAGAACTTCATGGTTCACAAAATGTGATTCAACTGCATGCAAATATTTGGTTTTTATAGTAAGCAAAACATAACAAGAAGGATCTTTCTTTGTGTTTGTCACAGCAGAGTAATTTCTAACAAATCTACTACACTTATGAAAGAAAAATGATTGTTCAAACAAATGTTTCTTAGGTGCAATTAAAATGTAAAACCAAATAAACTCATGAATCTACGTATTCTTGCTGTTATAAAGTATTCTTTGCAACAAATATTTTTTTGTCATAATAACCACTAAAATGTGAAGTTGCATGTATTTGGACACTTAAAATTACTTAAAGGCAAAATGTACTATTACATTGTTTGATGTATTCTGATATAAATTAAATTTAATAATAATGCTTTGTGAAGCATACATTTTAAAGACTACTTGTTAAAAAAAAGTTCAACTTTGGTTATTTTGTGTGGCCTGTTCAGGTCAAATAATAAGTAATTATGCCCCACGTTTGATTTAACACAGCAGGGTTGGGTTATTGGCTTTGACCCATAATACTGGGTTTGATTTTCAACCCAAAAGATGTCTAATGTTAATCGTTCAGGCAACGAAAGGAGTGGGTTCAAAAGAGTAGCCTATACTCAGGATTACTAAATAATATTTAGGTTACAATTAATGTGTTTAAATTTTAGCCTAATTCTGCATTAAAGTGCTCAGCTTAAAAAAAAAAAAACAAAGATAAGGCAAAGTCATCATTTCTACATGTTTTCAAAGAAATTTTGATCAGTGGTCAAATGTTGTACAGCTTTTCTCTTTAAATAGTATGGGATTTTCAAACAATTTATTGTGGTTTTAAGAAGAGACTGGAAAATGCTGGAAAAAGTATGCATCTATGTTGACATTGTTGCCCTCTGATGGAGCTCCTTCTTTAATGTTAGCAAAATCAGAAGCTGAAGGATGTTAGCAAAAGAATGTCTGTTTCGTATGCATCCGTCAGGCAGCTAAGAGATTAGGGAACAATTGCTGAATTGGAATTGATTAGGTGTTGTATATAAACTCACAAAACCAATCTGCACAATGATGGATTCCTCAAGGTATTTTACTTTATTTTTAGAATACTAAAAAATTTATTTTTGCAGCATTGTTTGGGTTTCAAAAACAGGAAACATGTCACTAATCAAAACTGTGTTCTAACTACTCTGTACGCATTTAAGAAGAAGTCTGTCTAGATTTGACTGGTCTAAGTATACCACACTTTTCACACTTACCCTAATCTAAGGTTATTCTGATTCTGATATTTTGATTGGTTTTCAAAAATAAAATAATGTAATATATAACCACTCTGGGTATTTATTAACATGTTTTTCAAAGAAATCATCCTTCATTTACTTTTTCATGACATCTTATCCATGCAGTAACATTATTCATTTGATACTCTCATCATTTGTAATTGTTTTAGTCTCAATCATAGCGCAAAAGAAAAGAGAACTCATAGCATGACTCCAAATGGGCCTCCCAGACTTCACAGCTTTAGAATGTGAATATTTACTGATTTATATTTCATTGATTTAATTGTGAGGGTTTATAATTTCTGCATGGATACATGAAAGGATCTCACCTCATTTTGACAACACCTATGCATCATAAATAACTGATTAGGATTTACATCCAAGTTCTGCCATTGATGGAGGAGATGAAAATGCCTGGAGCCAAATAAGATACAAAATCATGAGGAAAGTAATGGAGTATGCTAGCACTGGAAAAATGAGAAGTAACTAGAAGAGAAAGAAACAAAATAAAAAGAGAACAGAAAGGAGAAGAAAATAACGGCCACCCTGTCCTACTATCCCCAAGGTTAAATGAGAACAGGAGAGAATGAATTGGCTCTAAAGGCTCATTCT
Organism: Crenichthys baileyi; assembly: GCA_036173005.1. Classification (NCBI taxonomy): domain Eukaryota; kingdom Metazoa; phylum Chordata; class Actinopteri; order Cyprinodontiformes; family Goodeidae; genus Crenichthys; species Crenichthys baileyi. The sequence continues at coordinate 247,261 of JAHHUM010000388.1, read as the reverse complement.
GCCAAAACTAAATGAAGCAATAACATCAGAGAGCTATAGAACTCCATTAACACTTAACCTGAGAAGGAAAGAGCCAAGGGATAGATCGACAGAGGAAAAGAGGAAAAGAAGGAGTGAGGCTTACAAAGACATTTGGAAGAAGAAATGATGTGCTACAAAACCTTGCACCTTTTCATCTTTAGGGTATGAGGAGACACTGAGACATGTATAAATGGCTGCAATGGACAGAGAGATACGAGTAAAACAGTAAAAAACAGATTAAACCATCCACTGGCACCCTCCTTCCTGCCTGCATTCTGTCTTTCTCCATAGTAATTTAATGGTTTCAGCCTGGGCTCTTTAATGAAGAATCTGGGTAATTCTAAGGACAGTGCCTCTGGGAGTGAAGGAGGAGAACTGTGCATGTTGAAAAAAGAGAGAAAAGGAGCATCAGACAGTAAAAAGAAAGAACGGAGAAGTGAGATAAAATAGAAGGGGGGTGCGTTCTCACCATAAAAATAATAAAAGTGCTGTTATATATTCAGAGACAGGATCAGTTGAGACTTGCCCCACACTTTGAGTCTCTTATCCCTTTAGAACAAGACTTCTTCCTCCACTCATCAGCCTCAGACTTTTTTCCGGTTGGCTTTCCCTCCCCTGAACATCAGACCCTCCTGTCTGCTAAGCTGGTCCTCATTTTTTCATTATTGTTCTAATTGAGAACAGCTTTTTAATGTAGGTATACCAGATAGTCCCCACTGCCATTCTGTTTTGGCAGAGATTATTTTGCCTTTTACCTGTTGTTTGTATGCCAGTTTCCCACTGTGTTTGTCTTTGCCACCTGCCCAATATAAGCCTGGCTGTTTAAAAATTTGATTACTTTTTACACCATTAGATGCTTGCCTGTCCCCAACTTTATGTTGTGCCCAAACATTGAATTGAATTTGTAACTGAATAATAATACCTGAGCTAACATTCTGCTATAAACACCTAAAACCATCCCAGTCCCAAATGATAGAAAAGCTACACGTTGGTTTTTAATGTCATGAATGATAATAATCAGGTTTGTATTAATTTGTTAAATACAAAAATATAAAAGACCTAACATGAATAATCAACACTTCTCTCATTACCTTAAACCTCACGCCGCTATACAAAAAATAACTGTGTTGTGACCTTAAGTTTAATTAATAATTTTAGTGAAATAAATCACTAATGGCCTTTCCTGTTTAAACCCAAGATGTTCACTAGTCATTTTTCTCAAATTCTAACAGATGGTTTCAAGTCTACAAGGATAATGTACACTTTTCATACGTTTGAGGTCAAAGTCTTCAGTCTTTTTGCTTTTGTTAGGTCTATATAGACCCTATAGTTGTAAGTCCAGATTAAGGTTGAGGTCTTAGAGGGAGAACTATAAATCAAGTCCCTCTCTCAAGTATTTCTTCCCAAGTTAATTCTCAATCCCTAAATGGGGCCAATCCAAGCCTCAAACCTTAATAGATAAGTCAAGGATTTGTTATAAGTGTTGTTCCTCAACAACGTAACAGTGACTGGTAAGCAATGAAGCAATGAAGCAATGTCATTGTAATGAAACATAGCACAATTAGTTCAGTTATTTACACAGTAGCCTGAAATACCCTGTGAGTTACACAAAGAATTGGAGAAAGTAGCTGGTGGGCATGAAAAAGTATCTGGTGGGCAAGACCAAGTATCTGGTGCGCACGTGAAAGTTTATTATTATTTTTTTCCCTTAAATGTTCCTGATGGGGTCTGTGAGAGTCAGGCAGCTAAATAAAAGTTTCAGTGTACTGAAACTGTAGCATACAAGGCTGGACAAGGACTCACATTGATTTTGCCACCACCCATAGTAAGGAGGATAGTAGGGCAGTTAAAAAAAAATGCAAAGTTTACTGGAACAAAGACTGGCATTTTGGGGTCTCTAAGTCTCCATAACAAGCATTGCACAGTATCAACATGCCAGCAGGTTTTTTGGGAGGCTACAAAATGTAAAAGGCCTCTCACTCTTGCCATCACAAACAACCACATAGGTGGTTTGAAGGATCTTCCAGAGGGCTTGGGAAGTGTCAGGGTTTGTGTAGCGGAGGACCCCGGAATGCAGACGAGCAGACTGAAACGAGGAGACTGAATGCTAGGTGCAGGTGAACCAAATAAAGTCAATTGACAGACAGGAGAGAACAAAACATGGCTGGAGCAAAACAGACTTTTGAATACAAACTAAAGCACAACTAGTAAACCATGAAACTAAAGCATAACCAGATCCAAAAAACCTAACTTGACAAAAGATGAACTAGAAGACAAAAACTAAAGCATGACCAGGAAAATAGAAGCATTATTCAAAACCTATCAATAATAATAATAATAATAAGAAGAAGAACCTAAACACCCACAAATCATGACATAGAGTACATAACATCATGGACTCTCTAAAATGTGAGGAGGTTTTAAATAAATATGTGATGATCTATGCCACGAAACTGAAAATGGGCTGTACTGGGAGTTACATTTTCATCTACAACATACTCCCGAATGAAAAAGGATTTGGTTTACCAGATGCAAAAACAACCTTCAGAGAGACTGAAGTTGGTGTAAAAACCTGTCTTTTGACTGAGAATGGCCTGATAGTACTAAGTTATAGGAGCTAATGCTATGACTTCTCAAGCAGAGAGCTGAAACTGCATGTGTCTGTTTCACAGTATACAGTATATGTGTATACAGTATACAGCTATGTGAGTTAATTAAGTACTATTTTTGATCCATAAAATAATTGTTACTGCTCTATTATTTGGAGGCTAAAGACTTAAAAGTTGACTTCCGTAAAAAGCATAGAAGAGGCAACCATCTACAGTCAGAGTAATGGTGAGCAGTAAACATAAGGAGGGAGATGGAAGGATAGTTAAAAGAAAATAAAGTCTCAAACAGAATTGGTTAAAATATCAATTCATTCAGCCCCTTTGGGCTGACGTGTATCTTCCAGCAGAACAAGTAATGAAGTCTTAGAACTGCCAGAACTGATTCACCCAGCAAGACAACAAGTGGATGCTAGGGTGGTCATTATGAGGGACAGACAGATAAAATTTCACCTGAGCTACAGATAGCCACAGTTAAGTGTCCAGACAGTTTCTGTCAGCTTACAGCTTGATTGCATCTCAAATATGTGAAAAATATCGTGTGATTCATGGCCGTCAATTTTAAAGTATTTGTAGACTCACTGACTGACTGACCTATCAGACCACTATAAAAGTAACTAAACACATAAAAAGATAACTTAGCAGATCAGCACATTGTATCTCATTGCTGCAGCTACTTTTTCTACAGCTAGAAAGTGGTACTAAATAAACCTGAAAAGCACACCTGTAAGAGCAAAATTTTGAGAAATGGTATGTTGAATTGATACAAAACATACAGGCTTGGGAGTTGTTTAAAACTTCCATATTATAAAGAAATATATAAGTGTAACATTAAGTAGTCAGTTATCTTATGTTGTAATTTTACCAGAAGGTTCTTGTTATGAAAAATGTACATTGTGATTTAAGCAGATAAGACTCTGTGCCCAGGGCCTCTCCAGGAAAGAAGACTGTAAGTGTCGTCCTACTAGAAAAACAGGATTGTACAAAGTAATGACGCCTATTTGTGGCCCCCTCTCCAGATGTGGATGGGGGTTGTTTGGGGCTGGGGTTGGAGCGATGGCTCGGAGTCTGGGCCGGGGTAGTCGGGTTTGGGCGGTGCCAGCATTAGTCTGGGCAGATGCTGGAGCGGTCTGCCTGTCTCCACCCCAAAATAAAGGGGACTACCTCCTTGGTCCGGGGGCTGGTTGCCCCTCTCGGGTATCAGTACCTGGACCTGGTGAGTGAGTGTATTACCTCCATTGTTAAGAGTCTTAACGTTGCATGTGTGGGTGTGAATGTTTTTATTTGTATGCATGAGGGTGGGAATGTGTGATTGTGTGCACATGTTTCTGTGTCAGGTGGGGTCTTGGGCCGCTCCCTCCCCTGGATCAGCTTAGGCCCCCCATCAAATATGGGGCATATGTCCTCACTGCCATACTCCCTGCTGGTGGCTGGTGTCTCTGCCCGCTGGTGAAAGTCCACTTGTGAAAGTCAATCTGTTTGGCTTCTTCTTGGCACTCAGACAACAATTCTAAGTGCTACATTGCCAGAAAAGACATGTCAAAATAAAAATTTATAAATAAATAAATAAATAATGATAGGGGTCGCAGTAATCATAGAGTAGCTGCAGACCAAAAACAAAAACCAAAAGCACTCCTGCTCTCTAAAGCAGCCTATTACCAAGCACTTTGGTTTATTCCACAATGCTTGTGATGTTTCCCATTTAATTAGTGAAAGCTTTCTATTTGTTGTGTGCAGTTTCTGTTATCCACCATGCACTCGATGGGTGTTGGGTTCCAAAGTAATTTTATTTCCCTTCAAATAAATGTATAGACTCCTAAAAACCTCTGCTTTAAAGGAACGTCATCAAAGACAAGCTCTGCTCCATGTACCCTATGATTCAGTATGGCCCGTGGCATGCTGTATAGCCTACATGACGTTTACATGATGCATGATAAAAGCCACACGTTGGGCTACTGATATAGTATGTCACATAGGTCATTGGATTCATTACCATTTAAAATACATAAACATTAATTTTAATCATATATGTACAACACACACACACAAACATGCACACACACCACAAAGGGTGACGATGGCATTAGTAATGTAGCCTTCAGCAGTCACATACACAGTGTAGCCTTCAAGAGAGAATGTATTGCTGTAGGCCATAAACCAGAGGCCTTGGGCAGTGACAGAGCGCTGTGTGTGGGAGTTTGGGAGGGAAGGGAGAAGGAAAGAAGAGGAGCTTTTTAGTAAAAAGAAAAGGCCCTAAAATGTGAATCTGTTTTTTGTTGTGAGAGTGGAAGAAAACAGCAGTTTTTCTGTTCCCACATAAACAGCATTGTTTTGAGTGTTTGTGCAGATGTGTAAGTACAACTCCATCATGCTGAAGCAGGTGTTGCCCTTGACGACAGTGTAGTCACCAAAGAGAGCCAGAGTCGAAATAGGAATCTGCCTCGGAATACCAATCAGATGTCTCCTGAGAAAGAAAAGGGCCAATGGCAAATATCTATTGAGCTTCCAACCCATCCCTGCTCCTTTGAGGGGATTAACTGATCTCTCGGAGTTAGAAACCAATATGTTTTGATCGTTTGGTGCTCTATCACCTTAAAGCACAATTGTAGAAACACAGAAAATTCTACTTTGTAAAAGCTCTGCTTTTTATTTCATTTTGAATTTAATTTAATCCATAACATTTTAGGTAGTTTTCAAAGACTACTTGAGCTTTGCTGCATAGCCCACTTACTTTCAAGTAAGATCTTTAACATTGAATCCACCCATCACAAAATTTCACGCATGTCCCAAGTCTTCCTTCATCAGTCAATGGTCCTCATGCCAGTTTAATATTCCACTAGCATCACTCCCACCTTTCTTAGCCAGTAGGCATGAAGGCCTCATTTCAGTTACAGATATTATCTTTATCCCACAGCTAGCATAAATGAATGTAGTGCCGTCTTCAAAAATGTTCCAGATATGACCTAAAAAAAAATTTTGAGTTGTGTTACTTGACCTAAATAACTTTGGAAAGAAGTAGATAAAATTATACAGTAGGGATAGTGATATGTTTGAATGCAGAAAACAGAGTAACAGTTTTAATACCGTGAATGAGTCAGCCGAAGTTATTTCAGATTTTAATTCATGGAGTTTGTTCACTCTTAAACTGGTCTTGATCAATATTTATTCCGGTTTTCTTTGGAGCTTTTCATTCCCATTCCTTCCAGTACAAATACTTAAACAGAACAGCATATTGTGCAGTGTTTCTCCTAGGAATGTCGTTTTAGGTACAAACCGAAACAGATGCTTAAACAAGAAATGATTTCTAAGTTTTCTTTTCATTACAGCAATATAACAAAGGGGTGGGATCTGAGCTGAGGCGAACCTCTAGTTTCTATAGTTGGATACGTAGTAGGAGAGTTATGGCTGCTACTCAAAAGGAGAGTGAGTGCTGCTGTTGTCACAACTCTGAGGGCGTTTGAAAAAAAACTGATATTTTAGCTTGTTTTGCAGTTTATGCGACGTCTTTTGGCACAGCCTGTGTCTACTGGTGGTGGTGTGTGTTCACCTGTGCACAAGCACGTGTTGCATGTGTGTCTGAACTTCGCCACGGGTGATACAGAGAGCACAACATTGTAGAAGCAGAATCGCCACAGTGTGGTAAAAATAACATAAATAACAGGATAATTTTTTTGTTTCATAAAAAGACAATGTATAGACCTGTTTTACATTGGAAACGTAACCTTAAATGACTTCTGTTGTGATCTAGGTTATTAAGAAAATAAATTTATATAAATAACTTGACCATCTAGGCTGGCGGAAGGGGCATAAAAGGGGCAGGGCACCCCTCCAGTATAATGACAGTGGAAACACTGTTGTGTATTGTGTGCTCGAAAATCAGCATAGTTGACAACTGTTTGACCACTCATGATAAATGAAAGATGCATCATATACAGTCATGTTCGATACATTTCAATATTATTGAAATGTTCCTTTTTTCATTGACTTAACTAAATAAATATTACATCAGACCAATAAAAAAACACAATTTTGATACAGAAATGTGGGTTTAATAAAAAGTATGTTAAATGCTTGCTTAAAGGTTAATACTTTTTGAAGGTACTTTATATGATAAACGAGCCTAATCGGAACACATATTACAATTTATTGAATGTGACTGTATAATTAATAGAAGAGCAAGGCCTCACCTGAACCACAACTATTAGAGTGGGAACCTACAGGGGTTGAAACTGAAACACCTGGTTTTAGACCACAATAATTTATTAGTATGGTGTAGGGCCTCCTTTTGTGGCCAATACAGCGTCAATTCTTCTTGGGAATGACAGATACAAGTCCTGCACAGTGGTCATAGGGATTTTAAGCCATTCTTCTTGCAGGATAGTGGCCAGGTCACTACGTGATACTGGTGGAGGAGAACGTTTCCTGACTCGCTCCTCCAAAACACCCAAAAGTGGCTCAATAATATTTAGACCTGGTGACTGTGCAGGCCATGGGAGATGTTCAACTTCACTTTCATGTTCATCAAACCAATCTTTCACCAGTCTTGCTGTGTGTATTGGTGCATTGTCATCCTGATACACGGCACCGCCTTCAGGATACAATGTCTGAACCACTGGATGCACATGGTCCTCAAGAATGGTTCGGTAGTCCTTGGCAGTGACGCGCCCATCTAGCACAAGTATTGGGCTGAGGGAATGCCATGATATGGCAGCCCAAACCATCACTGATCCACCCCCATGCTTCACTCTGGGCATGCAACAGTCTGGGTGGTACGCTTCTTTGGGGCTTCTCCACACCGTAACTCTCCCGGATGTGGGGAAAACAGTAAAGGTGGACTCATCAGAGAACAATACATGTTTCACATTGTCCACAGCCCAAGATTTGCACTCCTTGCACCATTGAAAGCGACGTTTGGCTTTGGCATGAGTGACCGAAGGTTTGGCTATAGCAGCCCGGCCGTGTACATTGACCCTGTGGAGCTCCCGACGGACAGTTCTGGTGGGAACAGGAGAGTTGAGGTGCACATTTAATTCTGCCGTGATTTGGGCAGCCGTGGTTTTATGTTTTTGGATACAATCTGGGTCAGCACCCGAACATCCCTTTCAGACAGCTTCCTCTTGCGTCCACAGTTAATCCTACTGGATGTGGTTCGTCCTTCTTGGTGGTATGCTGACATTACCCTGGATACCGTGGCTCTTGATACATCACAAAGACTTGCTGTCTTGGTCACAGATGCGCCAGCAAGACATGCACCAACAATTTGTCCTCTTTTGAACTCTGGTATGTCACCCATAATGTTGTGTGCATTTCAATATTTTGAGCAAAACTGTGCTCTTACCCTGCTAATTTAACCTTTACACTCTGCTCTTACTGGTGCAATGTGCAATCAGTGAAGACTGGCTACCAGGCTGGTCCAATTTAGCCATGAAACCTACCACACTAAAATGACAGGTGTTTCAGTTTCATTGTCTAACCCCTTTACTTCTAGCTTACACCTAAAGAACACTCTGTCTAGTGTTCTTGGCCCCATGCTCCCTCTCGCTGATCCATTCATCTTCTGTCTGCACCAGGGGTTGCGTTAACCAAATATTTTCCATTTTTGACTGTTTTTTAAAATGGTGACAGGAAAATCTAAAGGCCATCTGTTATTTTGACGGATTGCAATTCACAGCGCTGACCACTTGGTGGCGAGTTAACATATTAATTGGCTATTTTGTCACTCTGAATGACTTCACTCGGAAAAATGTCACGGCAGCTGAGTGTCTGCAGTTTCTTCAGAAAGCCCAATAATGACGATACTGTTGATAAAAGGGGTGAAAAAAGAGGGACTGATGCAGTGGAAGATGAAGAACAAACAAGTAATCAGCCCTCAACAACTACAGAGCAAGCAGGGGCAAGAAGGTTAGGCAGGAGAGTTCAGTGGAGCAATCCCACTTGAGACATTTGATTACGCACAAGCGGGTGCGCAATTCAGGTCCATGTGGACCAGGAGGAAGTTGTGAGACAGGCCACAGCATGTAATCTGTTCATTTTTTAAGTGTAATCGTTTAAATTCCTTGTTTATATGTACTGACTACGGTTGCCGGGAGGTGCATCTTGGAATTTGTCATTTGAGAATTAGTTTCAAGACTTGTTAAAGTGTTTTGCGTGTCGTTAAATAATTTTCTAAAATGTTAATTTGATTTCTAACATAAAAACTTGTTTTCAAACACGTAAATTTCTTTTCTGAAATGTTAATTTGTTTTCTGAAATTTTAATTTGTTTTCGCAAACGTAAATTTGTTTCAAGACTTGTAAAAGTGTTTCAGATCTTGTTAAATGGTTTTCTGAAATGTCAATTTGTCTTTGTAAAAGTGTTTCAGATCTTGTAATGTTTGATTGCACCTTCCGGCCACCGTAACTGACTACAGTCAGTGTTTTTTGTCACAGCAGAGAAAAAATTACAAGTATTCCTCTGGTTAAAGTGGATTCTCTGTTCAGCTTGTTCAGACTGAATATTAAATACAATGAATAAAAAATGCTATTGATTGATGAATTACGATCATTTAAAAAAAGTGGTAAAAATAGATTATGACAGGATTTTTTTTTACCCTGTCAGTCAAAATGACAGACATTGAAAAGTGACACCTCTAGTCCCCACCCATCCACCCTTTTGTTTTACAAATTGTTTGCAACCCACCCATCACTTTTATACTTCTTTAAATCCTCATCTTATGATCCTTTGAGATCTTTTTCTCACTACTGCCTCTAATAAGGAGAACCAATACTGGATCACTGGTTTGTATTTTTGCGCCTGATATATAGGTCAGAATTGAGTGGTTTAGCAAACCAAAACAAGATCTATGAAATACTAAATTGGAATTCAATGAAAAGACAAACCCAATAATAAAGACAAAGTCTAAAGGACTCTCAGACACCCTGGGGAATTTCGAATCAGGTCCACTTTAAAGATTACAAGTCAATTGTTCAATTGGAAATAAAATATGTAACAGTTGAGCTTTAGTCGAGCTAAAATATGCTGGTTAGATAAACTAGCAAAGAAAATAATTGTTTTTTTACCTTATTTGGATTTGATGCTGTAATTATCCACACACACTGGGCATTGCTTTCATATTGAATCGGGAAGTTGGGAGATGTAAAGGTCCCTGATGGCCCCTGAAGATTACTGCCACAAGTCTTTGCTGTAAAAAGAAAAGCATAGAAAAAAGGAACTTAATGACACTTATTGGTGGAAACTGTAGATTTAGACGAGACATTAGCAAAAAGCAATTGCACAGTGGGTCACCACAACACAATGCAGTCACAATTACCTTTCTAATTAAACCATTTAGGTGACACTCAGTCTGAGCCTCTCATAGAAATAAAACAGAAAGCCAATTTGCATAATTTGAGGGTCAAAGCTGAAGTTTAGTGATGACATTAATGCATCTGTGAGCTGGAAGGAATGAATGCATGAGTTCAGGAAGAGAAGAGAAATGAGGAGAAGATAAGACTGAAGTAGGGAGAGGAACAGAAAGAGGAACAGAAGGTCACATATATGTTATTGATACTGTCAGCAGCATCTCCCTGGATAACTACTTCATTGGAAGCTACTGGGTGTGAAATACCACAGGATGAGCTGGAGCTATTGACTGATAAAAGACATCTACCAGCGGTTTATTTCAGAGCAGGGTTATAATTTCAGACTAGGATTATGTTTGGGTTAACAGTTTTGCATGTATAAACAAAGTTTATTTCTAGTGACAAAGAGAACTGGTTGAGTTACTGACAGTGGTGTAAAACTGTTGGTTAAATAAAGATTCTCTAGAAATGTGTAAAATTATATATGAAATTCCAGACTTTATGTTGGGAGGCCATACAGGCTCTAAAACAGCAACACTTTGTGTTACATTCAGTGGGGTGTTTAAAACAGCACATGGTAGGTGTTCAATAAACCAACTAAGCCTTCATTAGGATTTGTTCTCTGACTGGATATGACAGAAAAGCTGCTTGTCTGTCCTTGGGTCGTCCTGTTAGACTAGGGAGGTAATTTTCTGGTTGGTTTGAAGCAGAGTTTGCTCCTTAATTAGTTTGTTCAGCAGCAGGCCATAAGAATACATACAGTCACCCATACAGAGAGAGAGAGAGAGAAAACAAAAGCATTTTTTGCTGTACACTCCTTCAGAAACATTCAGTCCATACTTCAGCTCAGTTTTTAATTCCATTCAGTTTATTTACATAACGCCAATTCACAGCACATGTCAGCTCAAGGCACTTTAGATGGTCATTTCAAATGAATCATACAGATTTTAAGCCGGGTACAGTCATTCCAGTTAATTCCAACTATCAAACAGTGCAGTCAGATTCAGTTTATTATTCAAAGTGGTTAAAATGTTTTTCTATCTAAGGAAAACCAAGCAGGTTGCATCGAGTCAGTGAGTTGTAGCATTCATTCCTGCTGTATGAGCATGCAGCGACAGTAGACAGCCCCTTGCATTGACTTTGCAGCAATCCCTCATACTGAGCATGCATCCAGTGACAGTGGAAAGGAAAACTCCCTTTTAGCCGGAAGAAGCCTGGTTCTGAGCCTGGTTCTGCTGAAAATACAGTTTTACATTATGGATTCATCTGGAAAGCAAGCTATCCAAACCAATCTGGCCCTATGTCAGAAAGTAGTTGTTGTTCCACTCTTCTTAATTCAGTCACATGAGAGGGTTTTGCGAGCTTGAGCAGCCTGTTTAAGATCATGCAACAGCATCTCAATCAGATTTAAGTCTAGACTTTGACTAGACCACTGCAAAACATAATATTTTATTTAGCCATTCAGATCAGGAATGACTGGTGTGCTTCAGATCATTGCCCTGAAAGCATACCAAGTACTCTTGAGCTTGAGGTAACAAACTGATGGCAACACATTCTCTGGCATGACTTTCTGGCAGAGTGGAATTCATGTTTTCATCAAATATAGTAAGTCATCAAGGGTCACGAAGCCATCAAGCAGCCCCAGACCATCACACTACAACTACCTTGACTGTCGGTATGACAGTGAATAAAATGTTGTTCTGGGTTTTCTTGTGACCTCCTGGATGACTTGTTAAAGTGCTTTTGGAATAATTTTGCTGGGCCGGTCAGCTGGCTGGTCAGAACTGTCCTATCTTTTCTTCATTTGTGGATAATAGTTCTCACTGTGGTTCACTGGAGTCCTGAAGTGTAAGAAATTGCTTTTTTTTTGAATAAAATATACTTGGTACTTTATTTCTTGAATTTATTGAGTTTAGTACATAATGTGTTACTTTTTGAGATCTTTTAGTATATGTTATGTTGTCATATGGTTCTATTTAAATTATTTCTTGATTCTACAGGTCATGCAGTATTCAGGCCTGGGCCTGGATACATATATAAATAAAATTAAGATTTAACAAAAAGGCAATTACAACAGTTGTGTGTGTTTGGATAGATTTTTTACTCGTGGCATGTTTTTGTGACAATATAATTTTCTTTATGAGCTGAAGCATTTTATTGTAAACAAAAAGTTAACTCATGAGACATTTGTAAGGGTGCAAAATCTTGTATTAGTATTCGCTGTATATTTTAGTCAATCACTTAAAATCCACCAAAATACAGACTGTCAAGCACTCCATCTCCCATGATCAGTCTCTAGGCTGCCACTTTTACTTAGTGGTCAGTGAAGGAACGGGAGGGAATAAGAGAATCATCCTGCAGTGTGTTTGCAAGCATGATTTTTCATTGTGTGTGTAATGGAGTGTGTCTGCGAGATGCTGTACAAGAGTGTCAGAACAAGCACAAGCCCCCTCAGAGAAAAACTGATATCACTCGCCAGTGTCTCTTAGTTTGATGCTTAAATTCCCTGACTGTGCCAAGCTGATTGTTGTTTCTATGATTCTGTGCGCAACTTTGACTGACCTTCCCTCGCATTGGGCTCATTGCGATTTATACTCCAGAAGATACCGTGGTGATAAATTGTGCATGTGCATGCTTGAGTTGCACAAGGTAAATGATTTATCTGTGTGCTTCTAGAAACTTTGTGTGCCTTTGTAAGTATGCGTGTGCTTTGACAGCTCAATCAGCGAGTCCTGAACAAATTGCCGACCCATCACTGTGCCAAGAGCCAAATGGGAACTATGATGCTGTAGCGAAATTGCAGAGAGAGTTATCACCAGAATTACCAGAGAGGATAACATTCTGTAATTTATATTGGACAACATATATTTATTCAGCACCTGAATATGATTAGATTTTTCTGTTTGGAAATGTTGTCCCTTTTTGCTAAATGAGGTATATCCTATTTTATTCTATTCTTTTCTTTTATGAATTGCTTTCAATGTGTAAGACTTCTGACTGCACCCCTCACACTATATATCTATATATATATATATCTATAGATCTCTCTCTCTCTATCTCTATCTCTCTCTATCTCTATCTCTCTATAGATCTCTCTCTCTATATCTCGCTCTGTCTCTAGATCTCTATCTCTCTATCTCTCTCTCTCTCTAGATCTCTCTCTCTCTCTAGATCTCTCTCTCTCTAGATCTCTCTCTCTCTCTAGATCTGTCTCTCTCTAGATCTGTCTCTCTCTCTCTCTCTCTCTCTATCTCTAGATCTCTATCTCTCCCTCTCTCTCTCTATCTCTAGATCTCCCTCTCTATCTCTATCTCTATCTCTCTCTTTTTATATATTTTCATTCTAACATATCGGTTACTTATTTAGTTGATTAGTAGGAAAATAAGATATAAGTGCATGGGCAGAATCTAGTGCCATCAGAAACTGAATTTGAATAGCTCAGACTAAATCTCAGAATTACTCAGACTGAAATTAAATGCATTTAATTTCAAAATATGCGAATACAGATTCAGTCTGAGCAATTCAAATTCAGTTTCTGATGGAACAAGTTTCTCTCAATATATGTAACATTAAAGGTAGAACAAGTTCAGAAATGATCTGCAGGTCTTATCCACTGTATATATTGTTGGTCTCTGGTTTAAACCACAGAAGGTTTTTTTTTTTTTCAAAATGATGTATTGCACCTAAATTTAAAAACCAAATTCAAAACATATTTTCCTAGTTCTGAAAATTAATACAGAGTGAAATTGAGTTGTATATTTTTAATTTCTAAAGTTTGTGGGCCAAAGAACATTGAAAGTCAATTATATTCTTGTGACAAGAATTGACCATGCTTTCAAGCACTATGCCTACAGCATATCATTCGTTTTAGACCAGTTAGACCAATTAAATTAGACCAGTCAGTGTTCAGTAGTGGAAACTGGTGGCTTTAGGGTTGGATAACAATCAAAAATGGTGATTCTTAAAAAGGATTGGGTAAATGCTACTAAATTATCTGTTTTACAAGAGCTAAAATATAATTTGTTATTCAAAGGGAAGCAAAGAGTTTCTCATTAGGAAAGAAGTTATCAGTCTTCCACTGAGCTTCCCTCCAATCATCTGTTCTTTATCTTTACGAAATAGTTTTAGTTGTTTTTTTTCAGTCAAAACCTTGCCAAAGAGTCTGTCTGAGTTAATTAAAAACATAGCTTCTAACAAGACTTGTAAGGAACTGGAAGTGCAGCTAGTTGGCAGAAACCAGTTGACAGGAAACCAGTGGTTTCATATGGGATCCAAATTAGGATTTCCTGCCTCTTTATGTGGACATTGCTACTCATTAAAAGGGATAGTAGTAATAGTTAACAAGCTGCTTTTGCACACTACTTTAAATACACCAATGCCAAAGAATACTTCCATTGTGTGTATCTGAGAGAAAGTACCGGCTTAGATAAAACAAAAGTGCCATTTGCCCGAAGAAGGAAAATAGAAAAGCTTAACTTCGATTTATTCTTTTTTCATTATCTGTAACTGGCACACTGTTTTATGGATTTCAAGCCAAAAGAGCAACATGATCTTCAAAGAGTTGAGAAATTCTAAATCAAATTAAAAGTTTTTATGAGGTCTATCTTTTACCAAAAGTCCATTGTTGAGATTAAATGGATGCTTTTGATAGAAACACAATGGACAAGAGCTGATTAAAATCTCATACTTCTCTTCTTTATTTAGACCACAAGGAAAACCCCTAGGACTCTCCTTCTTTGCCTCACTTTAACTCACACAAGCTAGTGTACCCACATAAACAGTTTGGAAGTGAACCAAAATTAAATGAGGTTTCAGGCAAGGATTGTTGTGCCAAAGCCTCCTGTAATGTAGCTCCAATGCACTTGCTCGTTTTTCTCCAGTTATGTTTTATGGCTTCACAGCATTACTAGCGTGCCCTATAAACACGAAAAACACAACTATGGGAAGGTTTTTAATTTTTAATAGCACCCAGCCTCTGTGTTTCAACTCATGATTCTTTCTTTCAGTCTTAACTGCCTTACAAGTAAAGGTCTATACTGTGACTTTGCTGCCTCCTCAGCAAGATGGCGTTTATTGAATCATCTCTACAGTGGAGGCTCAGCTTCAATCATCCATACAGCGAGAGCTATTGAAGCATATCAAGAACAGTTAACCCTTACTTGCTGCAAATTATCTCTCTGGCCTTGCATTCCAGGAGGACAGACTAAAGATGTCTGCGGAGGAGGTAAATCAACGATAAAATAAATTTTAATCATACGGATTAGTTTTCAAAATGCTCACAGTGCAGAGGTAGACTTGGGTATGACGTACCATAGAAACCTATCAAGATAAAAGATGAATCTAATGAAGTTTATTTCTATTGTTAAAGAAATAAATCCTAATAGCATGTTCATCCATTTTCTGCCATAACACATGGAGTCATGTATGGACTCAACTGGATTGTGCTGCGGTATCTGGCACCAAGATGTTAGCTTAGGATTTTTTTAAAGTCCACTAAGTTGTGAGGTGATATCTCCACAGATTGTACTTGTTTGTCCAGAACATCTCACAGATGCTCGATTGAACTGAGATCCGGTGGATTCGAAGGCCAAGGTTACACCTTTAAGTTTTTGTGCTTCTCAAAGCAATAATGAACATGTTTTTGTTTAGTGGCAGCACATATGCTGCTGAAAGAGGTATGGTCTTCGGCAATGGTTGGGTAGGTGGTAGATTTCAAAGTAACATCCACATGGATGGCAGGGACCAGGGGTTCCAAGCAGAACATTGCCCAGACCATCCCGCTGCCTCCGCTTGCCGTCTTCTATTGTTCCCCATGTGCATCACTAGTTGGCTCCCAGTTGTTCTCTTTCTGTTGTCTCCTCAGTTTTTCAAAGTCTGTTCTTTGGTCATTTAGTTTAACTTTACCTTGAAATTACCTATATCCTGCTTGAGTTTGGGTCCTCCACGACCTAATTAGACAAGGTTTTCCTGTACAATGTTTTTCTGATATTATTTGTTAGAATTATTTTGAAAAAGAAAATACATACAAAATAAAAGGAGAATATATCAAAAAGGATGAAAACTGGCTTGCTGACTTCTGTGGTTGAGTTATACTCAGTCTTTTAGGGTATCTTTTTCTAGGTCGTCTGAAAGACAGGGTTAATAAAGATTTACAGATTCACAGAATTAGCTCGACAAACAAAATCATATTTCCTACTGGCTTCACACAGCTAATTTAACTGAAATGCCTGAGCACTTCAAACATATTACACTAAACCTATTATTTCCATTTAAGGGAATATTGTGGATCATATCATGCTGCTCTTCAACTACGAGGACTGGGCAGAAAATTAGTAGAAAAAAGAAAATAAAAGTAGACAATATAAAAAAAAAAAACAATTGCAATGCATTTTAAAAGCCTGAAGATGAGATGGAAAGTTAACTATGCATGCCTCTTGTTTAGAAAGATTTTTCCCATAAATGTTTAATCTTAAATCGATAGAGCCATATTCTAGAGATCTAAACTTTCTGCAGGATGTTCAATCTAGCTCCGTTAACAACCTGCCTACAGTAGCAGATAGATTGACCAATGGACACAAAGAATGATTGATGACATCATTAAGGTGGCACACAGCGTTCCAGCGGCACCTGTAGTGGTTGGAGCTTTAATGGGCACACACATATACACACCCACACTCAAACACATGCATAGTCATTTATGAAAGTTATTGTCAAGTGTTTGAACTAGTCAATTCTCCCCTTTATCGTCGTCTCTGTACTCAGAAATCAAAATGTACGTGCGTGTGTGTGTGAGTAAAACTGGCTGACATATAGACCTTGATTGAGTCAGTAGATTCAGCATATCAACTGAACTCCCCTGGAGTTCACACACACAGACACAGACAGAAAGAAAGAGTTGGCTCAGTGGTCTTACCATCTGTCCATTAATCAAGGTGCCACATGGAGCCCCTCTTTCAGTCTCTGTCTCTGCCTCCGTTTTCTCTCGTAAAGTCTTACAGGAGTGGAAAATGGGAACATTGCAATTTTATTGCTGCTTTTGTTATGTGTTTTGTTACATGTCGTTTTACAGTTTCTATGTGGTGTATAATATCTAATAAAGTGATTACATTTCTCCTTTTTACAAGTTTATATATCTCTTTCTCTTCATTCTCTGACATAAACAACTCCTTTTCCAAAGGAATTCACTTTATTTTCTCATTAGTGTTTCAAAAGATATGTTTAGCTATATGAAACTGTTTTCACAGAAGTGTCCCTTTAATAAGCTTGAGTTTTTCTTACAGATTGCCTCTCTGTCAATTTCATTCATGAGTTTTTTTGTTGGTTTGTTGGAAGTAAAGGTCAGATCTAAGCAGTGAGCTGCTACAAAACAGCCTTCCTCCTTTAAAATGCACATAAGTACGGTACTTTAGAGAACATGCTTTCTTACTTAGGGATCAATATATGTTGACTTTATTACCTGCTTGAATCACTGGAGGCCCTTATTAAATCTGGTATCTTAGCAAAGCCAGAAGAGGAGCCATCAAAGGCACCTGGTCATTTTGTTTTGGATCAATCTGTTTAATAAAATTGTGGCTTAAAATGAACACAATGTTGCCAAAATAGATATAGTACGGCATATCTGATTGCATTTTTGCAGATTGAGAAGAGTACATTTGTTTGGCTCTGTCTCTTAATCAACATTTTGTTAAATTTACTTTTCAGAAACTGTGGCTGTCTAATGATATTTTTTTTTTCTAAAGAAGTCTTATCTCTCAAAAGCCTTAACAGTTTTACCTTTGCTTGGAGTATCTTATGTCGAACAACCAAGTAAAACAAAAAAAGGAATCATCAGCTGTGTTACAGAGCCATACATATTTATTGGTAATCTCTATAAAGATGTGTAGAAATCCTTACAATACATTTTTGATTTACAATGTCACTAGTGGTATAAATATTGCATATACATCTATACTTTAAGCTTAGCAGATTTAGCTAAAATTCTTTTCAATTTTGCTTTTCTTTTAAAATGATTAGAGTGCCTCAAAGCTTTTGTAAAGTAATCCATGACTTCCCGTTTCCCTGAAGTCAAAATGTAAAGACCTACCTTTTACACTGACTCTTCAAAATAGGAAATATAAGAGAACATGGCCAGACAGTTATGTGTTGATCTTTTGGAAATTGCTTCAAGAAAGTAGGTACTTTCCTAAACGTGCTCATATTTGCAGTTAGAGCATTAATTCAAACATTTTAAATATTTGTAGCAGTGAGGAGGATGGCTGGGGAAGTAAAAAGAAAAGATCTTCAAAGCTCAGTGTTGCAGAGCTGCAGGAATGAATAACATCTTGGGAATACCAAGTGTACATAACAACCATGAGATGCTATCTACCTGATGCTATCTATCTAACTGGTTCTTCAGGAAGCTTTCCTAGAAATCTTTTTTTAGCTTTTTCTGTCATACCATCAAAAATGTAAACATGTAGAATTTACTTAACTCTATTGTGGCTTTAACTGTAACAATGTGCTTTTGTCAGATGAGTCTAAGATTGAGCTTTTCATCAGCACATAATCCAGGCAGGTCTATGGTAAACAAAGAAGAGATTACTATAAAGAAAAGTGCCTCTGCTCATTATTAAGTATGGCAAATGATGTGGCTGTGTTTATTTTTTTAACAGATCGGCAGAGATTGTGCAGAAAAGGAAGAGGTTAAGGATCTATCTCTCTATGCATGCCAAAACCTGGTGTAATGTGTGTAGAAGAAGTTGCAGTGCAGACCAATAATTAAAGCTTTATAAGCAGGAGTAGCAACAACTGCGCTGAACATTATTTCATGTAAAATTGTATTTCTTAGTGTGCTTTATGCGCCTGACCGAACCAATGTACCCCTAAAAAGTAAAACTAAAAAAAAATATTCCTTGTGCACCTATAATACTGCAATAAAAAGAATAGTTTTATGTGTTTTTTTTTTACAAATTTTTTTCAGAAAGGGTGCAAGTAGTTGTTGGGTTTACTGTTTAATATATTGACCAAAGTTGTAGCCTATAAAAAAGAACATACTAAATTAAACTACTAAATTACTTAAAATACATGGAAAGTAATTAAAAACATGTTGGTGTGTCATGCTGGATTTTACTGCAGTCTGCCATCTGGAGATCTGTTTAAATATTAGCACCTCTTCTAATGCAGAATGAATGAACTTCCGTTATACACTTCCAATATGTTTTAAATGAACCAGTGTGTAGTGTAAAATTTGCACATTATTTTTCTTGCAGTGTACACTGGCATATAAATCTTTATCTGCATGGTTTCCCTTAATTAGAGATTGGAATCTGTTAGCTTATTGAATAATGATACAAAACAGCGGTGTATATGTAGGGACCACTTCTGTTTCTCCTACTTCTTGGTTTATTAGTTCCAGAAAAAATCTTTTCTCATGCCTTCAAGGCATCTTTACTTTTGGAATTTCAATATTGGATCTTTGTGCCTATGGGGAATAGGTTTTTAAAAAAAGACTGGATTCTATAATACACTGCCTGCTTTTCACATGAACTAAGCCACCCTCTCCAAAACACTCCATTTCAAGCTTAAAACACTTTATCCATAGTATACATTTGCAATGTCTACAGCAACACAACATTGTGGTATTCCATTTTCAGCTTCCTCTTCTGAGTGATCCTTTTACATGGCCTAAATAAAGCCCCAGCTTTATTGTCAAAAAGATGAGATATCCAGCGTAACATGCATCTTGTCCTTCAAGCAGCCTTGGTCTGGTTTCTCTGGGATTCACAGGATTTTTGAAGACAGATCTCTTTTAGTTTCACCAAAGTACAACCATACATAACAATGACATTCTGCAGCACCAGCAAAAGAAGAATCACAGGTAAAAGGTTACCCATTTCAGAAATATTACTGAAATAGCATGAGCAGTCAGTTAAATCTTTGGAGATATTTTTCTTAGCTTTCTAGGAGTCTCCCTTATGACAAATGATAGGGTTTACCAGTAGTACAACAAAAGAGGATAAAAGTATAGCCAAGAATACCAACGTAATCACTTTAAAGTGCAAACATCATCATATCTTTGAGTCAGGAAATCTAAAAATCCTGAAAACATAAATAACTCTCAATGGGCCTTTCCTTTGGTGTTCAGAGCCAACAGGTTATTTTCGGCTCTGAAAACCAAATAAAAGGCCCACTGAGAGTTTATGTTTTTAGAGCAGATAAGCAATTTTAAATGCAATTTTCCGAAACAAAAATAGGCTTTTGATTTTCAATCAGTGAAGCAGGAACACACCATCATATAGGGATGGTTGTGCCCTGTCTGTAACAGAGCTGTCTGGAAATCATTCACAGTATTCACAGAATGCATTGCTTTCTTGACAAAAAGACATTTTTAATGCATGTACAGCTGTTTATTGGTGACACAGAATGATATATAGTGGGCACTTTTGCTACAAAGATCATCAATGCAGGAAACATCAGCGAGCTATGTCAAACTTTGCAGGTAAAGAGAACAGATTTTTTGCTCATCATGACTATAACAGAATTTATATCCTGTATTTAAAGAAAGAAACAATCCAAACCTTAGGTAAAGCAAGTACAACCCTGGAGTAACCAGCCAGAGGTGACTCGAACCTTTGCTTGTCAGCATAAACTTTATCAGGTAAGACAATATTTTCATTTACAGTAGCTTTTAGTGTTTATTTGTCCTCAGTCAGTAAAAAGCATCCAATGATGTCTGAAGATCACATTAAATCAAAAATCTCTGTCGCCAAATAATAGGTCTGTGTGTTATGCAATATAATAAGCATAATTATGAAGCATTTCATATATACATATCTATATATAGATATATATTGATATATCTATACATATCTATATATATATCATTAAAGCTCTTTTAAAGCTCTTTTTTGCAGTAAGCTGAACCTATGTATTTACATTGTGTATAAAGGTTTATTTCACGTATAGCTTTTCTGTTGTCTCGTTGTTGTCTCTTATAAGTTGTTCTCAGTATGTAGTGGTATTTTTTGCTCCCTGATACTTACTTATACAGTGAACCTAGTGAGTTTTAAAGTGCTTGTGACATTGAATTTTGCAATTTTGTTGAGCTCTTTTATGATGTCTTAGGGGAACCCCTGCATGTAAACTCACCGCAGCTACAATGGCCAGCAACAAAGACAGCAGCGAAGAATCTTTATCCCCTCTGGTTTTAAAATAGGTTTGTGGTACCATTAACAGTGTTTGATTGAAAGATCTCAGACTGCAAGAAGAACTGAAAAGCTTCAAAACATCAGAAATATGGGCTGGGGCTTGACCACACAGAGCTCTAAAAGTGAGGACTAAAATTTTAAAAGGGATTCTAAGATGAACCTGTAACCAATGTAAAACAATTAAAACAGGAGTAATGTGCCGTCTCTTTGGTGTTAGTTAAAGCCTAGCAGCAGCATTTTAATTTGACTGGAGAAGGTCAAGATCCTTCTTATTTAAGCATATAAAAAGGCTGTTAGAATAATCAAGACGAGATGAAATCAAAGTATGAATATTCATCTCTATATGTTTCTAAAGCTAAAAAAAACATTTTCTGAATAATCCATGGGAATGGGGCTCCAAGGACATGGGAGTATCAAAAATCACACCAAGATTTCTAAGGTTAGGTTTAATAGAAGATGCCAATGCTTTAAGATGCTGCATGATTTCAGCTTTTCAGTTCTCAGGGGCAATAATTAAAGTTTCAGTTTTGTCAGAGTTCATCTGCAGAAAGTTGTATCTTAGCTGCTGTTTGATACTGCTAATACAGTTAATCAAGCATGGCAATATTTGGGTTAAAAGAACAATTGAGCTGAATACCATCACCATAGAAATGATAGGACACATCCGAAAATTGCCTAAATATTTGACCCAGAGGGAAAATGTACAAAAGAAAGAGAATAGGTCCCAAGACCAACCCTGAGGTACCCCATATGTCAGGCTTTTAGAGTCTGACATGATCTGATTTGCAAAAACACTAACTATTTTGAGTGGGATCTGAATTGATGCAGTGGCAGATGGTGACTTTTAAGGGTACAACCAAAACTGCAAAAGTGCCAAATAGTGAAGAAACAAAATGACCAGCAGCCAATTGAAGTTATGGGAGCAAAACCCCAAAAATTTTAAATATTGGGCACTCTCTTACAAATAAAAGAACTGCTGTTTAGATTAAAAAATGAGAGAGAAAGAGAGAGAGAGAACGCGATTACCAGACTGTATGATGATGATGAAACATATATTACTACAAAACATGTCAATCTTATCTGTCTTTGGGCCAATAAAGTTTCTTATGCTGGTTTTAAAAAAAGCCACTGGCAACAATTCTTGTGCTTACATACCATATGTTGCAGCTTTGTAAACAAACCCACAGTCATTGCTTTCCTAAATACTGCCCAGGAGACCACCAGCGGTAGTGCCTGCATCAGAAAGGCTTAATGAAGTTCCCAAAAAGGGGGCTGGAAAGTTCACTTCAACTGCACTTTGAGACCATATTTTCAAATAGAAGATTTGCAGCCTGTTGCATCTTCTGCTTAGACCTGGTAAAGCCAAGATTCCAGAAAGCATTTTTCCAATAAAAAAAGTTATGTCAAATGGCTACCAGCCAACTAGGCCAGTTATTGAATTATATACAGTATACACAAGGCATATACACAAGCACGCTCACACATACACCCACAGGTGTTTGGATTCAGGTGTTATACAGATATACAGATACAGATTTTTTTCCTCTTTTCTCTCTCTCATTCTGCAGGTGTAGAAGTCCGCTCCTCTGTTCTTATCTCCTTTTTTCCCTCCCTTTTAACTTTTTGCCCCACCTCTCTCCCTTTTTTTTCTTTCTTTTTCCCTTTTCATTTCCATCTCTGTGTCTATGCATTTGAAATAACCCTAAAGCAATTTATATATAATATATATATATATATATATAATATATATATTATATATATATATATATATATTATATATATATACTATATATTATATATATTATACTATATATATATTTATTTGTTGGTTCCATCGGGGCAGTACTAAATGCTGAGATTATATTTCAAAACATTTTTGTCACATGTTACACTATTAGTGTAACTGTGCTGCACTATTAAGGGGCGACGGTGGCTCAGGTGGTAGGGGTGTGTCCTGTAAACGTTGGATTGCCAGTTTGAACCTCCCGTCCTGTCTGTCTCAGTCATTGTATCGTTGAACAAGAGACTTCATCCACCTTGCCTGCTGATGGTGGTCAGAGGCAGCCTCACGTCTGTCAATCTGTCCCAGGCCAGCTGTGGCTACAATGTAGCCTACCACTGTCAGTGTGTGAATGTGTGTATGAATGGGTGGATGACTGATTGTAGTGTAAAGTGCTTTGGAGTCCTCAGACTTGATCAAGTGCTATACAATTGCAGGCCATTTACCATTTAACTATACTACATGTGACATAACTGCTGTACTGAAGTAGGCTCGTTGAATTTTCGAACGCCTTTTCTTGCCTACATAACTAATACCACAGTGTGTATTGTGATAAAAGTTTAAGTCCATACCACCAATTCTTAAAGCCAACCCCATATGCTGAACAGTGAAATGTAACAATTACCTCCTGTATTGTGTTTTAATGCACAGTTATGTGTCTCTGCAACTTGTTTTTTGAGACTATAAAGGAGCAGAGCTGCCTTATGTAGAACGATACTTGAAAATAACAATTACCCCTGACTTATTGGTTTCTTAGCAACAGCCATGAAGAAGGATGGTCTGCATTGTAAAAGTTGTATATGTTGGAAATATGGGTAATTGAGTTTTGTTTTGAACAGGGCCTTCGAAAAAAACATATGCTCTTTAGTTACAGTGATCAGACAAAATGTATTGTAACTATAATCTTTAAGCAAGGATATCTGCTGACTGGTGGCTCTGTTTTGTACTACGTTTAATATAGTTTTTGTTAACAATGCCTTTCTTCTGTTGAGAAAAGAAATCCATGACTTTTAAAGCCCCATCCTGTTTTTGTGAGGTTTATTCCATCAGTGGACACAGGTAAAAGAAATTGGATTTATCTCAGTAGGTTTATTTAACAACACATTATAGGGTAAAATTGGTCCACAACAGCCATTAAAAATAATGAAGAGCCAATTCAAATTATTACTACAGTAATACATCAAATAGTGAGTTAAATAATAGGCTTTCCTGGAGCTATATTAAGAAAGTCATACCCGATTCATATAGGCTTGTTTATATCCTTCTTGCTTACATGAATCGGTGGAGTCCCAGTAACAAGATCTTAAATGAGGTCATTCCCCCTGTGTTTCTGGTTAACATCCTAAGAAAAATCTTAGGATGCCAGTCAAGGACAGTACTTAGCTTGTTTTCTTTACCCTAAAGGCAAGAGAGCACAATCTGTACCAAGCAAGGATCCACCCTACTCAGCTATCTTAAGGCCAAATACTAAATCCCTTTACAGACTAAGAAATACTTCAGTGTTTAGCTTCTGTACTTTAGTAAATGTTTAGTAATGGACTAAATACTTAAATTTCTCAGGGTATAAGCAAAGCAAATGTTTGTTTTTGTTTTTACTTTTTTCCAGCTTCTTTTGTTTCGTTCTTCAGGTTTTCTGCCATCATCTCATCCTTCTAAAATACATTCTGATTACAGTTCCAGTAACAGTTTTCAAAATTACTTGATATATGGGACTGTACACAAGTCTTGACGGATAACTTGTTTCCTCACATTTTGCCTCCAAGAAAACAGACTTACTTAGCCAAATCTGTTAAAAATACCAAAGACAACATAACATTGTATGTTGGCATTCAAAGATCAACTAAAGGATGATGGGTCTCGTGTATTCCTTTATTGGGGAAGGAAAATGTTTCATGTTTCTCAAATTATTTGAAAATCTTAAAAAGGAAGGTTTGTATAATAATACCAAAGCAATAATCAATCAATCTTCTGAAAATGGAAACAGTATGGTTAAGATGCAAACTTAACAAGACATGGCCACCCACCTAACTGACAGGCTGGACAAGAAGAGCATTAACCAAACAACCTAAAAAGAGACCAATGGTAACTGCAGATCTTCACGACTCAGGTTTGAAAAAATGATTGCAGAACAGCTATCAGCTATCCACTCTAAAAATCTGCCCGTTATGAAAGAGTGGCAAGAAGAAAGCAGTTGTTGGAAGAAACCATTTAAAATCCTGCTTGCAGGTTGCCATGGGTCAGATGGCATAAAATGTGGATTAGTACAAGTAGAAGTAAAAGTAAACCTACTCTGCACATCACCAAAAATACACACATTCTGTAACTTGGTGAGATATGGTGGTAGCAGAATCACGCAGTGGGGATATTATTATACAGCAGAAACAGGGAAGCTGTTCAAATCTGATAGGAAGATGGATGGAACTAAATACAGGGTAATGCTGGAAGAAAGCCTGTCAGTTTCCTGGGGGATAGGGACCGCAAATGTACAGTAATGAGCAGTATGGAAGCATATTAGAATGCCTAGATCTAAATCTAATACAGAATGTACGGCAGTACTTAGGAATTGCGGTTCAGAAAGACCTGCACTTAATCTAATCAGTTTGGGCTGTTTCTTAAAGAGAAGTTTCAGTATCTAGTTGTGCAAAGCTGGTAAAGAAATACATACAATAACTTGTATTTTGTAGATGGAATGCACCTAAATGTGACAAAGTTCAAGGGGGATGAATAATTTTACAAGGCACTGTACTGTCTATTTGCCTTTCATAGTATATTTTCTCCTTCACTTCCACTTTACCTATTTTTAAGCACACATCTTACAATATGCCATCACATCATGGACTAGATAGTAACTGAGTGAAAAAGTCAAAAGCCAAAGTTAAAAGAAACACTTTTAAATACCCTCAGTAAGCCAGAAGAACGTGTGATCAAGACCACTTTGCACGATTACACAAAATTCTGACTTCTTAGAATCAAACTATAAAGAATGTACAGGATAAAACCTTTCGTGAGGCACTGAATGAAAAACTAACCCACTAGTAGCCTTTCTCCTTGTCATACACAAACACACAAGCACACACACACATAAGCAGACTTATGTGAATATTTTGTTATATTTTAAAAATGTGTCTCACCACAGTCTCCAGCCAAGTGAAGGAAAAAATGACAAATGACTTTGGCATTTAACATGACAGACAACCTCTCTCTCTTTCTCCACCTCCCTCTCGCTCACTGTGTATGTGTGTGTGTGCGTGTTTGTGTTGTAAATCTGGGCCCACCTATCACTTGGTAAATAAACTTTGAAATATGTCGACTCTTGAAAATACACCCTGAGTATGAGATGATTACACATGCATCACCTTAAAAAATACAGAGATTTATGTTGGAAATTGCTGGTTGATTTTTGTGCTTCATTAATTACCAGTGATCAAGCTGGGTGGATGCTTACAGTTTAATTCAACTGTGTTTGCACATTTTTTGGTTGTGAACAATAACCATCACAGCCTCAATGATAAAAGTATAAAACTGTGGCATTTCTGTGAAGCATCATAAACATTTGATTATATACTGTTTTAATATTTCTGTATGCAGCAGCTAAAAAGAAAATTTGAAATGTTTCCCCTGTCTTAAACTCTATCCTAGAAGAGAGGGAAGTATTATTTGAAAACAATATACATTCAAGCTTGACTCTTGTCAAAATCTTGAGCCAGAGATGGACTGGGAAGTACAACATATTGTACCTTTGCACACTGGTCTGTGGTCACTCCAGGCAGCGAAGACTTCGGCCACTCTCTGACAACTGATGGTTTTACTGCCCTGAAGCACGTAGTCCTCTCCACAACTGAACTGCACCACGCTGCCAATGCTAAACCAATACATACAAACACATAATTATCATACAGAGAACAAAGCTTATGGTAAAATGACAATACAATACAGCTTTTTTTTTAACAAACTTGCTAATATGTGCCAATACAATAAACCTCACACTCCTTTTAAGTTATTGTAACTGAAGACTGTTGCAATTTTATTTAAGTTGATCAGATTTCTTAACAACTTCTAATTTGTAAGAATTGACTTCTTGTTTGATTGGGAAATAATTGTAACATGATACAGATGCAACTCTTTAAAATGGGAAGAACAAGAAAACTGACAAATCAAGTAAGGCAAATCTGTGATGATCTTCATAACATGGCAACAATAAATAGTGACTTACTTAGATTATTAATACTTACGTTATGCCCAAAGTCATTTAGAGCCATATATATATTATATTATATATATATAATATATATATAAATATATATATATATTATATATATATATATATATATATATAGATATATATATAATAATTCTATAGTTAATAATATATATATATAAATATTATACACATACATCTAAAAACATTTCTGATTACAGAAACAGTGATACAGATTTTTTTTTCTCTTTTCTCTCTCTCATTCTGCAGGTGTAGAAGTCCGCTCCTCTGTTCTTATCTCCTTTTTTCCCTCCCTTTTAACTTTTTGCCCAACCTCTCTCCCTTTTTTTTCTTTCTTTTTTCCCTTTTCATTTCCATCTCTGTGTCTATGCATTTGAAATAACCCTAAAGCAATTTCTAATAAAGCTTTCATTCAACAACTACATGTTTAGTCCATATCATATATATATATATATATATATATATATATATATATATGATTTTTTTCTGCCTTAATACTTGCTCTTTAATTGACAGTTGAATTTGTTTAATTGTTTGAGCTACTGAAACGAAAGATGTACTTTATGGGCTTTTTACACATTTTATTAGGGTTGCCAATACTGGCCTAGGTGCTATATCTAAAAAAAACAAATTGTACCTGAAGTCATTGCCATGGCGTTTTCCATTCTCCGGCTCTCCTGGGTCAGGGCAGGAGTTAGATGCCTGTCTCACACCACCCTCATTTACTAAACAGAAAGGAAAATATGCACACAATCAGGGCAAATGGGTTAGAATGGGTGTGAGTGGACAAAAACAAAGCAAAACTGCCTCCATAAGCTCTTTCAAGTGCCTCTTTATTTATATACAGGAGAGGCTGGGGTATCATTGCTTAGTCTAACACTGGTTTAAAAAATCCATGTTTATTTTCATGAAAGCCAACCATATTCATTTCCAATTGTTATGAATAAATATTTGCAAGACAACCAACAGCACTGAACCGCCTCAGTGCTCCCTGGCAATATTCTAAAACCATCTGTTTTTGTCATTTAATTGCATTCAGCACCAGTCTTCCTGGGTTAATTTCCAGCTCTTTGCTTTTAGTTTTGGAAACCTGTCTGCCTCATCACTTATTTACTTCAGAAGCAGCAGGGAACAGATTAGAATAGGAAATAGATGGAGGATAGGATGGTTAGGTAGGCAGACAATGATGTTACAGCAGTCCAAACACACTCTTGATCATCCCAGAAACACTAGAGCTTATCTTGACAATAACAATGTCCAGTACGCATCCATGATGTAGAACAGAGATGAAAAGCAGGGCGCTATAGATACATTCGAGCTGTGACATGGCCAAAAATATACTTTAGATTATCTTTACTTATGAGCTTACTATTTAAGAAATGTTGTATTGTTTTAATGCTTCCTTTTCTGGTTTTTATTTCGTGTTAGAATTCTTTATATGGGTTTAGGGTGGTTTTTAAATTGTACAGTTGGATGTAAAATTATTAGTAGCAGCTGTTTGCAATAAACAAATGAAACCATAGCAATTTAAATATCTCAACTCGACACAATTTATGTTACAAGTGGTTTGTCCTAGTTAAACACAAAATATAATTTTCAGCTACTGGAGTTTAGAAATTATTCAACTTCTTCATGGCCAGGAATGTTGGTACTCAGTTGAGTACCATTTTCATGTAACAACCTGAGCAAACATGATTTATGGCAGGACCCCAGCTTCTGGCAGAGTTCCTGAGGTGCTTTAGCGCTCTTATTGTGGGCAAAGGCCTTCAGTTCTATATTTTCTCATAGTTCAGACTATGAGAAAAGACTTTGATGGCCCTTGTAGTACATTCCAGGACTTCTTCTAACACAAGGTTTTGGTGGACTTTGAGATATCCTTGGGATTATTATGCTGTTTGAAGGTCCAATGTTTGCCAAGCTTCAGGTTCTTCACAGACGGAATGATTTTTCCCAATATTTCCTGTTACTTAATTTAATCCGTCTTGACCTAAATGCTGAATGTTTGAAGTTCAGCACTAGAGCATAATTGAACCACAGCCAAGCTTCACTGTAGGCTTGATCTTTTCAGCGCATGCTTCATTCTTCTTCCAGACATACATAGGCCCCAAAAGTTCCAGTTTTGATTCACCGCTCCACAGAACAGAATTCCTAAATCTCTCTAGCTCAATAATATAATTGTAAACAAACTGGAGTGGATATTTCTTCTGCTTTTGGCTCAGTAGTAGTTTATGCCTTAACGTTCAGGTATGGAACCTGCCAGTGTTAAGTATGTGCCTTATTTGGAAGCTGTTGCAGCAAGTCTTGCTGCAGGTCTGTTGCTGTCAGTCGAGGGTTTTTGACCACCTG
Organism: Crenichthys baileyi; assembly: GCA_036173005.1. NCBI lineage: Eukaryota > Metazoa > Chordata > Actinopteri > Cyprinodontiformes > Goodeidae > Crenichthys > Crenichthys baileyi. Next base: position 217,763 of record JAHHUM010000388.1, on the reverse strand, counting down.
CCTCCTCAGGAATCTGGGGACAGCCATTGGTAGCTTTCTCTGTCTGCCATGTCCAGGTGGCGTAGTACTTTTAACTGTAAACTCGTCCAAACAGCACACATCAGCAGTTCTACAATTAAGACCTTCACCATCTTTTTGCAAGATTTTCCTTGTTTGTATAAGTCAAGGATCTTGTCTAATTGATATTTATTGCATAATGGAAAGGTGACTTAACATTAATAATAGGTAATATTAAATAACCAGTTTGACTAAAAGGGTTTCTAACATTGTGGAACACCCACAGGTCTTTGAATCCTACCAGTCTCCAGTCCATATTAGGTCTGATTCGTGGATGACAATGATAAGCTGAACGCCCCCTATCACTACTTTAGGATCACAACACTTGAGTACAGCTGTTTGTATGAGCCTTAAGGGCCCAGCATCTACTGTTTAAACCATTAAAAATGTTGGGACCCACAGCCATGGATTTCAACATTAAAACTCCGGTATACACTTTTCCGGAGTTTTCAAAATAAATTGCATTTAACTGACTTCCAGCAACTGAGGAAAGGGGGGGTAGCAGCAGACTTCCCATGATGCCACTGTCTGAATAATAGCACCCCCTCTCCACAAGCCGACCTCTTTCCCACACGGCCTTCCAGAGGACTGGATAGGGAAGACAAGCGCGCTAATGTTTTTTGCTGACAAAAAGACAAACTCTTCAAACTGGATCCAAGGGTCTCATATGATCACCGATCATATGCAAAAGTTGAGTATGGAATGAATTGCTGTTTGTGTTTTCGGTATTCATTCACGAACAGGGGAATTAAGAAACCACCATTGTTTGACTCTCTCTACGAGCCCTGCAGACGCACACGGTGTTCAAGAGAAGCCCCTGCAAAGACGCGGTCTCCCAGTCTGGAAGTAAGACTAGTCAGCAGAACGGCATCACCGTGGGTTACCGGTTATGAACAGCTGGTTGGCGGACAGAACGAGCTGCTCGCACGCACAGCGCCCGAAGCTACCGAGGTTAGCCGAAAGCTAACCGCTTGTTGACTGTGGACACCTCTTAAACTTCGCCGCCACGGACATCTTTTCATTCAGCATGGTCAGAGGTTAGGTTTTGGCAGAGAGAATAATAGAAAGAGTTAGGATGAAATGATCTGTGAACATTCATTTTATGAAGTTTGGTTGTGTGTGAAACTGCTACCTTAGTGCTAGTAGGATGCACATGTGATCAGCTTTGTGTTCTGTGTTTATGTGTTTTTAAAGTTAAGACCAAACTTAGTAAAGGGTGATTTTAAAACACAGAAGGTGGACCATTAACGCGGACCGTCTGCGCTTATGCATTTTAACCCTTTATTGACCCTGGGTAAGATTTAAAATGTTGTGTTTGATTCTGGTGCTAATGTTAAGGATCAGCCTCCTTTTAGCTAACTGAAACAGCTTAAGTTAGACACGTGCTTGATTATAAAGAGTAGTTAACAGGAAGGTTGTTAGTTTTTCAGCTAGTGAATAATAGTCCTCTAAAACACCATCATTTATCTAAAATTGAAAACTAAGTAAACCCAGTAAGCCCATTTCTCCAGAAAGTTGGCTTTCTTTCCAAATACCCTTTAATAAGATTTCTTTGATATTATTTCAATAATAAAAGCAGCTAATGAGACACGTTGATGAATTGTCATTATCAGACAGGGTCGCGTTTGATTCAGCAGATCATTCTTTAAAACATATTATTTAAAATAATATTTTATATGATCTTACATTGTGAATGGTTGTCAATAGGTTGTTTTTTGGTTCCAAGACTAACTTAACTTCATTTTCCAGATGCGCAAGTGTAGATTATTCCCTGGGTTTATTCTCAAAACATAAATAACATTGCATGGTAATGTTGCATCATCTTTTGGTCATGATTTTCAACCATCTTGATCAACTTGTTTATATTGTACATAGCCCATTACTCTTCGTCATTCTTTAATTCTGCTTGGTAGTTTAGTTGGATTGGTTTAGCATAGTAAAGAGTTTGTTGATTGAAATATGTTTGACTTTGAGTTGACTTATTTTTGTTAATAAATTCTTGTATTTTAAGACAGTGTGTGAATTCATTCCATGTATGTGCAGTGTTGCTGTTCAATAATGTCAGAGCTTGGCTCACACCTTTCAATTTTGTCCTAATACCATCGCCTTACTGGGCTGGTATTCACAGGACAACCCTTAACAGACCGAAATATTATTTGATAAAATATTAAAATTGTAATATTAAATATTAAATAATATTGTCAGATTAATAATCACAACAAAAAGTATATTCAGGCCACTCTCTTGTGTGGGCAGGTATTTCTTACAGTCAGTCATCCTTTTCCAATGATTGTTAGAACATTAATAGTACAATCCTGGAAGTTAAAGTTGTCTTGTCTAAGCTATGTGGCAAACAAAACACATTATGGGGTTCTTTGTTATTTAAATGAATGGGCTATTATTAAAATCAGATGCAACATGGAATTGCTGTTGAATAATATTCAGTTTACTTTTATAAGAGCTACTGATTACTTGTTTCATCGGAATGATTAAACTACAAATGGAAAAACATAATTCAATTTGTATTATTTTGATACCTGATAAAACACATTATGATTTATGTTTTGTTTTTCACACATTTTAACATTTTCCCACTTTTTTTACTATTGTACTCGACTTGTTTTTCAATTATTAATGCCTGCACAACCAAGGTAATGTAATCTTCTAAGGGAAAAAGTGACAAAAAAGGGAAAGATTTCTATATTAAAAAAACTAAAAATTCCCTTTTTCTTTATCATTTTTTTAAATGGCAGTTGAATTCCAGGTTTGCTACCAATACTACATAAAAGCTAAATGAATTTTGTTATTCACCTTTTTATTGCAAATATTTTTTTATGACTCGTAGACCCCTAAAAAATTGGCAAAGCACAGTTTTGTCTCATCCTAAACAACAAATCAAATGCCAGCTAGCTCAATTAGGTGCAACAAACACCGGCCGGAGAAATAATTCTGCCCATTTCTGCTTTCACACGAACACCTTCACACCCACGCTGTCTGGGCTATCTGGCTAACACACAACTACATGTTTAGTCCATATCAACAAACCAAGCAGGTGGTTGGAGAGTGTATGTGTGCTTGTGTTTGTATTTGTTACAGTAGATAGTTTGTTGCTTTGTTGGAGCGGCTAATTTGACCATCTGGACTATTAACATGACAACAGAGGGACTGGTTACAGTACCAGCACACACTCAAGAGCAAAACACACAAATGCTGACCCACTCTCACACACATTTACAATGACAGACTTAAAGAAACCTAAACTTAAATGTGTATTTGTTAATGTAGAGGCTCTGTGCCTCAGTGAAGAGTTAAACCTTTTAAACCAGAGCAAATTATCTTCTGAACCAATCCAAGCCAGACAAATTAACATACAAATTCACATTTGGAGAGACAGACCTCAACCATTACTCTGCAACATGGCAGGAAACCTGGTAAATCTTTAATTCTTTCTCTCTGTGCTGTACGTTTGCATCAACTTAGAAAGTGCTTGCAAAACGATTTCCATCCCTGGAACTTTTGCACGTTTTGTCACACAGAAATGTCAATTTATTTTATTGAAGTTTATATGATAGACCAACACAAAGGAGTGAATTCACTTTGAAGTGGAAAGAACATAATAAATGCTCTTTAACATTTTTTAACAAGTACAAATCTGAAAAGCATATTTGACTATATTTTTGCTTGCACTGTGTACAACACAAGAGACTGTCTAACTTTGCATTACCAAGACATAAAAATAAGGAATGAAAAGACCTGACTGAAAGAGCAAATGCGAGATTAGTATTTTTTCCAGAGGCTCAAGTTGACCCCTGGTGGAATAGTGACCTGAGCGGTGACCTTGTCGCCCGCAAAAAAAACAACAAAAAACATGGTAGTGGTAGTATAATGCTTTTGGGATGCTTTTCTTCAGCAGGGACAGGAAAGTTGGTCGGAGTTGATGGGAAGACGGATGAAGGTAAAGCAATCCTGAGGCAGAAAAATGCCTCCAGCACTACAACAACCCTCACATGGAGAGCTACAATTTTATTATTTACATACGGGCATATATGTGAGAGTGACTCACTCAAAATCCAGACCTAAATCTCTGTGAGAACCTATGAAAACACTTGAAAATTTAGCTTCACAGATACTCTACATACAATCTGCCCGAGTCTGAGCTGTTTTGCAAAGACAAATGGGCAAAATTTTCAGTCTCTAAATGTGTAAGGCTGGTAGAGACACAGAGGTTCTACAAAAAATTTACTCAAAGAAGCTGAACACATTTGCACGCTATACTTTTCTGATATTTATTCTTTATGTTTGTTTCTCTCCACTTCATAGTATGCACTACTTTATGTTGGTTTATTACATATCTTATTAAAATACATCAAGGTAGTTGGCTCTGACAAAACAAAATGGGAAAAAGAGATAATAGTTTTTCAAGGCACTAAGCCTAGTAAGGAAAATGTTGACACAGAAAATCTAAATCACACAAACACAAATCGCAAATAAGCAAGGTGGCCATATATAAAAAGAGTTAATTGTATTGGAATCCAGTAATACAAACATGCAAAGCATTTTTGTCTTGTATTTTGTCTTGCACCGTTTAACTCTAGAGGCCTTGACACTGGTAATCTGGGCAAAGAAAACAAAAATCCTCGTGCAATCGTCATGTAAATATATGCATACCTGCATAACTCTTTGAGTGTCCTGAGCATATACCGACTGTTGCCTTAACTCAGGTGTGTGGTGTAATTTGCGCTTAAACTCGTTACCTTTGCAGTGAACATTTGGCATGGGGCTGTGTGATTCACTGGCAAAAAAGGAAGCTACTTTTTAATTTAGAATCATGCTGTTTCTTCTGGTTTAAAACACTGAACGAGAATGCTAAACTTCACCATTGGTGTGTGGGTAACAAGGCTGAGTTAACAACTAGAAATAACAGCAGACTAATGTAGATGTACAGTTACAAATATTAAGATGATTAGTATTGACAAAATAAATCACTATCCTGGGACAGTTTCACTTGCAGTGGTGGTTTAAACAAAGGCATCCACAACCTTTCTAAAAGCTTCACTGAGCAAAAACACAATTTGCCTGCTGTTTTTGTGCCCATTAAAAATAATTTACTGGATTGTAGTGGAACTGTAATGTTCCAAAAATCTCTCCATCAAATGTCTGAATGCATTACAAGTTCACTGCATCCATGGCATTAGCTCGATGACTACCACTAGGTGTTGGTGTGCCATTTGTGAAATGAAATAGACCATAAAAGCAAAGAAATTTGATCCTGAAAATCTGTAAGTGCTGAAACAGCACCTTTGTAAAACATTGTGGTTCTGTGTATATATGGGAAGAGAGAGAAAGTAAAGAAGTGAGTTTGGAGGAGAGTAGTGACCTGCATCGGGCGGGAAGTCCCGCGGGTCCCGTGGGACCCGACACAAATGTCGTGGGATCGGGCGGGATTTACGTAGTCTCGGGCGGGATTCGGCGTTCAGACCAAAACACATCGGTCCCGACTCCCAAGTGAGAGTGAGGCAACATAACAACAAAGCATGGAGAGTGGTAAGGAGACAGTGGCTTCTGCGGAAAAGAAAATTAGAGAAGGCAATACAACCTACTGAATAAAGCAGGGAAGTCGGACATTTGGACCCGCTTCAAAATTCAAAAATAAGTAATAATTAACACTGTAATGATTAACTATCACCATTGTAAAAAAAATACCTTTTATAAACAGCCCAATAAACACCATAACCTGATCTACTTATTCAGCTACTTTTCCTCTCACGCGCGTCACGTGACATACTGCGGCCTTTCAGCGCCTGTCAATCTAGTCTCGCTCGGCCTCGGAGCGCTGAAGAAAAGGTAGGGGGTTGGGGGTTCTCGGGATCACGCGGGAGCGGTCAGAAAAGCCTCGGGATCGGGCGGGACCGGGATTGAAAACTCAGTCCCGTGCAGGTCTCTAGAGGAAAGTGTAACACAGGACACTTTTTGAGACTTTATGGGTTGGAAAAAGGAAAAAGCTAATTTACAGATTAAGAAAAGATTTTTGTCAACAAAATCTCTAGTCCCACAGCAACTATCAATGACTACAGTAACACAAATACAGCTGAAGTGGGAATGGACAATTATCCTTATCATTATCAAGAAAAAATATTGTTCTAAGAATTATTTATTGTGATGATAAATTTATTTATTTATTTTTTGCAGTATTTTTGCTTGAGGGCATTACAAAAGTCATGAAGTAAAAGTTTAGAAGAGGACTGCACACACATGCTAAGATTGCATAACCAAGAAAGTGACTTGAAACCAGTGACTTGAAATCTATGAAACCAAATAGATGCCCCCTGAGCTTTATTGGTGTTGCTCCCACTTCCATGCAGATTTTGCTTACTTCACTGGCATTTAGCAGTCAGAGTTATGCCAAATATGAGCAATTTCGTTAATTTGCATTCAAATTTCAAAGGTTTTGTGCTCTTTTTGTGTACCTTTAAATAAACAATTTCTACTTAATTCACAATATCTGCTGCTTGAAAGCAAAATATATTTTAGAAATTACCTTGATAAAGTAAATAAAGTCAGGCAGTAAGGGGTTAAGGAGGGGAGCCAGTAACTTAAGGGTGCTGTACCCTAGTTCCAAAAGTGAGTCATTGTTATAATTGGATGTTTCAGAAAGCAATTAAATTTGTTAAATACACTGCTCAAAAAAATAAAGGGAACACTCAAATAACACATCCTAGATCTGAATGAATGAAATATTCTCATTGAATACTTTGTTCTGTACAAAGTTGAATGTGCCGACAACAAAATCACACAAAAATCATCAATGGAAATCAAATTTATTAACCAATGGAGGCCTGGATTTGGAGTCACACACAAAATTAAAGTGGAAAAACACACTACAGGCTGATCCAATGTCCTTTAAAACAAGTCAAAATAAGGCTCAGTATTGTGTGTGGCCTCCACGTGCCTGTATGACCTCCCTACAATGCCTGGGCATGCTCCTGATGAGACGGCGGATGGTCTCCTGAGGGATCTCCTCCCAGACCTGGACTAAAGCATCTGCCAACTCCTGGACAGTCTGTGGTGCAACGTGACATTGGTGGATGGAGCGAGTCATGATGTCCTAGATGTGCTCAATCGGATTCAGGTCTGGGGAACGGGCGAGCCAGTCCATAGCTTCAATGTCTTCATCTTGCAGGAACTGCTGACACACTCCAGCCACATGAGGTCTACTATTGTTCTGCATTAGGAGAAACCCAGGGACAACCACACCAGCATATGGTCTTACAAGGGGTCTGAGGATCTCATCTCGGTACCTAATGGCAGTCAGGCTACCTCTGGCGAGCCCTCCAAAGAAATGCCACCCCACACCATTACTGACCCACTGCCAAACCTGTCATGCTGAAGGATGTTGCAGGCAGCAGATCGCTCTCCACGGTGTCTCCAGACTCTGTCACGTCTGTCACATGTGCTCATTGTGAACCTGCTTTCATCTGTGAAGACCACAGGGCGCCAGTGGCAAATTTGTCAATCCTGGTGTTCTCTGGCAAATGCCAAGCGTCCTGCATGGTGTTGGGCTGTGAGCACAACCCCGATTTGTGGACGTCGGGCCCTCATACCATCCTCATGGAGTCGGTTTCAAACCGTTTGTGCAAACACATGCACATTTGTGGCCTGCTGGAGGTCATTTTGCAGGGCTCTCGCAGTGCTCCTCCTGTTCCTTCTTGCACAAAGGCGGAGGTAGCGGTCCTGTTGCTGGGTTGTTGCCCTCCTACGGCCTCCTCGACATATCCTGAGGTACTGGTCTGTCTCCTGGTAGCGCCTCCAGGCTCTGGACACTACGCTGATAGACACAGCAAACCTTGCCATAGCTCGCACTTTAGGTAACTTAGGAAACACTTTAGGTAGTTTTAAGGTGATAATACATAAAACATCCAAAAACCACTATCGTTTATAATAATCCTACCCTTAGATTCTATAACTCAGTAACTGCTTTGGTGACCTAAATAACCTGAGCCTAAAGATGCATCAGTAAGAAGATTAAAAAAAAAAAAAAAAAAAAAAAAGGATATGGATGTATGGGAAAGGTTACAGAAGCAGGCAGGGGTGGGCCAATAAACAGTAACTGCAGGTGATTCACATTCCCTGATCGAGCCTGAAGCAAGCCAGAACAAACCATGATTAAGCTTATCAGAGCAAGCCTATGATTAAATATATCAAAGCAAACAAAGAAGAGGCAAAACACTGTGACCTCAACATACACAAAAAGTCAAATCACAGAAACACACAGCAGTCAAGCAGAATACAAAAGCAGCTTTCAGAAAAGGCATTGTTGTTCTCAACACATTTGTGCAGCATCAGTGACATTTGTTTGACTATTTTAGATTTAGCATTATTTAAACTAACAAAATTATCACATATAAGGGATTACAATTAAGTTCTTAAGTTAATGCACAAAAGTGTTGAATATGACAATAAACCTTTGAAAGAGAGAAAATAAAAATAGCAAAAAATAAGCAAAGCTAAAAATAAAGCAGATAGTTCAAGTCATTACATTTCTTTAAACAAAGGGACATTGAGAATTGAACTCACATAATGAAAACTTGTTGCTGGAGTCTTTGCCAGGGAATACTTTTACGCCCCTCGATTTAAAATCTACTGATCGCTTCACTGCAGAGAACAGAAATTAGAAAAAGAGAAGAAAAATCAGATAACAGAGTTGATAAGAGCAGGAAGAATAAATTTGACCTCATAAAAGGATTAAAATAAAATGACACATTCATTTCTCTCTCGCAATGCTGGGAGAGAAGAGCAAAGCGGCAATGAACGTAAAAGGCAAAGAAAATTTTAAAATGGTGGAAAAAGATGGACAAACAGAGAGAGAAAGAAGACGGAAGAGGACACAACATTGAAGAAAATATATTTTGAGATTTATCATTCAAGATTTGTAATCATGTAAATAGTTCTCTCTTTCTCTCTCTCTGTCACTCATAAATGAAACACTTGGGATGTTCTGCTGGAAGCCCCATCATATTCTTAACAAAAGCTGGGAAGGGGAAATTGCAGCTTTAATCAAAATAACCCACAACTCAGCTCTTTAATCAAAGCATTCAGATAATGAAACATTAGGAAATAGATGGCTGGATGGAGCAAATCAAAGACAAGAGGAGGCAAACTGATGGGGAGTAAATTCTTGTCAGCGTGAGCTGTGGTAGCATCATTTCATCATGAGCCACATTAACATATGGCGCTGAACCTGTAGGTTAATGTAGCTCAGCAAGTGTGGCTGCAAAGACACACTAAAGATGACAGAGTGTGTGGGTGAGAGTTGTATCTGCATCTGAGCACTAATGAGAAAAAAATAAAACACTCCAGGATAATCTCAGTTTGATTTCCTTCAGATCATATTTTTTAGCCCCATTGTCAACAGTAATTAAAATAAATACAAAAGAAATCATTTCTGATATATGTAATGAAAACATCTTATTAAGATACATCTGATCAATAAAGCCCATTGACAAATAACTTTGATGTTTGTTTTGTCATATAGTGACAAATGGCAAAAGAGGGAAGCTGTTCCAATATTAAACAGTGGCTACATATTTGCACATACATCATTCTGTTTGTGTTTGACATGTGTGAAGAACAGTATATAATAAAAATGCTAATCTTGTACATTGCCTATATATTGGCATATACAGTATATATTTAATCATTGTGCAAAGGGTGGTTCCAGTTTTAGCAAACAAAATGGTTTACAAAGTCTTGATTTCCAAACTACAAACATTGTCCATTACATATTTATGCAATTTAAATCCTTTTTTAAGCCATGCCAAAGACAGTTCATGGATTCCTGCAGACATTCTCTCTGGAGCATAGAGTGTCACAATCATGACTGTTTTTAAAGTATGAATGAATTCTGAAAAAGCACACGCTTTTCAAAACGGATGCAGAGGAGAAGAATGGATCAGCCTATACATTTTATGCCTCTGTCTTTTGTTGTTGAATCATGAACACTGGCCTAAACAGAGAGCAAATGAGACCTGCAGTGCTTTAGATGACGTTCTGGGCTCTTTTGTTACCACCTCATGAATCGTCTTTACACTCCTGGAGTAGGTTTGGTGGACTGGCCACTCCTGGGAAGGTTCACCTCTGCTCCGTTTTTGGTCCCTTTATGACTCTCATTGTGGTTTCCTGGAGTTCCAAAGCCTTAGAAGTGGCTTTTGTTACCCTTTCCAAATGGATAGGTGTCATAGACTTTGGCTCTTAAGTCTTCTTGAATTCACCTAGATCAGGGCATGATATGCTGTTTTTTTAGATCTTTTAGTCTACTTCATCTTGTATTAATTTAGATCAACTTTGTCTAATGTTAAAATTTGTTTGTTTTTTTCACATTTAAGTCTAACAAAAATATCTTCTCACACCACTCGAATAATGTCCAACTATATATGTGCTCAAAAGCAACATGGGGCAACTATATAAATCCTTAGCCTTTTATTTTACCTTTGAAGAAAGAAAAGCTGCAGTAATTACCTAATTAATCTTGGATGATTTGTCATTATACATTTTAGGGGGTATGGGAAAAATACGTGAAATATACAATGTTAGTACATTTACACATTAAAAACAACAATGAATTAAAAGTTGCATGAACATATATAATAAATGTCCTCAAAATACTGAAAATTAATAGACAATAAATTATTCATTATCTTGTGGAATAGGTTAAATTCAAATGACTTGAAGTTTTACATTCTATTTTTTTTTTCGCTTATAGAATTAGATTTTGTAACACAGTAGACCTTTGTGATAGACAACAAGCTAATGTAACATGGTGTAAAGGTCAGAGCAAGTGTCCATTTACTGGGTGATGTGCATTTGTAAGATCAAATATTTCAACTGGTCAAACCATAACTTGATAATTTCATGCTAAACAGAGATTTAATAAACAACGAATTTGATACAAGAAGCCTTTACTCTGAAAACCAAAAATAAAGATCCTAATTTTTTAATCTCATCTGGTCTCATTGCCTCATCTCATAAGCCAGATGTATTAATTCATCCATATTTATTCCTGTCAGTACCTAGTGCTGCTCCATTTGTTTGGTTTGTTTTCACTGAACCAAAATGTTACCAGTCAGAAGTCAGACTAAGCCATAAAAAGTAACAGTGTTTTGTGATCAGCATATCAGTAATTAGTAACTGGCTAATGAAAGAGATCCTTCTTGACTGATCATAAAAACCATTTTTTTTGTCTTTCATAAATCAGATTGTTATGTTTCAGTGGCCTTTTATCTTTTCATGTGCCATGGTAAAGAGTGTACTTATCATTAAAATGGGAACCAGCTGCATCTGGTGCCCAGGGCCCCCTCATGGCAAAAAACCACCCTAGTACTTGACTGAAAAAAACTTCTTTATTGTACAAAGCAGGATTCAAAATGTACCTTTTGTGTGTGTGTGTTTTTTTCAATCATGTATTTCTAAAAAGGCTAAAATCAATGATTGAATGGATGCTTGAAAGACAGCATCAGAAATCATACCCACAGCATCTTGTTTAAGTGGTTTGACATCTTCTCAACACTCTGACCATACTGCTTCCATAATAAACCTTCGATCCATCATCATCAATGCACAAATATATTTCCAGCAAGTCATGTACCGCTGCTGCTTATTGCAGACACATTTTATTTAAAAAACACCAACTTCTTAGCAATCCACCCACCTACACAAAGACTCAACTTTATTATCCCTGACATCAGTGTCACAGTTATTAAAGCAGAAAGATGTTTGATAGCTGATAAACCGACTGCCGTCTCTGAGAATGCATTTCTCATTTCCAGCATTTAAAAAGATTCATATATCACGAATTTATACTATTATTTTCAGGTCAATTCATTAACATTTTCTGTTATATAAGTGAACATTTTCATTTTGTCACCACATAACAAAAATAATAAAAATATCACTCGTCACTCATTGTCTTCCGCTTCATTTGGGACCAGGTCGCAGGGGGCTGCAGACCCAGTAGAGACACCCAGACGTCCCTCTCCCTAGACACCTGCTCCAGCTCCTCTGGGGGGAGCCCAAGGCGTTCCCAGGCCAGCCGAGAGACATAGTCCCTCCAGCGTGTCCTGGGCCGTCTCCTGGGCCTCCTCCTGGTGGAACGTGCCTGGAATACCTCCCGAGGGAGGCGTCCAGGAGGCATCGGGTATAGATGCCCAAGCCACCTCAACTGACTCCACTCAATGTGGAGGAGCAACGGCTCTACTCCGAGGCCCTCCCGGATGGCCGAGCTGCTCACCCTATCTCTAAGGGAGCTAATAAAAATATCAAACCCAAAAATGCTTATTTTTTTTAACAATTGGTGTAATATTTCACATGTATTAAGTTTAAAATATTTTCTTATAGTAAAAAAAATTAGAAACAGCACATTGTGTAGGAGTTTTTAGGCAATAAAACTCAACTTCAGTTATCATAAATTAAAATTAAGTCAGGTATAAAAAACATTTTGTCAATTTGCTTGTGAGATCTAGTGTATGTGTGCCAGAAGCCAATAAAAAGTAAAAATTTGTTGTTGGTAGCATAAATTCATTCCCTGCATCAAACCTTCTTAATAAGCATCATAAAGCCTGTCCTATATATAAATATGCATCAAAGTTAAATGTGACTTGTTTAATATTCTAGCCTACATGCAGAAACACTAATGCAAACAGATGGAAGGGCAGATACATTTAGGCAAACTACGTTTATGAGCTGAAATGCTGAATATTTAACTAAACTATATTTAGTTACAGAATAATAGCTCAAATAGGGCTCAGAAGTATTCAGTAAGACACCGAAGCAAATAAGTAAAATCATTAAAGAGAAGCACTTCTACTTATTCTACAGGAAACTTTATTGTCTGCTTTTTACTTACTAAAGATCAGTCATGTTAGTTTACAAGTGATGCACAGTTTACAGCAACATTAGATGCCAGGAGCCAAAACTGTGAATTCATTCAAAAACATTTACCAGGTTTAGGGTTAAAATAAGCTGAGAAGATAATTTATTGGACATGGTAAAAATGGACGAAAAATTACTCTATTGATGTTATTTAATATTTGCAATAAGTGGTCATAATGTAACACCTGACTTTAAAAAGAACTGAATTGGAGGTCAATTGATAAGAGTTTCTCTATAGTCTATCTTTTCATTTCTATTGGACAAAATATACTCCTATATAGATAATTTAATACCATTAAGGACAGAATTGAGCTGTGTAAAATGTACGCTGCACTTGGGTGTGTGAGAAATCCGTCCTGTGTTGCTGTACATTTAGGGCCACAATGATGTCATAACCCAGTCAGATTTAGAAAAATAAAAGATTTTATTCATCCGTGTTTTTTTTCTGATAAGAAATAAGATAAACACCTCTCAAAAGCTAATAAAAACACAAAAGATAAAAAAATTTGAAAAAAGAAATCTGCTTTTATTTACATTTTTCAAGAAACTGGTATGCTAAATGGTACTTATACCCTTGTCTATAAACAATGGAACAATCTTTACTGGAATTACAGCATTCTAACCCCTATAATTCCTGTCCAGCCTTTTGCATACTTACGCCAGTATTTTGACAATTTATCTTTAGTGATGAGCTCTAAGTCTTTGAGGTTGGAAAATCTACTTGCCATCACTAATATTTAGTTCGCTCCACACATTCTCTCTCCTATTTGTGTGAGGACACTGAATGGGCCAATCCAAAATGTTAATATTACTTCCAGTCAGAACGAATATATTGGTAAAATTAAAAGATTACTTGAAAGCTAAATCTGCCAGCAGTATGAATAGGTTTGGGCTTTATTGCACATAAGAACAAAAACTTCAGTATACAATCTCTCTGCTGTCCGTGATGAAACTGTACAGGAAGCACACAGTATGGCAACAGTAATTAAAAGCCGTCAGTCTTTGAATCAGTAGAACCCACTCCCATATTCTTCCAGAGCATGGATGTCCCTTCTAAACTTAAACCTGAATCATTTTGCTTTGTTGTCATGGTAGGGTATGCAACCTTCTCACTTTTATAGTCTATACAGCAGCAACAAAATCCTTCTTGAAGCTCTGGGTGAATTTATCCCTTCACCAACTGATATGTTAATTTCTTATCCATTAGTTGCCATTTTCCTCTCAAGATCTTTCCACTTCATACCCATAAACAAACCATTTTGCTCCTTTCTTTTTGACCACAAAATATTAGTCCATTTCACTTAGAACAGACTGTTGAATTTTAGGCTACTGGTGTATTAGAGGTAAAGATTGTAGTGAAAAATACTGCTATGGGTCATTTATACTGCTGCCAAAAAAATTGTTAGATAAATTGTTTGGTGTAAAGTAACAGTGCCCATTCCCAATTCAAAAGAGATAACATTTTCTTACATTGAGAAGATTTTAGAAAACTACTTAAATCCCAGTTGTCAAAAATAGTACAAAGTGTCTCCAAGCGGAATCTGAATTCTGTCCTTTGGCAAAGGGGAACCAAATAATGTACAAAATGATAAAACGGTGAAATGACAAGCATTATCTGCCCACACCTACACTTACTTACAGGTCTGTATCCTGCACCTTTAGTGTACACATCTGGGCATGAGTTTACTATAAGGTGTTAAGGATTTTAATCAGTTGGGAAGGGTGGTTGTCAGCACTGTAGAAATTATCCATAAGTGATGGGCAGTTTGTGTTCAACATTACCAACGATGCAGTCTGAAACAAACTGGAATAATTCAACGTTGCTCATTCCATTTTATCCTTATGAGTAATAATCTCAGTGTGAACATCCTCTTTCATAGAGCAAAAACAGAACAAAGAGTAAATAATGAAAGCCACGTCTGGTAAAATGCAACCTCCTGCAATAATTTCAGTTAGAAAAAGCACTGTTTATGGATTTATGAGCTCATAGGATCCAGTTGAGGCCTGCACTATCTCTGTGCTCAGTTGGACTAATGGTCCATAAATTAGGGCTGACAAGGAAAAGGCCTTGGGATTTATTTACACAGAATCCAAATTTCATATCCTGCATGAGCTAAATGTTTTCTTTCTTTTGTGGCTGTAATTATGTTCTGCACATGGCAATTTAAGTTGTGTGCACTTGATCATGAGTGGGTTTGAGACACTACAAGGGTCCTATAGGAAGGTAACGTGGTCGGCAACATTCAATATGTCAACCTCCTCAAGGGTTATGCTGTCCCACTGCTTGAATTGAATAATGTTTCCATAGCCTTGGTTGACTGGTGTTTCTTTTTTACCAACTGAATTATTTCTTCCCAGAGTATTGGCTGACTGATATTGCCATTAGTTGTTCATTAGGAGCCAATCACAGCCCTGCAGAGACAGAAACTCATGAATAGGTAATGAAGAAAGATGATGGAGGAACGTGATTGGTAGGTGCTGCCAAAGGGAAGGGAAGCCGATTCTTTATACCTGACACATGCAAAGACAATGGGCAAAATATAACACACACAAAGTGGATTGACAGATCAACAAACAGATTCGCCAACTCATAATGTGGACATGCATTGAGAAGTGTTCAGAGTGAAAGACAAACAAGGTTAAACTTATACAGATGTTTAGATCTCATTATGTGAATGAGAACACATATCCTAATAGACACAAATATCCTATAAGTACACATTTATGCAGACAAAAACACATATTTAGACAAAAAGGTATTGATATTAGCAGGTTTGAAATAAAACAAAGTAGTTATCTATGAAAAAACTCTGGGTAACTTCAAGTTTTATTTCTGTGTTGCACTGCTGCACAATTTATAGACAGAGAACTGACCAAAAACAAAATACACCTTGGGTAAATACCAGAGGCAGAATAAGCAAGGGTCCTTCAGACGGATCACAAAGGTTTTTACATAATTTTTCAACAGCAAAAATGAAATGTTTCTAGTACATCTAATATGCCCAACACTGATGTGTCTAACTGCAGTGCATAGTAAACACAGTGTTTAAAAATGAAGACACAAAGTCACAGACTCAAAAGATCCCATATGTGCGACACATAAAAGGAGCCTCAATTTACACTCTGTGGATTATTTGTTAGGTATACCTGTTCAATTGCTTCTTAACACACACAGCGAATTAGTCAACCACTGAGCAGAAAATAGGTACCCAGTTGTGGTCATGATGACTTACTGAAGTTCAAACCAAGCCTTATAATGGGAAAGAACTTTAAACGTGGAATGATTGTTGGTGCCATATGGGGTGGTCTAAATATTTTAGAAACTGCTGGCCTATTGGGATTCTGAGACACAACCATCTCTTAGATTTAAAGAGGATGGTCCAAAAATTTGAAAATATCTAATGTCCAGTGTGGACAAAAATGCCATGTTGATGTCAGTGAAGTATCAGCAGATAGGCATCTGTGGCTAAAATGGGAACAGGAACTGTCATGCAAGTAGTTACCAACCAACATGGCTACTTGTTGCTTAAAGGGGACATATCATGCAAAATCCACTTTTTTAGCCCTTAAATACATTTTGATGTGTACTTGGAGTCTGTAGGAATGCAGAAAAGTTGAATTTAGTCTTTCCAGGTGCTGCGTGAATTTGACCCAAATAATCTGTTTGGGTCATATTTTTCAGTCCATTCAGTTTTCTCTATTACGCTTTTTGAACTGTTACATCACAGTATTTGCTACAGAACTGCTAAACAAGCTCATGGACTTCTGGACAAGTGATTTTGTGTATCTGCCATTTTCATTTCTCGCTAAAATTTTGTAGTCCAAGGTTAAGTATGCCGAAGCTGCAAGAAGATAAGTTTAAATGTTCCGTTGTTGGGTGTATTAACCCACACAATTTATTACACCGCCCCCTGCATCAGAACTTTTTTGAAGTGCCTGGTTAAATTTTATTTTTCATGGAAATTTATCCACATCAGTGGGGAAGTGCTTCAAGGACACGCTCTTCAGCAACCTCCGTCAGTATCAAGAAAGATTTGCTGTATGACTTCATCTGATAAAGGGGTCAGTTCTTTCCGTCTATGTAAATGACGAACGCATCAAAGCAGTAAGCTGCAAATACTGCTAAAATGACAACAAACTTTATTTTAGACATGAATTTATTGCGCTGATATGATGTCCTGGCTATTGTTTTGATAGCAGTAGCATCATGCCTTCTGCTTATGTTAGTGCTGTGTGCTGCTTTTAGCTCCTTGAGGACAGAACTGTACTGCATGTTTTGAATAGTATTATTACATAAACAGTTTTGCATTGTTTTGCCGTTTTTGTCCTGTTACTGCCCCCCTAGATAATTGTATTTTTGTTATCAAACTACAAAAATAGCCGAACGGGTTAAAGTAGCGCACCTTGACCTGTAGGGGGGCAGGTGTGAAGCGCCTCAATAGCATTTAAAGAGACCGCACTAAAACGAGTTGCTCTCAGACGCACCTCAGAACAGGGATAAACGAGTGGTCTGTGGAACTAAAATAACAAGGAATTCAGAACAAAGCATTGCCGTTCCACTTTATATAGACCACAACTGAATGATTTAAGTGTGAAAAGGAAGAATTTAAAAGCACGGTATGTTCCCTTTAAAGCTTCCAGCCATGTAATATAAATACCTTGTTCGAAGTGGAAATTATTCTTCAGAATGTCTGTCATTAATATGAGTAATTGTGATACAAGTTTGGACAAACCATTGGAAATCTGTGGATTGTTATTTTGAGGGAAGTTTTTTCCAGTACTTCTTTCTGAAAGACCTGGCAGTAAAGCAATTGAGTGGTAGATTTACACAATTGATAGACTAGTTGGTAGCTATCTGTCCAATTAATTAATTCTCAGAAGCATTGAAGAAAAAATCAAAACATTAATAAAATCATTCGATATAACTCTTTGACATAATGGAGATTCACGGCAGTCTGAACTATAAAATTCCATAAAAATATGCTTAAAAGTTCTATTTTTGCACATTTGTTGTGCATGTGTAGGAGAGGTCTTTGGTTTTCCCACCTCTATAATAGTTGCCAAAAAATGTTACGTTGTTTCACTGTTGTTTGAAATATGAAAGAGGGTTTATTACACGACTGGGAAGAAATTGGTTACATATAATAGATGCCTCCAAGCTCCCCAGCAGAACTCTTTGGTTTTTCTGTCATCTATATGTTGCAAAATAAAACTTTTTATTACATGAAATTCTGTTCTGTTTTCATTTTTTTCACAACTTTTGAGCTAAGATGTATCATTTTGCTTAAACTTGTTCTGCGTTGGCTTCTGATTGTTTTTATTTTCCCTGAAAAAGTTCTTAAACCTTCTGAAGATATTATTTTCAGACATCTGGGAGCAAAGAAGCTATCCAAGTTCAAATTGACAGTCACTGGATCTCACTTTCTGACCAATATGGAGCAAAAGGGCAAACTGTACATCACCAAATAGTCGTTGCTTAACATACAGGGGATAGACAATGAAAATGAAACACCTGTCATTTTATTGTGGGAGGTTTCATGGCTAAATTGGACCAGCCTGGTAGCCAGTCTTCACTGATTGCACATTGCACCAGTAAGAGCAGAGTGTGAAGGTTCAGTTAGCAGGGTAAGAGCACAGTTTTTGCTCAAATATGTGAAATGCACACAACATTATGGGTGACATACCAGAGTTCAAAAGAGGCAAAATGTTGGTGCACGTCTTACTGGCGCATTCTGTGACCAAGACAGCAAGTCTTTGTGATGTATCAAGAGCCATGGTATCCAGGGTAATGTCAGCATACCACCAAGAAGGACGACCACATCCAACAGGATCACTGTGGACGCAAGAGGAAGCTGTTTTGAAAGGGATGTTCAGTGCTAAACCAGATTGTATCCAAAAAACTTAAACCACGGCTGACACAAATCACCGGCAGAATTAAATGTGCACCTCAACTCTCCTGTTTCCACCAGGAAACTGTCCGTCGGGAGCTCCACAGGGTCAATATACACGGCCGGGCTGCTATAGCCAAACCTTTGGTCACTCATCATTTCTTATTACGCCAAGCAAAAACGTCGGTTTCAATGGTGCAAGGAGCGCAGATCTTGGGCTGTGGACAATGTGAAACATGTATTGTCTCTCATGAGTCCACCTTTACTGTTTTCCCCACATCTGGGAGAGTTACGGTGTGGAGAAGCCCCAAAGAAGCGTACCACCCAGACTGTTTCATGCCCAGAGTGGAGCATGGGGGTGGATCAGTGATGGTTTTGGGCTGCCATATCAAGGCATTCCCTTGGCCCAATACTTGTGCTAGATGGGTGCGTCACTGCCAAGGACTACCGAACCATTCTTGAGGACCATGTGCATCCAATGGTTCAAACATTGTTTCCTGAAGGTGGTGCCGTGTATCAGGATGACAATGCACCAATACACACAGCAAGACTGGTGAAAGATTGGTTTGATGAACATGAAAGTGAAGTTGAACATCTCCCATGGCCTGCACAGTCACCAGATCTAAATATTATTGAGCCACTTTGGGGTTTTGGAGGAGCGAGTCAGGAAACGTTTTCCTCCACCAGTATCACATAGTGACCCAAGACGAATTGACGCTGTATTGGCCGCAAAAGGAGGCCCTACACCATACTAATAAATTATTGTG
Source organism: Crenichthys baileyi (assembly GCA_036173005.1). NCBI lineage: Eukaryota > Metazoa > Chordata > Actinopteri > Cyprinodontiformes > Goodeidae > Crenichthys > Crenichthys baileyi. The sequence goes on along the minus strand of JAHHUM010000388.1, from coordinate 198,127 downwards.
GTCTAAAACCAGGTTTTTCAGTTTCATTGTCCAACCCCTGTAGGTTTGTGTCTGCACATAGAATGAAAGCCATTGAAATTAAACTGTTCTTTGTTTCTGATTGCATTTATGAAAAAACCTCATAAAGTCACTTAACTGTTATTGTGTTTACTGTTTCTAGTTTTTCATTTTAAAAACTGACAGTTTGGTGAGGATACACACTCCTCTAAAATACAGCAATGATGAGTGTGCTGCCACATTTTCAAAATGCTGATGTGGTTAAAAAAAAAAGCTTTCTAAACATTAACTTAAATGTTTGAGCGTCTTATTGATTTTGAACTACTACACTGAATTTTAACAAGATCACCAAAAGGTCAAATAGAGGAACCAGTTTGTCATTTTCTTTACTGGAGATGGTCCAGTCTTTTTTTATCTTTTGGGATCTTATAGTTCATTTATTTATAAATTTATTTCAGTAACAAAAATTAATATTATGGTTGAAAGTTCACAGGTTAATTTGGTTTTCCACTTTATAGCATCATAGTTTAGGCTGATGTACCTCTAAAAATGCATCTTCTTTTTACACCACTCTACCTTACACACTGCATGTCACATCTGGCTGAACAAAATGATGAACAATGAAAAGCTTTGCTGTGGTAAAATTTCAGCATGAATGTTGGGAACACAGTGTTTGTACAAAAGCACTGTCTGGAAGTCAACCACAGTATCCTCATTGCCTTTTGAGAGTTTATTGTGCAAATGCTTATTGTGTAATGATTCACCTGTGTTAGATGCTTGAGTTTGAGTTCTCTGCATTTTCCCATTTGTGTTCTCTGCACTCAAAAAAAAGTGAACTCTGTAAATTGTTGAATGAAATAAATGCACCTATACCAAAATTAATTAATATCTATGTGTTTGTATTTTAAACATAGCACACTTTAGTAAGTTTAACTTAAATTTCAGACTTGTTAAAGTCACAAAACCTGCTTTGTTTAATCCAACATAACAAGGCTGAGTGAATTCAACAATCCAAACTCTCTCTTTACAAAGTCCCATATCATATCGCATTAAGAAGACATTGCGCATGCTCAGAACCTCAACTTGTGTTGGTAACTGTAGCTTGCAAGTTAAAGATGAAGTCTTGTTAGCAGTTGTGTTGAAGAGCAGGCTGGGAAACTGAGCTACACAGACCTTCCTGTTTTACTTGCATGGTAGGATAAGTTAATATAATAAGTTATATAAATTTACTTTAATTTGGTTTAAATGTTGGTATTTGTGTCTAGACTAGTTTGTCATGCTGAGGGCAAACTGCAGTTTCTGTTTGTAGGGTTAAAATAACTGCTGTTGATTCATTCTGATGATAATACATTACTTTAAAGACAGACTGTCTGTGAATTCAAACTAAGTCCTTTTGCTGCTAATGCCATTTGTAACTGTACTGAATCTTGGATAACCATTCTTCCATTGAATGAACAACAGCAACATTCGAAGGTAGTTTTGAACTAGGAATATTAGTTTTAGAAATTGCTTTCAGTTTTAGAAATAACAGGTATTTTTGAACTGTTTACAGGGGGCGTGAGGTGACTGAAGACAAGCCTTTTTGCAAAAGAAGGTGGCCAGCCCTCTTTTCTTAGCGTGAGGTCAGTTATATTGTGTTGATTAATGCATTTTTTGAATTGTAAAGGTTAAAATCTTTAAATGAATATTCACAGACTTCGAAATTGTAAGTTTCAAACTAGATTTGTAGTTAAGAATGAGCAACATTCCCAGTCCTGTTTATTTAACATTGTTTTAACTAAAATGAATCAGGAAATAAAAATGCATTTCATGGATTTCTTTGTTGTCATTATCCTATATCATATTGCTGTGGTCCACACAACACTTTTTTTCACATTTTACTCTGTCATTATTAAATGGTTGCAGGTGGAAGCAGAGTTTAACCGCATCACCACTGTTCCAATGAGATCCAAATTCATGCAGCAGCTAGATCAACACTCCTTGCAGCCAATGATTCTTCCGAAGGAAAGGAGGAGCTGGTGGACGAAAAAGTAGGAACATCATGGTAGACTTGAACAAGGTGTGTTTTTTCTAACAAAGATCTGTTCATCAAGACATTTTTTTGTTTAGTTCATTCTATTATTATTATTATTGTCTGAATGCAATTGTTACTCAGTTCATCTTTCTAAGTCTGAATTCTTTATGTGTGTTGGGTGCTATTACTTTTGATTTGTTCCTGTTATACTTTCTATAATAACCTTATCTTACAAGGTTATTTACAAAGTATGTAGATTGGAAAGATCTCCTTAAACTCAAAATCTTGAAGTGTCTTAACTGCTACTTTCAGCTACAGAAACTGTTAAAATGTTCAGCTATTGTTGACTTTTTTCCTGTCATTTACTGCACAATAAAACAATAGTAAACTTACACATTCCCCTTTTTCTTTGCTGCAGGATGATGCCATTGAAACTAAGAGCTCGTGTACTGTAAGCGCTAATTGTTTATCTCAATGAAGACCCAGAAACCCTCAAAGGAGTACATGGTAAATTGTTTTGGATCCAGCTTTCCACACATTTCTTGTTTTAAAATGTTAGTAATTTACATTTTTAGAAATATTTGTAAACAAATCAATGTGACCAAAAACTTAGAATTTAAGGATCATGTCTGCAATTACAGTAGTATAACTCATGGGCTTGTTTTTAATATTTCTTTTAAATTATTTTCGTTTAATTATTACAATTTCCCCTTGGGTATCAAAGTCATTTTCGTTTTATTCTTTTAATTTCATTCTTAGACCAGAACAGATGTCCATGGCCCAAAGAATAAGCTATGTCAAGCTTTAGGTACAAGCAATAACCTGTTAGATCTCCTGTTGACCTGAATATTGTGACACTTACCATTTAATAATGCTAGATTTCCCTCAGGACAAATGGATGCAGCCATGCTTGCATAGTAAAGATCTCTTCTCGCTAATATTAAGAATTTGTAGACTACTGTTTAAGTTTAGAATTTAAGGGAGGTGCTATTTAGTTCTCCAGTGTAACACAGCCTTTATCATAACCATGGTTGGCAAGAGATGCCAACAAACCAAAAGTAGATATTGGCAAAGCTAGAAAAGTTTCACAAAATATGCTCTGATGCAGCAAATTATAAATTTTTTGCATGTTTGTGTTCTGGATCAAAGTTTATTTCTTTTGTTTTTGAGGATGTTGAGGACAAACAGGAGGCAATGCAGCAGATGATCCTGGGAATCTTCACCATTAAGAAGGAAGGTGCAAAGCCCACAGACAACCTTGAAGATGTTGGAATAATCACTGAAGGTGTCTTAGTGCTTCATGACTTTGGTAACATTGTAAATGAAGTTGCCATTTTGTTTGGCATCATTTACTGACTGGACTTGAGCTACCCCACAGTACACATTTGACGCTTTACAAAAAATTGTGATAGAACTAAATGGAAACTGTCTCTTAACAAAGGCTCAAAGTACTAAAAAACTGTTTGAGTGAACAGTTCAGACAAGAAATTGCAAGAAAACAGAGGAGCACTAAAAGACTGTTTAGTGTAACCCTGAAATGGCACTGCAGAACCCTTGGACAAGGGTTTTATCCTCAACCATCTACAGAACTGGAATGTTTCAGATCCAGGCATTAAACTACTAATGGTCTTTGGAAATAATGTCTGAATATATTTTAGCAGACTTCGTGATTGTTCTAATGAGGTTTTCATTTGATGTTAGTCAGGGAAGGGAGAGAACTAAAAATGGAGAGTGTAACAAAGATTGGCATGAACGAGGGGACAATAATAGATGTCAGAAGAGATATTGCAAGATTGTTGAGAGTGAGAGAAGGTAAATTACTCTCTTATAGTAGTAGACAGTATTGAGGAAGACTTAGAGGCACAAAATGAATGAAAATTTTAAGTTGCTATTATATATTTAGCAGGACAGGTTGATTTTATAAGTGGTGTGGTTTTGAAATAGGATTTTTTTAGCTAAATTGTGGTGCAGCTTTGAAATTTTATTTTGGTCAGAATAGGTCAAACACTATTTCCATCATGGAAGAAGAAGTGGAGGTTTTGGAGGCATATAAATACCTTGGTGTTTACCTGGACAACAGACTGGAGCGGAGATGCAACTAAGCCATTTACAAGAAGGGTCAGAGCAGACTGTACTTCTTGAGGAAGCTTGGGTCCTTCAGTATTTGCAGCAAGATACTACGTGTCCTCTATAAGTCTGTTGTGGAGAGTGTGATCTATTTTACCATCATCTGCTGGGGTAGCAGCATCAGAGCCAGGGACTTGAACAAGTTCAACAAGCGGATAAAGAAGGCCGGCTCTGTTGAGGACTCCTCTGGAACCTCTAGAGATCATTGTGCAAAGAAAGATTCTTCATAAATTGAAGAAAATTATGGAGAACCCTGAGCATCCTCTTCATGAAACTGTTGGACAACAACAGAGTGTCTTCAGTCAGAGGCTTCTTCTGATCTGCTGTAAGACAGACTGCTACAGGAAACCCTTCCTGCCCACAGCCATCAGCATCTACAACGGCTCTTTGAAGAAACCTGCATAATATGAGCTACAACAAAATTTTATTTTCCTTTAGGATTAATAAAGTATTTTTGAATTGAATTTGCCCTGTCTCTAGCTGCTCCACATCTCATCTGGTTAGCTCTTATTGTTCATTGGTCATTTCTCCACCCTGCCTCTGAATTTATACTCTCTGGTTTTCATTGCTTGTCATTGGATCCTCCTGTTTACTATCTGCTCCATGTCTGTATACCTCCATGTGCGCTATGTCCTCTTGCCACCTGCAAGTTACCAGTTATTATTAAAACACATCAACTCATCATGCAGCTCCCACGCTTTGATCTGCATGTTGGTCCTACCAAACCTCAGCATAATATGACATATTGTTTAGGAAAACTGCCTTTGGAGGTATTTCATTTATTCATACTGATTTCAAAAGCAAACACCATGTGTTATTGTAGTTGATCGTATTAGTTGCAATATTAATGTATTTAAAACTATTCGTTTTGCACGGTGGTCAGGATATACAACAAACGGATTGTGTAAGTTAAAGATCAAAATATGGATGCAGAAGTTTAGTTTTGCTGTGGATTTCCGCTTATCAACTCAGTGTTCAAATGATACATACAAGCTGCTAATACCTCTACCAGTAATTGTTTTATAAAGTTTTACGTGGACCACACTCTTTTTGTGGCTATCAACAAACCTCTCTTCTGGTACAGTTCATTTAAAATTTTTTATTCCATCCACAACTTGCAATGCACCAGTAATACTAACAGCAAAAACCTGAACACCATAATGGTGCCCCCATATGCTTGAACATTTGTGCAATGCTCTTAATTTTGAAATGCTTACCTTTATTCCAGCAAACAGGATTCATGTCATTGTGGCCAAATAGCCCAATCTTTGTCTCCACTGTATGTACAACTTTTTCTACAGAGGGCATTTGATTTTGGAGAAATTTGTTTGGAGCAGGGGTTTCTTTTTTCGGTCACAATACTCAGATTCCAAAGCAATGTGACACTTGGCCAACTTTGCATAGACACCCTAGCGTTACAGCAGTTTCCAGTTCATCATAGACTTCAACATTAATGGCTTTGTTAATTTTAATTATAATTCTAACTAATTTTCTGTTACAACAGCACAATAATCCCAAACGCATATGAAAACTGGTCTTGAAATAGATAAAGCTGCTAAAGATGTTATCATCAAGGTTTTGGAAAGCCTTGATCTCAACTATACTGATGTGTTAACTATGCCTAAATACAGGTGTTGGCCCTGGAAAGCAACCACTTTGAATTAACTGTACCAATTCTGCTAAAGAGTGGTCAATTATCTAGACAGAATTATACCAAATGCTTGACCCAGGTTCAACTCGATGAAGGACATTTAGCCAAATTACTGGGTATGCATGTATATTTAAGAGGAATAAATTAAAATTTATGCATATAAGAGACCAAACAGTTATTGGCTACTTTAAAACTGCTTCACTCATATTCTTTTTCATTTATGTGTATTCTACCCCTGAATTAAGTACAATTATTTATTGTTAAAGATGTTGCTTTTACTTTGATGAATCCTCACACTTTTTTTACTTTTAACCCTGTTTAAGAGCATTATAAAGTTGGATTTTAAAGAAGTGTTGGGGTCATCCATTTTGGTCGGACAGACTGACTTGACTGTGCAGTTCGACATGCGCAGCTCAACTGGTGTCGCAGCTCCGACTTCACCCAGCATTATATAATCCACGGAAACCAAGGTCTCGTTGCCATTTCCAATGTGTCCCATGGGACGATCCAACAAAGGCACACATCTAGATTGACAGAAACTCACAGGCGAGTTTTTTCCAAAAGAGCTTGAAAGCTGGAATTCTGTCTGATACAAGAAGGTCAGAAGATTCATTTACCGACTGAAGATTCATAAACGATCAAAGACTGGCGCAGGTGAAAGCTCAGAGGTTTATTTCCAAGGAGATCCCTTGTTTTTCAGTTGACTGCAACGGTTCCTCATATTTTCCTGTTTTGATGAGAAGTTTACCGTTTGTGAATTGATCACAGATGCGTGACACTCTGGTCCCCCGCCCCCTAGTTTTTCTTCAGACCTACGGCCCATCCTCAAGCCGGTGAAGAGAAGAAAGCAACGTCAAACTGGTTTCGTTCTTTTTATATTAAATCGGATAGATGCATTCAGAGGTCTGAGCAGGGTGAGACACAGTTAAGGTGATTTAGAATCACCAGTAGTTAATCCGAGGTATTAACTACTGCACCTTGATGATAGTGCGCGTGTATTATTTTGTCCGACTGATTCCAAATAAACCAGGAGTTAGAAGTTGGACTTTTAAAAGTTTTCCATTCAAAGCAGCTGCGGTCAGGGACTCATGGCCTGACCACTCCTTTGTCCCAGTTTTAGTACTGGAGTTTTCTTTTCCACCGAGTTCCCGCCTCAGAGTATTATGACCCTTTCTTGAGAGTAGGGGCAATCAACTGTTAGTGGCTAAGGGTGCGGACCCAACGTTCTACCAGCTGATACCATCGAGAATGCTACCATCGAGACGCATCCATGCACCACTGTACAGTGGTTCTGCTCCACTTTCAAGTTAACCCAAATTGCACATTTTGTCCACAAAACTGCTGGTTTGATCTTCATATACAATCAATGCACATATACTTTCTTTTGTTATAATTTTTAGATAGTCATTTTACTCCCTTTTGTAGAATAGTGTACAGGGGTTGGACAATGAAACTGAAACACCTGGTTTTAGACCACAATAATTTATTAGTATGGTGTAGAGCCTCCTTTTGCGGCCAATACAGCGTCAATTCGTCTTGGGAATGACAAATACAAGTCCTGCACAGTGGTCAGAGTGATTTTAAGCCATTCTTCTTGCAGGATAGTGGCCAGGTCACTACGTGATACTAGTGGAGGAAAACGTTTCCTGACTCGCTCCTCCAAAACACCCCAAAGTGGCTCAATAATATTTAGATCTGGTGACTGTGCAGGCCATGGGATATGTTCAACTTCACTTTCATGTTCATCAAACCAATCTTTCACCAGTCTTGCTGTGTGTATTGGTGCATTGTCATCCTGATACACGGCACCGCCTTCAGGATACAATGTTTGAACCATTGGATGCACATGGTTCTCAAGAATGGTTCGGTAGTCCTTGGCAGTGACGCGCCCATCTAGCACAAGTATTGGGCCAAGGGAATGCCATGATATGGCAGCCCAAACCATCACTGATCCACCCCCATGCTTCACTCTGGGCATGCAACAGTCTGGGTGGTACGCTTCTTTGGGGCTTCTCCACACCGTAACTCTCCCGGATGTGGGGAAAACAGTAAAGGTGGACTCATCAGAGAACAATGCATGTTTCACATTGTCCACAGCCCAAGATTTGCGCTCCTTGCACCATTGAAACCGACGTTTGACATTGGTATGAGTGACCAAAGGTTTGGCTATAGCAGCCCGGCCGTGTATATTGACCCTGTGGAGCTCCCGACGGACAGTTCTGGTGGAAACAGGAGAGTTGAGGTGCACATTTAATTCTGCCGTGATTTGGGCAGCCGTGGTTTTATGTTTTTTGGATACAATCCGGGTCAGCACCCGAACATCTCTTTCAGACAGCTTCCTCTTGCGTCCACAATTAATCCTGTTGGATGTGGTTCGTCCTTCTTGGTGGTATGCTGACATTACCCTGGATACCGTGGCTCTTGATACATCACAAAGACTTGCTGTCTTGGTCACAGATGCGCCAGCAAGACGTGAACCAACAATTTTTCCTCTTTTGAACTCTGGTATGTCACCCATAATGTTGTGTGCATTCAATATTTTGACCAAAACTGTGCTCTTACCCTGCTAATTGAACCTTCACACTCTGCTCTTACTGGTGCAATGTGCAATCAATGAAGACTGGCTACCAGGCTGGTCCAATTTAGCCATGAAACCTCCCACACTATAATGACAGGTGCTTCAGTTTCATTGTCCAACCCCTGTATATTTAGTAAGGTGAAGATTTTTGGACAAGATTAGTAATTGTATTTCTATATGGTTTCAATAAATGTTCACATATATAAAGAGAAGCGTTTGTGTTTATTTCGTGCAAGAGTGATTTATCTGTCAAAATAAGGTCAAAGTTCCCCCACCAATCGGTGGAGCAGCTGATTAAACAGTGCCATTTAGCGTGGTTTTGGTTAATAATTATCAATTATTAATGATAATTAACCAATTGTAAATGTTAAGTGCTTTAAGCCCATAATCGCAACACCAGAGGACAACTCTGATTTCTATCCGTAAGCAATGATTGTTGGTTAAGAAAATTATTTTTCTGAATAATGATTTTTAATTATAATTTTTTGATAAATTATCATCATTAATCAATCATAATCCTTACAGAAGTTACATGTGACTTTGTACTTTTTGAGTGTTTTCAAGTAAATTGTTAATTCTCAAAATGTTCAGACTATAAGGTGTACACTAAAAGCAATTTCTCACAGCCATTCAACCGAATTAATAATTGGTTGAATGCCCTGCCAAATGGATACTGGAAATGTGGTAAACATTGCCAGGTAAGACAACAAATTTACAGCATTTGATGATTGACGTAGGAGGCAAAATCGACTTTACCTTTTTTTTTTTAGCAACAGTGTACATATATTCATTAAAACTCAAAAGGGCAGTCACCTTTATTCCTTCAAGTATCCATCTAAGTAATGCATCTCTAAATAATAAACTTAGCTTCACCTGGGAAATAAACATGTGAGAGCAGTACCAGCTTTTCTTTCAAATAACAGTTGTTTGTTGTGTTCCACACTTATAGTCAGCGTTATGCATGGACATTGGACTTCTTGGAGAATATTGAACTGATGTATGCGGTTTTTAGATGACCAACATGAATTGAGCTCAGCTTATCTTGACATAATTTAACACAATGTAATAGGGAGTGAACAAAATGTGTACTTGTCCTTTTTTCAGAGGCAAACTTTCAATATTTTATGCAAAAAGAGATGCAAACTTTTCCTCAAGTGTGTGTGTGTGTGTGTGTGTGTGTGTGTGTGTGTGTGTGTTTATGAACTGCTCATTAGCTTTTAACCTCTTCTAGACCATTCAAAATCACCTCAAATTGCTTCTAGAGTTAACACAGCAGAGGTAGCTATTCATGCATATTTGACACACGCCAAGGATTGTATTGGAAGCACTTTCCTGAACTCTAGTAGCTAGAGTATGAACCAAATCCAGTTGTGATATCAGGGTGGGCTATAGTGGAGTCCATGCCTTAATGGGTCAGGGCTATTTTGGCAATTAGACTGTGGTCATAATATGAACCCTGAGCACTGTTTATAATCAGTCACATAAACATATTTATTTTCTTTAAAAGTTATTTTACAGAACTGTATTTTCTCATGAGGTACCAATAATATAAAAAGAGCACTTTTTGCATCACTTTCCTTTTGCAAACTTCTTTATTAATATATACCATCCGTTTGCTCTGACTGTGTGGTTTGCTCACTTTGGCACAATCACCTAAAATAATCTGGGTCTAACATGTTTAAAAACCTAAAAATGACTAACTACTGTATGTTTTAACAAACCTCTTCATATTTCCATATTTAAATCGTAAACGTCACCGTTTGAGGCAGATCTTGCGCAGCATTAATTTTAAATATTCCAATATTAGGAAGGTTAATTTTGTAGGGCCTGCAAAGCTTTATCCTTACCTTTACCCCTGTTCATTAACTGATTTGGAGACCAAAGCTTTTCAGGTCAGTGTACATCAAGTGATGAAAGCCAAAGTCCTGCCATTATTGACCTTCATTCATTTGCACTTAACAAATCTATGTCTTGCTAGAGGCTTTATGAATGACTGTAGCTCACCAGAGTCTGCTTCACTGAGCAAACAGGAGATCCAAGATGAAAACATTGTTGTTTCAGTTAAAAAAAAGATTTTAAAAGATCAGAAATATAAAAATATACTTTGGGTCAAATCAATTTAAACACTAAATTTGTTAGATTTGTTTTGCCATGATTACATGGATTCAAACTTGAAGTAAGTCAACAGACCAGGTAAATGACAATCTTGCAATAAGATCTGGAACTTATACTGCCAGTTTCACTATGCATGACAATAAAACAAAGAAGTAGTAAAACATTTAGTTAAATTCTACAGATTTTTCCATCAATCTTGAAGTAGCTGCAAACCTGAGATGCTTATTTCATTGCTGTAAAACTACTAAACACAAGTGTAATCCAGAAATGGGATTTGTAGAAGTAAAAAAAGGATCACACACACTTCATTTCTTAACAATTCAATCTGATTAGCTGTGTCAGCAAGAATGCCTTTAGGTGTCAAGCTGTAATTACAGCTTATAACTGGCAATCACTCAGAAAGGCAATTATCCCTATGCTTTGATCTCAACATATGGAGATCCCACCTCAGTTATTATTCGATAGTTTATGAAGAATTCTAATCTATTGCTTCAGATTAGGAAGAAATTTAGGGATTTGGTGCTGTTTCTTAGAAAAACATAGTAAATTTGACACCTTTTAGGTGTATGAAAAAAGTATAATAAAAAGACACACTACTTAAGGTAGATTTATGATCCATTCGTCCATCCATCCATCCACTTGGAAATCCTCAGACTTTTCTCTACCAAACGACCTCATCCAGCTGCTCTGGGGGACTCCGAGGCATTCCCAAGCCAGCTGTGAAACGTGATCTCTTCAGCAACTCCTGGGTCTCCCCTGAGGCTTCCTCCCTGTGAGACATTTCCAAAACACCTTCCTAGGAAGTCGATCAGAGGGCATCTTCACCAGATGCGCAACCAATCCCAACTGGCTTCTTTCTTTGATTTCCATTTTATACAATAGATCTACAACATATTTTAAAACACAACCTAAATACTGAACAAGCAACCTTTCCTCTAAAATAAGTGTAATCAAATTGTATTTTATTTTTATTCTTCTCTTTTTTTATTAATCAGAGTCTAGGAATATGACATTTGTAATCCACATAGTTCTGTTTTCCTGTGACACAGAGGTTAATTTCTCTCAGCCACTCTTCATAATGGGATAGGCAAAAAAACAAGCCCTTCATTTAAGTGTGTTGATTTTCACAATAAAGAAAATTAATGCAAAAAAAAAAGTTTCCTAACTGTAGATATGGGGAAGTTTATGTAAGGAAACTTGCCCATATCTACAGTCAGAGCTATAACTAGAAAGCACAAAACAACTGGAACTATGACAAAGAAGACTAGACAATGACCCAAATTCATTTTGCCACTCAGTGAAGATGGAAAGGAATGTAAAGAAAATCTCCAACAATCACTGCAGACAGAGTGACATTTTCAGTTCATGGTTCATCAGTTCATCAGTTCTCCAAAACAATTATAACACTATTTACATACAAGCTGGTTCCTTGGAAAAAAAACAAAAACAGAAAAAAACATGCAAAAAAGCATTTTCTGACCTACAGTCGGAGCTATAAGCAGTACAAGCTAACTATTGAGTTATTTAAATTATATTTCTTAAAACAATAAAACGCACATATTTTCTAATAGATATCATATAGTAAATAATTTTTTAAAAGACAAACAGACAAAAAAAAAAAGACAAACAGACAAAAAGACAATCAGAAGTGCAAATAAACAGTTTATTATGACAGATATCACTAAGTTTTAAATACCTTGCAGCCAAATTAGATTTGGAGATCAGGGAAAACCTCTGAATTTCCCACTTGAAATTTACACCTCGAGGGACTTTCATGTTTACTTTCCCATGAATAAAAGGAATTTTACCTTGTTTGTAAAAATAGAATGTGCCAGTAAATGCAGCTCCCACAACCAAACATGCAGTGCTGATAGGTTTTGTTCCAATTTTATTCTAACAAACTAAAAAAGATCCCCTCATGTTACTGCCTTTCTGTATGTTAGTACTTGGAAACCTTAGAGTATACTGAGGTGGTACCTGTTCCAAAATTCTTTAAAACCCCTGATCAAGAGAGATTTCGTAAAAAAGAAATGTTCAAAGATGCCTCTCTTTATGGTCTAACCTTGCCAAATGTTAAAGAAGAGGCACCAGGGGTCCCAATATATTTTTCTTTATATTTTGTGGCACTAGTGCCCTTGTTTTTCAAAGTAGACAGACTGCAGGTGGGGTAGACAAAAGGGGGAAGACATGCACCTGAGGTCTTCAGGTCTGGACTTGAGGACTGAGGCCTCCGTATATACATTTTATATGTTTATATATATTTTTACAGGAGATGCTAATACAAATGCAGTATCCTATTCACAGCTCTCTATAATGATATGAAAACCTGCATCCCCGGGTGTGGTTTTGCCAGACTCCTTAAGCCATAGTGAGTCCAAAAATGTTTACATGCACTTACAATTACTCCTTCAGTGCTCATCACAGTGTTTTGTTAGATCAGTTCTGATTATACTTTAACCTGTAAAAGTTTTACAGTAACTTTTTTTTTGGATGTTTCATACTACATTACATCTACATTAGGCCAAACTAAATATTTCTACACATATTTTCCCTGAGGTATAAAATGTTTACAAAACTAAATGTAACAAAGTTTTTATTAAACGTAGCAATAGGCGCTTAATAGCTATGGTTGTATTTAGCTTTGAGCAAGACAGTGAACATAATAAATGCCATCTTACCAAAAATATTTTACTGAAAAAGAAAATAAGTGAAATATGAATGAATGAATATTACGATAGAAGGCAGGGATTAAATCAGGTTTACCTCAGCTAACCTTATTTTTTTATTTCATTTTGATTTGTATTTCATAAAATAGTAAGAATGGCTGCCAGATGTATTGCGAATGAGAGGGAAATGGTTTAAATAGAAGTGATTTCACCCTTTCAGAAGAACACACTGTCCCTGGGGGGAGAGATATTTGAATTAAAATGGTTAATTCCCTCAATTTAGGTCTATCAACATAATGCCAATGGCATGTCTTAAAACCCTGGCAGCGGGAGATATTTTGAAGCATCAATTAAGCATTTAAATGTCAATTAAAAATAATTGGTAGATTTGCTTTAGCTGTGCACCAGAGCTGCGGGCTTTTATTTACCAAACGGACTAGTTTGAGAGCGAGACTCCTGTCCTGTGTCCAAGAACCATGAACAAGATGCAGCTTCTGCACAAATGAGAATGCCTGCACACACAAATGCATCTCTTTTTCCCTCTAAACTGGCCAACAGAAGCCATTTATAACAGCAGGACATTATAAATGATTTAATATTAATATTTACCCAAACCATCTTGCCAAATGACTTGTCGTCTTAAACTCCCCATTGCTCTCTGGCTGTCTGTCTCTTTTCTCAAGGCCTATTAATCATTTCTCCCTACTGTTTTATCTCCTCCTCAGTTTCTTTTAAGCTGCTGTTTTCTTGAAGTGCTTTGTTTTTGCCTCACCAACCCCACTGCCCTTTCCTTCACAAACTTGGACATAAATCACTGAGAGATTATCATTAATTCAGAACTTTATAATTTGGGCTGCAGCAGAAGCAGGAGTTTTATATTTATTTATTTTATCTTAAGCCAAAATGCTCACCCTCAAACACAGACAAGCATGTACATGCACATCCAAATACACACAACAACACAGAAGGAAAACAGCCTGGCAGTACCTAGAGCCAAACATGTCCCTCTGAGGTCTCATAGCAATGTCTTATAAACTTAACCAACCCTGCCAAGGCAGATTTGTTCATTTAGAGACAAATTTGGACTTGTTTTAATGCAGTTTCCGCCATAAATATTTAACCCCTCACACACTGCTGAAGGCCTGCACCTTCTCAGCTTGGAGAAAGGCAGAATGTGCTGGACCAGAAGAACATATGGTTTCCTGGGTGGAACTGACCCCAAGCAGTAGTAAGAAAAAAACAAGATACATTTTTTTAATCAAGTAAGGTTAGTAAACATGGAGAATGCTATGCAAAAAATAAAGCTAAAATCAAAGCAGCAGTTAGTGAATAAGCTTCTTACGGGAGGCTTTTTGAAACAAGAGAATGTCTGAGGGTTGCTGAGGACCATAGTGGCAAAGGACATTGGCAGATTTATGATGGAAAACCAATATTTTAATGAAGAAAACTTACGGACACGCAAAGACACAAAACACAGGAACCATGGCATTAACAACGGTAGAATCCAACAAAGAGGAAACAGAAACCAGGAACTTAAATATGGCAGATATTTGATGAAAACACGAACAGCGATGGATTATGACAGCTAGAAGAAAACTTCTGCCTCGGTCTCAATTCTTTGCGAGCCTTAACAGGTTTTCTCTCCTGACTCTGCTGTCAGCACCTGCCGTCTTCCATTGGTGTAAATGTTTTTTTTTGTATGTGTGCCAAAATGGCAAAAAGGCTATCTAATCATAGCAACTTTTGTTATTTCTCTTATTTAGCTTGTACTCATGCTCGTACTCGTTGTCTTCCGCTTATCCGGGACCGGGTCGTGTGGGCAGCAGACTGAGCAGAGACACCCAAACGTCCCTCTCCCGAGACACCTCCTCCAGCTCCTCCGGGGGGAGCCCAAGGCGTTCCCAGGCCAGCCGAGAGACATAGTCCCTCCAGCGTGTCCTGGCCTGTCCCCTGGGGCTCCTCCCAGTGGGACGTGCTTGGAACACCTCCCGAGGAAGCCGTCCAGGAGGCATCCAGTATGGATGCCCGAGCCACCTCAACTGGCTCCTCTCGATGTGGAGGAGCAGCGGCTCTACTCCGAGCCCCTCCCGGATGGCCGAGCTCCTCACCCTATCTCTAAGGGAGTGCCCGGCCACCCTACAGAGGAAGCTCATTTCAGCCGCTTGTATCCAGGATCTCGTTCTTTCGGTCACGACCCAAAGTTCACGGCCATAGGTGAGGGTAGGAACGTAGACCGACCGGTAAATTGAGAGCTTCGCTTTTCGGCTCAGCTCTCTCTTCACCACAACGGACCGGCACAGTGCCCCCATTACTGCGGCAGCCGCACCGATCAGTCTGTCGATCTCCCACTCCATTATTCCCTCACTCGTGAACAAGACCCCGAGATACTTGAACTCCTCTACTTGAGGCAGGAAACTCTCTCCTCCAACCTGAAGAGGACAAGCCACCCTTTTCCGGTCGAGTACCATGGCCTCTGACTTGGAGGAGCTGATCTTCATCCCAGCCGCTTCACACTCGGCTGCGAACCGCCCAGCGCATGCTGTAGGTCCTGGCTAGAGGGGCCAGCAGGACCAAGGTCATCTGCAAAAAGAAGAGATTGAATCCACTGCTCCCAAACCAGAACCCCTCTGCCCTTGGCTGCGTCTAGAAATCCTGTCCATAAAAGTTATAAACAGGACGGTGAACAAAGGGCAGCCCTGCCGGAGTCAAAATGACACCGGGAACAGGTCTGACTTAGTGCCGGCCAATGCGGATCAAAACTCCTGCTCCGCTCATACAGGGACCGGCTGGCCCTAATAAAGGGCCCCCGTTTCCATACTCCTGGAGCACCCCCACAGGGCATCACGAGGGGACACAGTCAAAGGCTTTCTCCAGGTCCACAAAAAACATGTGGATCGGTGGGCCAAACTCCCATGAACCCTCGAGTACCCTGTAGGGGATAGTGCTGGTCCAGTGTTCCACGGCGGGATGAAAACAACACTGTCTCCTGAAGCCGAGGTTCGACTATCGGCCGGACTCTCCTCTCAATACCCTGTCATAGGCCTTACCAGGAGGCTGAGGAGTGTGATCCCCTGTAGTTGGAACACACCTTCCGGTCACCCTTCTTATTAAGGGGGGACCCCACCCAGTCCGCCAGCAAAAACATCAGAGGCACTGTCCCCGACGCCATGCAATGTTGAAGAGGCGTGTCAACCCATGACAGCCCCACAAATTCCAGAGATTTGAGGATCTCATTCACTCCCGAAGCCTTGCCCCACGGAGATTTATAACCACCTCGGTGACTTCAGCCTGGGTGATGGAAGAGTCCAACCCTGAGTCCCCAGCCTCTGTTTTCACCAGGGAATGCGTGATGGCAGGAGATGAGGAGGATCCTCGAAAAGTACTCCTTCCATCGCCCGATAAACGTCCCCAAAAGTCGCAATGGCAGTCTCCAACCCCCACTATAAACAGTGTTGACACGCCGCTTCCCCCACACACGACGCAATTAAAACAAGGCGTTGGCGGCCCAGTACTCGCTTCTGCGACCACTTGGCCCGAGGCTATATTCTGGCGCTAACTCGAGGCGAACCACTGCGCACAGCCCGGGCCGCAGCACGTTTGTCTACAGAAACAGTCATTACCCAGTTCAGTAGTTACCTTCAGATTTCCATTATTTTAATTGAAATGTTTGCTGCTAATGTGTATTGTTCATGATACATTTGTGGTTGTATTTATTTTACTCATATTTGTGGTTTAATGTAGTTCTATCGAGGGAGGAGTCTGAAGCCACAGAGGCCTCTGCCTTTGACCAGGATGATGGTGAGCCAGTCCCAGGAGATACCACTGACCTCTTCCCAGCTGTGTCCAGGAGAGATCTAGTGTCTTTGCTCCTCCAAAAGGACTCCAGTTAACTGAAACACACATGCATAGTTAGCTGCCTTATCAATGTTTACATATATTTTTTTATTATCATTTGGGTTATTTTTTTAATAAAATCCATCATTTATGTTATACCTGCTTCTTCTGTATAAGGTCTCATTTGAATACACAATGTGCAGATACAGTGTTAAAAAAAAGGAACAGAAGGGGGAAAAAAGAAAAACATGAAAACAAAACAAAATGTATACATACCAACTTTTTTGTGTATATAAGGTGCAGAGGTGAGAAGGCAGAGGGTTTGGGTTGTGTAAGGGAAGTCTCCCGGTTTTCACCGCTCTGTTGATCATGTATTTAGTCAGTACTTCACATTTACCACATTATGTTATCAATCATGCCTGCTATTGTGTAGACCGTCACTTTGATGTTGGTTATCATCTATT
This sequence comes from Crenichthys baileyi, assembly GCA_036173005.1. Classification (NCBI taxonomy): domain Eukaryota; kingdom Metazoa; phylum Chordata; class Actinopteri; order Cyprinodontiformes; family Goodeidae; genus Crenichthys; species Crenichthys baileyi. Next base: position 180,681 of record JAHHUM010000388.1, on the reverse strand, counting down.
TGAAAGCTGTTCAATAAATGGGAGCACGCCCCAACTTAGTTTCCCAGTCTGGACATTGTTTGTAAGCGCGTAGTGTAAAAAACCTGGATCCGCCCAAACCCCAGAAAGACGACCAAAGAGATGGAACCTGATGGTCGCTACATAATGTATTATATTGTGATCTAATACTGGTTACAATAGGATACCTTCAACTTATACATATTTTCTTTCAACAGATTGATTTATATATTTAAAAAAATAATATATTATACATTCTATTTACATAAAAGCAACAATATTTCTACAAATAAAAGACAGGAACATCAACATTGATAACAATTACAGTAGTTCTTAAGTGTGGACATTCATTTCATAATCCTCCTTTTAATACTTTTTAATGCTTGGGACATTGCTGTAGAACTCCACATTTGGAATATTCCAAAAGCTTCATCACACTAAATGGTGTCATTGTTCAAAAGTTGATGCCAAGTGTTTTACGATTTTGTCTGTTCTTTGTGTTACATTGTTAATAAACTGCAAATTATGTACACAAATCTCATCTCCTGTGTACTTGGTATGTACTTAAATATAAATACAGTTAGAAACTGACTGTAAGAGAAACAAAGTCATTCTCATAGTTTGTGGCCCCCCTGAGATAGCCTTGGCCCCCCTCTGGCCCCCCCCAATAATAAAAGTCTGGCTCCGCCCCTGGCCTCAGGAGTCCCACAAGCCAGCCACAGCCGATAGGACTCCTTCTTCAGCTTGACAGCATCCCTTACTGCCAGTGTCCACCACCGGGTTCTGGGATTGCCGCCTCGACAGGCACCACAGACCTTACGGCCACAGCTACGGGCAGCAGCATCGACAATAGATGCGGAGAACATGGTCCACTCGGACTCGGACAACAAAGTCGATCATTGACCTCCTGCCTAAGGTGTCCTGGTGCCAAGTGCACTGATGGACACCCTTATGTTTGAACATGGTGTTCATTATGGACAATCCGTGACTAGCACAGAAGTCCAATAACAAAGCACCACTCTGATTCAGATCGGGGAGGCCATTCCTCCCGATCATGTCGTTTCCCACGTGGGCGTTGAAGTCCCCCAGCAGAATAATGGAGTCCCCGGGTGGGGTACTATCCAGCACCCCCGACAGGGACACCAAGACGGCCGGGTACTCCGCACTACCACTCGGCCCATAGGCCGAAACGATAGTCAGAGACCTATCCCCAACCCGAAGGCGCAGGGATGCGACCATCTCCTCCACTGGCGTAAACCCCAACAGCTGGAGGGCAACAAGCAAACCCTCCCCGCGGGCCACTCCAGAGTAGAAGAGAATCCAGCCTCTCTCGAGGAGAAGGGTTCCAGAGCCCACGCTGTGCGTGGAGGTGAGCCCGACTATTTCTAGTGGATATCTCTCGACCTCTCACACTATTTATTTAAACAGGGCTTCTTCTAACTTCCTGAGCTGTGATCTCTGTATCTCCTGCATAATTACCATGGGGAATATAACAGTATTTTTTATTAATGCTGTCATTGCCCAGCCTGTCAGACAAGCACGCTTTTGTAGCTTTGTAGTTGTGCCATTTCCATTTACTGTTGATGTATTGGTCAGTGAGATGTTGAAAGCTTTTTTTTGGCCTAAAACCTCTCCTCAGCCTTTTCCCTTACCAGTCTTTTTTGTCCTTTGGTCTACATGATGGTGTTTGTCATCTAATGTTCTCTAATAAACTTCTTCAAATTATAGCCGTGTTAATACGGAGTACATTACACACAGGTGGACTAATTAGGTAATTTTGTAAGGCAATTGGCTACACTGCATTTTTAAAAGGTATTGGATTAAAAATAACTGGAAACAAATGAATGTCAGCAAATCTTGAAAGTAATGTATAATTTTTTTCCCACTTCAGTTATATGCTGCTTTGTGGTGGTGTATCACAAAAATTCCTGGTAAAATACATTGAAGTTTTTGGTTATAATGCAAAAAAATGTGAGAAAGTTTAAGGGATATGAATACTTTCGCAAGGTATTGCAGCATAAATCAGAATGCTTTTGAGAAATCCAGAGCGATTTTCAATTCAGTAACCTTTTAAACCACCTGCCAAGCACTTCCGCTAAAGCGTATTAACTAACAAAGTAATGGAGATGACTGACAGCTGACAGGAAGCAGCTAATCAATCATAAGCCTGTTAAAGCTCCTCTAATTGATCAACAAACTTTTTCCCACTGACACCACTCATTAACATGCTGATTAACCTTTTAAGGTGGTTAAGATCATTAAAATGAATTAAGGGCAAATCTCAAGGGGTGTGGTCAGGTTGTCAGTCAATCAATCAGATGATATGTCTGAAGGATAGCCTGGACAAGGGCCCAGAGTTACAGGAGGACAAAAAAAGAGGGACAAAAATAGACAAAGAATAGCAAAAGATGGTGTAATGGAGCAATAAGAAAGGATGTGAAGCTATATAGGTTGAGTATGTCTATTATTAACATCTTCATTGTTGCGTTTTTGCCACATTGGTCAAGTTTATGTCTGAATATAATTAAAGAAATCACCTTTATAAATAAAGTGCAGTGATGGAGCAGCGTCTGGGTGAAACAACTCTTCACATGTAGAACTTGGTCTATGTGTGTATTTACACACTTAAGATCTGAAGATACGGTCTGAAGATACAGTTTTAAGTAAATAACATACCATCACCTTTCTGTGCTTCTGGTACCCTAGCAGCACTATCAAATGCCAAGCCAGGCTATAACAGATTTTTTAGACATGTCAAAAATATTTTGCAACCATTCTGCAACTCAGAGATGTAATAATGACATATGTGGCACTGCTATGTAATTTATGGAAAATTCTATATGCAAATAATGCAGCACTGACCCGATGAGAGTGTCGTGTAATCAGTCTTGAATAATCTTCATTTACAGGAAAGAATGTTTCTAATGAAGTTTTAAAAAATTTTCTTCATCTCTTCATATTTGGGCCCATGTAAAAAGGGTCATTAATTACACCAAGAGACAGCAACTTCCAAATAATCTGGAAGCTACGTATCGTCTAGTTGGAGACATTACCTTTCATTCACCCTTATATGTTCATTGGTATTTTAAATGCAACTGATAGATAATATATACAATCCATTCATAATCCTCATGCGGTGCTTCTTTTACCTTCAGTTGATGGCTCACATTTCTTCCTGATTGCAGCCTACACAAATCTTAAAAGAGAGATTAACTTTTCAGCTATTCAAGAGGGTAAGATGGTTTAAAAATTCACAAATTTACACTCCAAGCAGAACCCCAATTTTAATGCACTAGACATACAGTACTTACGTGGACAAAATTGTTGGTACCCCTCGGTTAATGAAAGAAAAACCCACAATGGTCACAGAAATAACTTGAATCTGACAAAGGTAATAATGAAAAGAAATTCTATGAAAATAAATAAATGAAAGACATTTATTTTCAAACATGCTTCAATCATGAACTCATGAAACAGACCTGTACAAAAATGATGGTACCCTTAACTTAATATTTTGTTGCACAACCTTTTGAGGCAATCACTACAATCAAAACATTCCTATAACCATCAATGAGACTTCTGCACCTCTCAGCAGGTATTTTGGCCCACTCCTCATGAGCAAACTGTTCCAGTTGTCTCAGGTTTGAAGGGTGCCTTTTCCAGACGGCATGTTTCAGCTCCTTCCAAAGATGCTCAATAGGATTTAGGTCAGGGCTCATAAAGGCCACTTCAGAATAGTCCAATGTTTTCCACTTAGCCAGTCTTGTGTGTTTTGTGTTTTGGGTCATTATTCTGTTGCAAGACCCATGACTTGTGACTGAGACCAAGCTTTCTGACACTGGGCAGCACATTTCTCTCTAGAATCCCTTGATAGTCGTGACATTTTATTATACCCTGCACAGATTCAAGACACCCTGTGCCAGATGCAGCAAAGCAGCCCCAGAACATAACAGAGCCTCCTCCATGTTTCACAGTAGAGAAAATGTGCTTTTCTTCATATGCTTCATTTTTCCGTCTGCGAACATAGAGCTGATGTGCCATGCCAAAAAGTTCAATTTTTTCCTCATCTGTCCATAGGACATTCTCCCAGAAGCTTTGGGGCTTGTCAACATGTAGTTTGGCAAATTCCAGTCTGGCTTTTTTATGATTTGTTTTCAACAATGGTGTTCTCCTTGGTCGTCTCCTATTAAGTCCACTTTCCCTCAAACAACGTCGGATGGTGCAATCTGACATTGATGTTCCTTGAGCTTGAAGTTCACCTTTAATGTCTTTAAAGGTTTTTCTGGGCTCTTTTGTTACTGTTCATATTATCCGTCTCTTTGTTTTGTCAGCAATTTTCCTCCTGCAGCCACGTCCAGGGAGGTTGGCTACAGTCCCATGGATCTTAAATTTCTTAATATGTGCAACTGTAGTCACAGGAACATGAAGCTGCTTGGAGATGGTCTTATAACCTTTACCTTTAACATCCTTGTCTATAATTTTCTTTCTAATCTCCTGAGACAACTCTTTCCTTGGCTTCCTCTGGTCCATGTTGAGTGTGGTACACACCGTGTCACCAAACAGCACAGTGACTACCTGTCGCCCTATATATAGGCCCACTGACTGATTACAAGAATGTAGACACCTGTGATGCCCATTAATGAACACAACTTGATTTAACATGTCCCTTTGGCCACATTATTTTCAGGGGTACCGTCATTTTGTTCCAGGCCTGTTTCATGAGTTTATTTTTTTTTAAATAATTCTGTTGAAGCATGTTTGAAAAGCAATGTCTGACTTTCATTTGTTCATTTTCATAGAATTTTTATTCATTATTACCTTTGTCAGATTGAAGTTATTTCTTTGACCATTGTGGGTTTTTCTTTCATTAACTGAGGGGTACCAACAATTTTGTCCACGTGTGTAATATTTAAATTTATAGGTAAGTAAGTATTTAAAGTTTAAGTTAGTATGCATTTGAGTTGGCCTGTTCAAATTGTCCCTATTTTTAAAGTACTGCCTAAAAGATTTAAGTCGTTCTAATTGTACTGCCATGACAATTCAGTCTGGGAAATTTGCACTTACAAAAGCGAATTTCTGTGTAAAAGGAAAAAAAAAACTTTGCCTGAGGTCTGCCATCAGAAACTAGCCATTAACTGATGGAAAGCACACTACTTAACATGAAAACTAGAATGAGAATGGAATGTACCACTATCGGAAATTAGAGATTGGTTATGTAATCAATATTAATTGGATTTTTTTTCCACATTTCTACTGAGCAAAGGATTCTTTATAGTTTGAAGTCTGCTATAGTCTGCAATAATGAGTTCATATCCTGAATGACACAGATTGACACAGAATTTTTATTTCCTTCTAGTGGTCACTTTGAAACCCATGCAACAAGCAATGAGGTATCATCTGGGGTCATCTGCAACTTAATAAGCCCATCATAACCACAGGCTGAAAAATTATGCAGAGTTAGAATAATTGGTTTAATTGACCGGAGGTATGCCAGAGACACGTGATCAGTGAAAAGAAGAATATAAGGTCTTCTCAGGATGACTTTTTCATCTAAATATTCATGCAAATACTCCAATTCAATATCAGGAATTGCTTAAAATAACAAACAATGCAGGTAAAATATAAAATTTTAAATCTTTTTGAGTCTAACCTGTGTTTAAAAGTCTTGCATAAAAGTTGTGAAGTATTCTTTTTTAATATTTTGTCACTTTAAAACAACCAACTTCAATTTATTGCATAAGGGTTTTAGGCAGTAGATCAACACAAATTGAAACGGAAATTAGTAAAAGGTTTTAAAAAGTCGTTGGTGTGCAACTGTATCCCCCCCACCCTGTCAATACTTTCTTTAATAGATGCCATTAAAGCTGCAAGTCTTTTGGTATGTCAACTGCAACTATCTAGAGAATTAACTTTTCAAATTTGTCAAAGAGAGTTTACATCAACTTTCAGGTCTTGCCACAAATTTGACTTAGGACTGGACTTTGGGCCATTAATATGACTTAATGTAGACCATTCCATGGTTACTCTGACTGTATCTTTAGGGCCATTGTCCAGCTGGAAGATAAACTGACAACCTAGTCTCAATTCTTATGCAGCATCGAATAAGTATTCTTTCAGGATTGTCAGTCAGTCATTTTCTACTGCTTATTCCATAGTGGGTCGCGGGGGAGCTGGTGCCTATCTCCAGCAGTCTATGGGCGAGAGGCGGGGTACACCCTGGACAGGTCGCCAGTCCATCGCAGTCTTTCAGGATTGTCTCGGTTTTAATTTTATCCATCTTTCTATCAGCTCTGAACAGCCTTTCCCTCAACTGTTGAAGAAAAGTATCTACACAGCATGATCCTGCCAACAGTAAATATCGTAGTGGAAATGGTGTGTTCAGGGTGATGAATAGTGTTAGCTGGCCACCATATGTAGCATTTTGGTTATGTAGCACGAAATGTTACCCCTCTAAAGATTCTTGCACCTGACCTATCGATCTCACTAGCTCCATTTACCATGGGTCTCTTGGCTGCATCTCTGATTATGATCTCCTTTCCTAGGCCAGTTTAGGTGGACAGCCATGTTTTGGTAGGGTTGCAGATTTGCCATACCCTTTCCATTTGCATGCTGATTGATTGAACAGTGCTCTGTGAAATGTTGCTTTTCATGTTGTTTTATAACCTAACCCTCCTTTAAACTACTCCTGCCATGCCTGCCACAATTTTTTGATTTCTATTAAAAAAAATATAAAAAAAATAATATAGAATTTTACTTCCCTTTCACAATTGTGTACTACTTTGGCTTTCTCCATTACACAAACAAGGTACTGTTATTTCTGTTTGTCAAGTGCAAAATTGTGATAAAGTTCAGAGGGTAAGAAAGCCTTTTCAAGGCTCTCTTTTGGTAAGCGTTTTAAGCAGCATTTCAGGACTGAGTTGGCTGGTGTCAGTCTCGTCACTTGCTCATTTCTACTTCAAAAGCCGGTTACTCATGTACCAAATTTTCATGTCAGAGAAGATTAGGAGGGAGAACGTGACTTATGCTTGTGAGGAGACTAATATAAGCCCAAAGACATTAAGATGCTGGCAGCAGCCTTTAGAAATGAGCGAAAGACTATAATTACTGTTTCAGAGTGAGAGAGTGCACTCTAAAAATACACTCGTGTAAAAAAAGGGTGCAGGAAATCACATTGCATCACTGATTATAAATGAAATAAATCTTTTTTTTTGTTTTGCCATTTTAAAACGTTTGCAGGACGATAAATAGTTGAGACTTTGTTCCCGAGAGTTAAAAATAGATGAGCTGCAGTGAGTGGAATGAGTGAAGGTAAGAAGGGTGGCTCAGTGGGATGTAGTGACATGCAGGTCAGTTTCTAAATCTGTAGGTTGTGTCTGCTGACCTGTAGGACAGCTGGGTTTTGTAACCATATCAGAACAAAATGCAGAGTTGCAACCAAGTTATAAAGCTCTGCATGCAAGGGTCAAAGCTATCATTACAATACCACATTTCACCTTCTTTAAAGTGCTTTCCATCACTTTCCCATAATACACCCTCTGATTCTGCATATTACTCACTGTGTGTGCTGCAGGTAAACTGCATGCCTCAGGGTAAGACTATAGCAATTTCTGAGTGACCTATAGTGCTGCATGGATTTAAGAGGCATTTTGAGACTGAAACAGAAAGCTGGAGAATTAAGAAAAAAAAGAAGTTAGGTGTAAATAAAAACACCATCTATTCCAGACAAAAAGGTAGCTGCATAAAAAAGGGAACAAAAGAGGAAATTAGAGAGATGAAAAGAAAAGTATTGTTGAGATGAAATGACTGGGTTAAAGAAGTGTAACTAAGGAGGTATGTGGAGGACTGGATTTCAAACAGAAACAAAATGAAGCAAAACTGGGAAAAAGGAAACAAAACAAAAACCACCTGAAAGCAAATTAAAAGCCAAAAATAAATTTTACAAGTGGAGTGCTGTTTACCATACTTAACCACAAAGGGTTATATATGCACTATTGTGTGTGCATATATTTAAATGATTCCATCTCATCTTACCTTGATAATGTGCACTGAAACCCCGGTAACGGTGGTTGCTATCAGTCACAAAATGCAGTCGGAGCCAGTTCTTGTTGCTAACGATTGGAGAGGGCACGTTACTGCCCGACAACCTGAGGGAGACAGAAAAAAAATCTGATTATAAAATGAAACACACACACACACACACACACACACACACACACGGAAAATAATCTCAACGCTTTTCTTAACCAGTTGAATAATAGTTTAAATAAATAAAGACTAAAGAGCAGCAAGAGATGTTGACAGGCAAAATGTTTTTGAAGACATAAAGCTGTATTGTTCTGCAAATGAAAAAAAACTAAAGCCTGGAAGTCATCTGCCGTCGTCCAGTGACTGACTGCAGAAACAAAAAAAAAAAAAAAAAAAAAAAAAAAAAGGATTGTTTTTCTACTTCGTTTTTCGCTTTATCTTTGTTGTGACAAATATTCATGTGTACAGTTGTGATAAAAAGAAAGCATTTATCTGGATATAATAAAAAGTAAAAAAAAAATTTTATCAGGTTTCTAATTTGAATTTAACCCCAAGCATACAAAACCACACACAACATAGTATACCATGTTATTGTTCATAAAACAAAGTTGAAGCAAAAATTTAGAAATATTTTGTGAAATCCTATGTACACCCTTGTTGCCTCTAATGAATCAAAGAAAGCAAGCAACTGCTGATCTAATGCTACTGCTAAATTGGTCTTTAGTAGAGGTAAACTCCTCTGTAACAGCAGTAGCTTTGGCAGTTTACTGGCCTCAACATAATGCCAAGCTGGAAAGACATCAGCAATGACCTCAGAGAAGCATTTTTTGCTGCCAATTAATCTGAGGTTTTGTGTAGTTGAGACTACAAGAGCCGTGTTGAAACAAATCACTGCAAAATTCCAATAAGACCTCAGTAAAGCGGTTATGAATGATTCAAAGACAAGTAGGCCAGGATTCCTCCACAATGATGTAAGAGACTGACAAATTCATAAAGGGAATGACAACTTTAAAATATTGCTGGTAAAGATAGTTCTACAAGTTGTTGATTCATAGAGTGGGTCTTTTTTATGCAAGTATTTTCCATTTCATCTTTTTTGTACATTTCAGGTTAGATTTAAATAATTTCAGAAGCTGGTAAGAACCAGAGTATCTTCATTATTTCACGACAGATGAACAAACTTGAAAGAGGGTATATTTTTGTTTTCACTACGTTTCTGTGTAAAGATATTTCAACCTGGAAAGACTCACAAAGAGAAGACAGGGATGCAGTTGGAAAAGTTTTAGTGAATGTTTTTTTCTTTGACGCTCGGACCCCAGTGGAAGATGTGAATGCTGAAAATGACCTGCGCTTGAATGAACATCTTAGGGTTAGATTTAGAGATGTCTTCCCCCTGGGATCCGATCCTGGTGGTGGAGTGGAGGCCTGAGGAGATTTCGAAAGACTTTGGAAGCCAAATGGTGGAGATGGGGTGGAGAAGGGTCAAAGTTCAACTGCAGAACAGAGGGTTCCATGGATGAAGATCTTTTAAAGCGGAGCCTTAAAGGATGATTGGCGGGGGAGAAATGCAGACTTGACCTTGATTGGTGGAGCAGAGACACATGGAGGAGTAGTTAGACGAAGCTGGAAGTGATGGTGGGTCTTCCATGTTGAATTTTTGTTTAAACTCCATGTTTGGGGGTCTCCAAATCAGTTCCAGTGGTAAAGCAGGGCTGGTTTTGGAGAAACTATTTAGAACTGGTTTGTTTTTCCACAGCCAAGGAGCCAACACACAGAGTTATCACATGTAGTAAATTATTGATCTTCCTCAGACTGTATTTTGAAATTTTATAGAGGTTTACAAAGTAGGGAGTTTATTTCCACAAATAAAACTATTTATTTAAAAAAAGCTGTCCTAATTTATAAAAGCTCTTTTAAATATTCTATATTTGCTAAATTTCCTGCAGTCCCAACTAGCATCTCTAAAGCCTGACAGTGTTTATAAACTACAATGCAAACATGAGTTACACACCGTTTTAAATCTGATTTTTGATCACCAGCTGGCAGTAGTAAAAAGTCCACCATAGTTTTCCCTTTAAACAGCATCACAAACAGTGTTACAATTTGGCCGAAAAATTGTGTTATAAGCGACTCTCTGTGCAGTGCATTAGCATACATTAACTCGACCATCAGTAGAAATAACACAAAAATGTAAAGATACAATAATTTTGTATTTTGTCGAGTGCTTACCCATGTTTTATTGATGTTGTTCAGTGTCCTTTTTGTATATTAAATTAAGCAGAGTAAAAATGAGGCAGATTTTTATTAATTTTGAAACGTCATAAAAATGGTTCTAAGAACACAGCTACTCACGTAAAATTGCCAATATGTACACTCATAAAAAAATAATTACGTTTAAACCGACCCCAGGCACAAGGAACGTGAAGGCAAAGGAGGTAAAGAGAAAGTTAACTTTTAGCAAACTGGATTATTATGTGGAAAAATACCTAATGTCCACTGTTGGGTGCGGTACAGGATCTGTGATGCTGTGGGCCTGTTTCTCATCTAAAGACCCTGGGAACCTGTCTACAGTGCATGCATCATGGACTATTTGAATAAACAGGCAATTTTGGATAGCAATCAAATGGTCTCTGACATAAAAACAAAATTTGTATTTTAGCAAAGCTAACACTCCACACACTCCATTGTCCGTCTACAGAAGAATATTAGGACAGCATTACCAAACATGACTTTTCATGATTTTAGGATTTACATTCTTAGTTTCTCATTTATTTAAATGTGTTGAATTTAAAAACAGGCCCAAAACAAACAAAATTAAAAACAAGAAGATGACAAGCAAACAAAGCTAATTTTTAATTAGTGCAGGAGTATTAGTCAAAAGACAAAATCCAAAATAACTAACTGAACAAGACTGGCATGAAGAACAGTTGGCAGAAAAAACAAAATAATAAACAAGTGGCAAACAATAAGAAGTTAACTTAGAAGAATGAATACTAATTTACTAATGAACTACAGAAGCAGAGAAACAATCTAACACAATAAACATTAAAGCTCAATTCACCAATCCATCCTAACGATATTTGCATTGCTGTCAGCCATGAAAGAATAAACGGAGGTGTTTCATTTACATGCTTTAGTGTGAATAGTTGTGAAGCATCAAGAAAGGTGGAAGGAAGTTTTCTTCCTTTCGTTTCTTCACTTCAGCCCTTTGTTCTCTTTCTATCTTTGCTTTCTATGTATGCTTTTCTTTCAGGCGCTCTCCCTGTTTCGCTGTATTATTCATGTTTACAACTCTTCTTTCATTTTCCGCAAGGACATTATTACTCTGAGCACATTGTGTGAATATTCGATTTGGTCCAATATTAAAACGTGAGTAAAACCATAAATCTACACAAAGCTCATAAATGTGACATTTAAATATTTAACACTGTACTCAGAAAGCACTTAACAACCCTAAACTACAAGATTAAGGTAAAGTCAAAAAAATATTTCTTGTAGTAGCTGAAGGAAAGTTCAGTCTGAAAATGTAGGCAATCAGTACCTCTGCAACTAGGGGCAGAAATTACTGATCTGATACTAAGTTGTTTTAAAATATACCCACAAAAACAGCATTAGCCTCATGTATGAATATTCATAAAATATGAAATAAGGCCCCGGCACCTTTCAAACTACTTGTATGGATAATTAAAGCCTAAAATGAAACAAAGTTATTACTTTAGCAAAAACATCAGCAGAGAAGCTACCTGATGTTTCATGAATTGTCCCCATGTGGACCATTTGTGACACATTATTAAACGATTCAACTATCCTGATGGCTTCTGTCTCTAACTGTTAATATTTAACAAAGATATCTGTTATAAAAAGCATTCATTGAAGCCCTGAGGTATAGATTATCTTCAGAACTGCAGAAATTTTTAGTAGCTGTTGCTGGTCTCCCATGAATTGACGAGATACTAATGTAATGTGGGACATTACTCAGGAACCTGAAAAGTCAAAAATGCCCTTGTGCTATTTATGCCTGTTTGATTATGACTTTACTTTCTAAATTGTAAAATTTGGGTAGAAGGAGAGTATGTGTTTAAAATAAGTTTTGAATTCAAAACAATTTGCCCATCATATAAGAGCAAGGACTCTTTTGTCAGCTTAAAAGCACCCTTTGAAAATAAAAACCATTAAGCAGGTATTAAACAAGTTCTTCATTAAGCCCATGTTTCTGTATTAAAGAAATCTGTTTTTATTGGTCTGATGTAATATTCTAACCTTAAATGCCATTTTCTTCTTAGCTGCAAGCAGAAAAGAATAATAATTAACAGAAATAAAAGCTTGAAAACATCAGAATGTGTGGAATTAATCTATATAATGTGTTTTACTACATGAATTCAGTTACTAAAAATAATTAACTAATAATATTCTAATTTATTGAATGTGACTGTACACAGTTAAGCCTTATTTTTAGATTTAGATTGTAAATCATTCCACCAAGAAGTTTGTTTTTGAACAAGAATAAAGTTGATTCTAGCTCTGATTTTTCAAACCATGGGATAAACTCAGGCGCAGAACTCTTGGGAGGGAGTGACAGGAATACTGTAAAAAAAGGCATTTTAACTGTTCTGCATTAACTACACACACTTCAAATTTCTGACCAATCACATACCAGTTTTGGTTTACATTCTTTTCTTGCATCCATGGCAAAGAGAAACAGATTTCTCAGTTCTTTCAGAGTATGTAAGCTTTGAGAATGAACTAAAATGCACAAAACCAAGAAACAAATAGATAAAACTAAAATTTCAATGGATCGTGACAGCTCTAAAATGAATCTCTGAAAGTAAACAAAGAAGCATTGACTATGCAAGTATTCACGTATGTACTGGTTGTATTTCTCTTCTAGGCTAAATGGGACACTCTTTCTAGAACTTAAAGACGGTTTAAAGGGGACATATGCAGAGTCGAGTTTTTAACCTTTAAATACAGTTTGTTGTGTACTCGGGGTCTGTAGGAGTGCTGAAAAGTTGAATTTAGTCTCTCCAGGTGCTGGCTTCATATCTTTATATTCTGTTTGGGTTATATTTTTCAGTCTGTTCAGTTTTCTCTATCATCCGTTATGTTTTTCCAACTGTTACGTCACACTATTTGCTGTAGAACAGCTAAATACAGTCATGGACTTTGCGTATCCGTCATATTTATTTCTCGCTGCGATTTTGTAACCCCAAGCTCAAGTATGCCTACGCTAAAAGAGGATAATTTTGGTTTGGCTGTTAGGTGTAACCCACAAAATTCATTACACCGTCATCCAGCATCAGAACCTCTTTGAAGTGCCTGGTTAAATTTTAATTTTCAAGTAAATCTACCCACATCAGTAGGGGAATTCCCATTTCCCCCACTTCAAGGACGAGTGCCTTTAGCAACCTCCACCAGTATCAAGACAAATTTGCTGAAAGACTTCATCTGATTAAGGGGTCAGTTCCTTCTGCCTATGGAAACGACGGTGGACGCAACAAAGCGGTATGGTGCAAATAACGCTAAAAAACTTTATTTTAGGCAAATTTAGAGATGAATTTATTGACGGCGAGCAGGAAAATATTACAGATGACCCCTCCCACTCTGGACACAAACTGTTTCAGACTCTCCCCTCTGGCAGGAGGCTGCAATCCATCAGGACCGAAACCTCTCGCCACAAAAACAGCTTCTTCCCGTCTGCAGCAAGCTTCATTAACAAGGCACTGGTCGCACACTGACACTTTCCCCTTGCAAATAGTTTGAATGTCTCATCACATGTAAATACTATTTCATTTAATTCTATATTTTTGTTATTGTATATTTTTGATATTTGCCATGGTGCTCTTTTTTTCTCATATCATTCATACACAACTTGTTTTCGTTTTAACTATGTATTTTCAAATTTATTTATGTCAGCTGTATGTTTGTCTATGTCATGTTTTGTTTTAGAGGTAGGACCCAAATGCAGGATTGAGTGGAGTAGATGAAAAGGTTTAATAGAAAAACAGACTTACAGCTGGCCAGGAACAGGAACTCAGGCAGGTGAAAAACCTTAGCCACATGAAAATCCAGGCAACAGACATGGAAGAACTCAGAACCAGACCAGGGCAAAAACGCAGGGTAGGTAACGAAGTGTAAACATAGTATCAAAAGAAGGAACCATGAAAACCAGAGAGCTTATAAACTGAGGGAAGTGAAGTGAGAACCAATGAACTCAGAGACAGGCTAATCAGGGGCTATATGACACAGGTGTGAACCAGGGCTGCAGGGAGAGAGATGGAGTGACTAATTTAACCTGATTAGCAACGGAAATAACCAGGACATGAGGAACTGAAAAGAAGATAAACAAAGACTAGACTAGATAACAAAACGAAGGGAAAACAGATCTAAAGGAAAATGTAACTAAACACATGAAACACCAGAAATCAGAAAGTAATAAAAACTAAATAGAAGAGATCTAATAAACCCTGAATGAACAGAAAACACCTGGCTGAGAGAAGTAAACAAACTCAAACCAGACAGATCCTGACAGTCTATGTGTAGCACCTTACCACCAAAGCAAATTCCTCATACGTGTTAAACACTACTTGGCAATAAAGTTTTTTCTGATTCCGATTATGGCCATTGTTTTGATAGCAGTAGCATTGTGCCTTCTACTGATGTTAGCGCTGTGTGCTGCTTTTAGCTCCTTGAGGACATAACCGTACTGCGTGTTTTGAATAGTATAATAACATAAGCAGTTTGCATTGTTTTTACTGTTTTGGCTTGTTTCTGCGGTGCTAGATAATTGTTATCAAGCTATAAAAACAGCCAAATGGGTTAAAGTGGAACCATCTTTAGTCTAGAGGGGGTCGGGTGTGAAGTGCCTTAACAGCATTTAAAGAGACCGCACCAAAACAAGTTGCTCTCAGACTCACCTCAGAACAGGAGTAAAAGAGGGTCCTGTGGAGCTACAATAACAAGGAATGCAGACCAAAACTTTGCAGTTTCACTTTATATAGACCCAAGCTGAATGATTTAAGTGTGAAAAGGAAGGATTTAAAAGCATATGTCCCCTTTTAAAGGTTCAGTATAAGTGTGGTCTAATGTCTAGGGTACTTCTAGTATTAAGTGTACTTTGTGCTGTATGTATGCAGCCTTCTATATTCCATTCAGGGTTACAACTATTGAAGGTAGAATGGATTAAAACAAATTACGAAGATTGAGAGAGTCAGTGTTCTGTGTGTATATATATTCAGGAAAGGAAGATCAAGTGGGGAGTTGCAAGGAGGAGCAAGATAACATCACTGATTGAATACACTACTAAAAAAGCATCTCTTCCTCTCTCCATTTCGGTGTCTACCACCCTGCCATCCATCCATCCTCTATAGCAATAATACGAGGGGAAAAGAAGGGAGCAAAAAAAGAAGCATGAGGTGGAAAGGGAGTTGGAGTAGGCATAGATCCAAGAAGCTTAGACAGCGCGACACTCAAGGAGAGAGCAGTGGAAGTTGGGAGGAGAGAGAGAGCCAGGCAAAAGCTGACAGAGGTACATCACTTTGTCTGCTGGCAATTAATTATTCATCTTAGTACCTAAGAACTCTAAAACAAAATCACACAAAACAAAAGGGTGGCAGCTGATTGTTGAATTTATAAATAAGAGATTAAAAAACATATTTAAATTTAAAAACAAATTTTCTGCCATACTAAACAAATTACAATAAGTATTATATAATATTTAAAATCAAGAGCTGTGAACATTTTGTGTTCAATTATAAAATGATATTAATTAATTTATAGTGAATCCGTGCAGTAGTATTGGGATATAAGAACTCGCTCCATTCCAGGAATGTGACATTTTATGGTATTTGACTTTGTATTTTGACTGTATAAAAATATTTTTCATAACAATCATGCAAATGTTCTTCATAATATATACTCCCTTTATTCAAATTTAATCACATTCTGACATTGCATTTTGACATGAACTTTTTCTTTCTCTCTGTTCCAAATTATCTTGAATTGATTTATGTCAACACAGATATTTTTGCACTGTGATTTTAAATGCAGAAGATGTCAGTAGTGCTTATGGTTTACATTGTTTGACAAGAGGGCAGTGAAGGGGTCAAGGTTTTTAATCCAGTCCATTGCATGTACAATGTCTATATTGTTTATTTACCCTAGTTTGACCAAACTTCTTTGGCATTGCATTTCATTTTCTCCTGGGCTGGTCCCTTTTCTCTCCTTCTTCCAAGGTATTGTTCCTGCAATAGATCTCCTTAAAATTAACAGAATTTTATTGAAACATGAAATCATTGGGTAGCCAAAGCTGCACTCAGCCAGTACAAGCCCTTCTTCATAGCATACTGTTGTCTAAACTTTTACCATAAAATGGCCAACACAACACCTTCAAATTCTCTACAAAATGCATTCCCCTGCTTCTACAAGGCTGAAAATACATTACAAGGGTAGAGATGTACTCCAGAAAACTGCCCTTTTGAGGATTACTTTTGGTATTCCGCTGACATTTGGGGTGGAGGATTGTAGAGGGAAGGAGCTAAGCATTTTGGACAGAATGACTATTCCTGATATAATATTTCAGTTATCCTTGTTTAAATTACCTTGTAGTTCCTGTTTTCTTTTACTGTAACTGCAACAGATTTTGGTAAGACTAGCTTCTACGCCAGTACTTCTGTGGAACTTACAGACACATTCAGAAGAGTTTCAGCTATTTTATAGTTAAGCACCTGTTACATTCCAATTCAATTCGAGGAAAGTGCCTGGAAAATTGTTTGAAAGCATCTTGCAAGGGTCAGCAAAGTACGTGGTAGGTTCCAGGAAAGTACCTTGTTAAGTTTCAGCAAAGTCACAAGAAAGTACATACCAAGTTTCAGGAAAGTACATGGTAGGCTCCAGGTATGTACTTGGGAAGTCGCAGGAAGGTACATGGAAAGCTCCAGTAACGCACTCTTCATATTCGGTTGCATTACTTACACTAAATCCTACACTTACACTTGCAGTCTTTTATAGAGGAATAGAGACAATCTCCAGTGAAAGTACTATTTTATGGCCAAAACCTATTTTTAGAATGTTTTTTAGCATATATGTTCCTACACACAGGCACACAGATAAAAACAGCCTCAACTCACACCTATTCTTCTGTAGGCAGTCTGTTACAGAGGGGGAGGAACACATAAACTGCACAGCAGTGAAAATGCACAGAAAAAAGAGACCAAAGGAGACCAAGGGTTCAGGATGGTTCAAGTAAAGAGGAAACAAGGTTCAGGGAAGAGTAATTGAAACATTCCTCATGTCTTACCATAAGATTTAATCAACAGGTTCCAAATCTTGCGAGGCCATCCTGTCAGCATTGGAACTTTATGATTAAGCCAATGATGCTTATAAGGCATTGACGCAATAATGAGGAAATGGTCTCTAGACTTACAATAAATTATTCGATCAACATCTGTTTCAGTCCAGTCATTTTTAAGCATTGCTTTTACTTGGAAATGATTCAGGTTCAGTTTACAACATGTCTTTTGTGCTAAGGTTTGTGGAGTTTATGTGTTGCAAAATAGCGGTAGAGGTGGTTAATACAAACTTGGGGTATTCATGAACAGTTTGAGTGTGTATGGCTTTTCATTATACAGCAGTGGAACACCACTTAATCAGACAATCTGTCTTAACAGCCTCCTCTAATTAGGACAGGTGGGAACATCCATACACAAGCAAACACACACTTTAAGCGATGGGGAGAGACAAGAGAAAATGCACAAGTCAGACACACACACACAGGTCCGCTGACAGGTTTGCCTGCACTTTCTGTCTCCTCCTTCTCACAACCTGAGTCTGTTTCTCCTCTTAGACGGGCAGCCCCTCCGGCATTGCTTTAGTTTCAGACTGCAGGTGGAGCTCTGGGCATCCCCGAATCCTGAGACAACAGGACCGTTTGTCCCCCCCATCAGCGGGCATGCATACATGCATACTTGTACACGTACGTGTTTGTCTGAATGTACTGTAGTCCTGTGGAGTCATCATCAATCAGTATACAGAGACAGAAAGGTGCCAGCATTTTTCTGTGTGCACATATTTTTTTGGGGCATTGGGCATTTATGTAATTCTGTGTATTGTGGTGTGTGTGTGTGTGTGTGTGTGTGTGTGTGTGTGTGTGTGTGGTGTGTGTGTGAATTATATAAATGTAATTATTTGTAATTTAAATAAAAAGATGTCTTGTTGTTAATGTCTTATTGTTGCATCCACTGAGAATCATGTGGGACACGGAAACACAAGGAGTTATATTAAGGAAAGAGTTTTGACTTAGGGGTGTGTGGCAGAAGAGCAGTAGAGGCTCCACAGGTATGATAGCTGGGAAAAGGACTTGATCGGAGCAAACAAACAGCCACACAGAGCATCGACCAGAACTGCGAACTGGTGCATCTTCTTTAGCTGTATGCATGTCGGATTGCACACCAGGCCTGGAGGAGAAAAGGTAATTTGGGCTTATTTATTATTGAACTTGTGTGATTGTGGTTTTGTTTTTGGGGTGTTCTGGTATTTAAAGTGTATGGTTAAACAGCTGATTTTGTTTGTTTCTATTAAATACTGCCTGCTCTGTGTGCGTAATTGAGTTGCCCGACATGTCACTATTTATTTTTTTTGCTCAGCCTTTAAAAGTATTGCTTGTGATCTTAAAAATATCACAATTGTTATCTTTCTTTCAGAAAACCTAAAAAAAGATCCCCCTTGTGTGTTGTAATATTGCCCATTAAGGTGCTAAAAGCTAGAGTGTGTTTGTGTGTGTGTTGCATAAGCGTGCCAGCTATGTCACTCTCCATCAATCTCAAATGGGCAGTGCTCACAGCAGGACCCTGCTCTGTGTCTCCCTCCCCTCTCCGTCAGCTCATCTAAATGTTTCTCCTCCTCCCTGCTCGCCTCCTCGCAGGTTTGTCATGGTGAATGAGCCAGGTGTTTTAAAAGTAGGCTGTTCACACTAAAGCCTGAAATAAAGCATAAGTGGCTGGCTAAAGACAACAAAAAACAACAACTTTGAACAAAGCTTATAATTGAAAAAAAGCAGAAATTTAGACATTAACTTTCCAAGAATAGACAGTATTATTAAATTACATTCTTCATACGCTCAAAATGCTAATGCTGTGAACATGTTTGATCATTCTGCTGTGACTATGCTTAATGAATTTGGTATGAAAGAAGCTAAACGGGCACGGACAAAGCCTGTACTTTATCACCTGAAATAATCTTAAGGCAGCTTTGGAAACTATATGTTACTAATCATGAGGAAAGCCATCCATAAAGCAGCTGGGTTATCTCTGAGATTTGACATATCACAACTAAAATGCTCTATATTCTTAGGTCCCAGGCTTTATCATTTAAAGTGGAACTAAACTATAACAGCATAACCCTGCACCCAGGCAATTTTTAAAAAATGCCACCAAAGTGGGCAGTGCCAAGAGACACTGAGGGGCATGTCCAAGTGTTTGGATGAGCAGAGGATGATGGAAAGTGGCAGCTAGCTTAATTTGACATATTGAAACATGGAGAGTGAGCAGATCGACGCAAGTAGTTTTACTACGGGTGGATCTTTTCAGGTGGAGGATTTTTCACCCCTCTTCATCACAAGGGGTGAGGACAGGTTTATGGAGCCCAGCGGGCCTGATCCTTATCAGTTTGAGCTGATGGCTAAAGGTGCTGACTCAGCGATGCCCGAAGCCGGCACTGCTGAGGCAGTGGAGGACAGAATTGGTCCAGGTTCTGAGTGATAAAGTGATGTTAGCGACATCACTGCTAACATGGGCTAACATGGGTTTACATTCAAAGCACACATGTAAATGTAAACTTTCTGTAAGTTTGTTACTTACAGAAAGTTTACATTTACATGTGGATTTGCATATACTTAAGTAAAGCATATGCTTGAAAGTATAAAGCAAAAAACGCTATGTTTAATACTTGCAATTCAAACTCCTGAAACGCTACAGCAGAGCATGTCTGAGAGAGATGGTTTTATGCATGAACGTGGAGTTGTGATGTAGACATGTACCAAGCTGTACCATCTGAACCAATAGGAAAATTCAACTGCAGTAGCCACCATTCAACCCAAACATGGCAGCACTAAGTCTGCTGAAAGTCTGCTGAAGATTTTGTTACGCCTATTACCAGCCTACTCACTTCGCACGGTGGCAACATAACCTTGAATCCTCAGCCAGTCTTGCTTGCACCAGGCCCCATTATTTTGATTGTTCTTAAGTACTTCCCTGACTGCAGATATTGGCAAGTTTAGGTGAGTAGTTACTTTCCTGTGGCCATTTACTAATACATCAAAATGGCACATGCCCTGCTTTCTAAATGACATCGTCTCTTTTCTGTCCTTTTGTGAAGACTGGCTGACAAAGACTGGTCACTATGTAACAACATATATTTACCCAAGAGAGAAAACAAATGGATTACTAGTTCAAAGTTCCTAGACTAGAATTATTCATTCAGTGACAATATTTCATGAACTTTTCCTTACTGTCGGTTCCACCAGTGGCATCAATCAGTGCCGGGTTAACGTTTCAAAATATGATGAAACAACTTAATGTAACCAGTGTATTAAAGCATCTCACTTAATAATGTGAAAGTTTTACTTTATAGGAAATATTTGTGTTTGTATGGCTGACTCTACAGTGACAGCTTTAGAGCCAAATTGTAAACTTAACATTAAAAATGCATTTATTTTGTGGGAAATGGCTATTGTGCGTCCAGCAACAATTTCTCCAATTAGTTTTTTTTTCGCCACAGCATAATTAAATTAAAATTAAAGGATGCAATTTATTGCATTTTTAGTGTGAGATTAAGCTACTGCAACCAATAAATGTATATATTTTAGAGCTATCTGCTTTTTCGAAACACATAGCCCAACAACCAAGTTCTGTGGAATTTACTTATGGTTTTAACTGTTACTGTAGTTTTTCAAGCTTTTCACTTTTTCTCTGCCTAATGCTTTTATCTTAACTATTAAAATCAGATGAACACTCATCTAGAAATTGGGAATAATATAGCAAAGGCCCAAGCTCTTTGGGAATCACCTTGTTGGTTCTTAAATACATTTTATGTGTCAAGCTGTGTGAAAATTGTGTGTCGAAATGTGATATAAGATTAGTTTGTCATTTGACGGTAGGAGCTGTTTGATGTCTGAATATTTTATGGAGTTAAGTGACCTAACTTTTTTTCTACTGAAAATTGCCATGTACTTGGCTGATGATAAGAAAAATAGCAGCCAAGGTCCAGTGAAAAACCTTTAGACCTCTATAAAATTGCAGAGCTCCAAAAAGTATTCGTAAAGTCAGTAATACTCCAAAAAATCTCAAAGTGCTCAAATATCTTATTACTTTTTTGACACAATTATGACTAAAAATAACAATAACCAGACAAAACTGTATAACTAAACCAAAATATATTGGATTATTTCTTCAGTGACTCAATTGTATTTTGGTCTTGGCTTCTGGCGCAAGTAAAAAACAGGATATATATGATGGTGGAACTAATTGGCTGTGGCTTTAAACGGCTTTAAAACCCTTCAGCAGACCTCCCCTTCTGGCCAGGTCCCTCTGGTTTGACTTAGCAACTCCAGGAAAAGGTTGCTTTCTGTGGGCAAGGGAAATATCTGTTTTACTGCCTACTTACAGGTGACCTGTGAAAAAAAGGGTCCCTGCAGTGATGACACAAGTTCACTGTAATTAATGTCTGACAGCCTCTATTTTTTCCGACATTTACAGCTTTATTTTATGCCCTTTGAAGCAAGAAATGCTGAGCTGTAATATACTGTGGTCACAGTGATGAATAAAAAACAGCCAACAGGAAAAACAATGATGGTATGAATCTATATTCATCTCAGATTCATAATCCCTTGAACCTTTTCACATTTGTCCCTCTACAAAATTTTGTTTATGTGTTTTACTGAGATATCATGAATAAAATCAGATATCGGAAATTTTATACTAACAGAAAGTAGGCAAAAACAGTGATGAAAAAGGAAAAAAGGATTAGAAATAGAAAAAAAAATTTTAAAAAGTGTGCCCCCCCTTCATATTCAGGCCACATATACACCAATACCCCACAATCAAAGGGGAAGCTTTTTGTCATCGAAGTACGAAAATTGGGTAACAGCATGTTTGGCTAAACCCCTTGTGAGGAATACCAAATTTTTATTTTTTTTTCCATTTTCCTTATCTTGTGCTGATGAGGATAACCTGACTTTGTTTGGATAAACTGTAATCTAATTATCACACACTAATCTAATTACAGACTTTACTTTGATTCTAAGAGTAATTTCATTAAGCTGTTTACATGCCTGCCAGACACAAATCTGTCTTGATATGCTCGTCTTAACACAATATCGCATTCTGGGTTGACTGAATTAATCAAGTTCTGTTTTTTTTTTTTTTTTTTTTTTTTTTTATGTCAACAAGTAAATATCTAAAAAGTTATTTTAAAACAAAAAGGCACTTCTGTTTTCAACTGCTTTTAGCAGATTTTATAGGAAGAAACCAGTATTGGCCAGATTTAAGATGGTGATGGCAGTTATTAAAAAGACAGTTGCTCTAAAAAATAACACTCACATATACTGGGCAATCTGCTCACAGAGGAAACATTTCAGATGGACAGATTAAGCCAGCGTATGGTGTTTACATTTCCAATCAACTTCCTTATGCAGCTAATTTCACAGCTCTTCACATTTTAACTATGTGAACAAACTTTTGTGACCTCAGAGAAACAAACTATTAGTTGGCTGCTCTGCAAGGCTTTTGTTGACTTGCTGCATGATCACATTTTTAGCTTCATGTGCAGATGGCAACTGTCAGTTTCCCAGTGATTGTCTGTCCTTCTGTGTTTTTCCCAACTCCTCTCAGTGTCCCTGTCTCTTTTTGTCTACAACCTTTTTGCTCCCTCATGAGTCCCTCTGATGGCCTTTTCTTCCTGTGTCTCCCTTTCCACTCCTCTTGTCCTGTCAACTCTCATCTCCCCCACCCCTCGTCCCCGATTCTGCACTTCTGCTTTCCTCTCCACCTTGCCTTTCACCTTCTTATCTTTCATCTCCTCCTCTTCTCTCTTGGCTCATGTTGTCACCCCAATTGCCCTGTTTGGCTTTTTTCTTCTGCCCATCCCTTTCTTGTCTCCTACCCTTTTCTTTGGTTCTCAAGTGTTCTTCTGAGTGACCTGAGGCTTTCTCCATAAAACACAATGACACTCCTTTTACTGTCCTCTAATTTTGCCCCTTCTTAGTTTTTGGTCCTCTGACGTAAGGTGCTTTCAGTAAAGACTTTTGCAATTTCTCACAAACCCTATCAAAAGGTAAAAGTTATCACCATGATAAATCTACCAAGACATGCCTAGGCAATAGCCTTGTGAACCTCAATGACCGTTTAGGCTACTAGAAATTGGATTTCAAAATTTTTTTTTTTTTTTTTTTTTTTAATCTTTTTTTTTTTTTTTAAACCCTTTTTTTTTTTGGGTTTTTTCCTTTTTTTTTTTAAAAAAAAACCGGGGGGAAAAAAACCCCCAAAAAAAAAAACCCCCCCCTTTTAAAGGGTTTTTTTTTTAAAAAAAATTTTTTTTTTTTTTCCCCCCAAAAATTTTTTTTTCCCCCCTTTTAAAAAAACCCCCCAAAAAAAAAAAGGGGGGGCCCCTTTAACCCTTTTTTTCCCCAAAAATTTTTTTAAATTAAAAAAACCATTTTTTGGGGTTTTTTTTTTGGGGGCCCCCCCAATTTTTTTTTTTTTTAAAAATTTTTTTTTTTTTTTTTTCCCCTTTTTCCCCCCCCCCCCCCCCCCTTTTTTTTGATTTTTTTTAAAAAAAAAAACCCCAAAAAAAAAATTTTTTTTGGGGGGGTTTTAAAAAAAACCCCCTTTTTTGGTTTTCCCCCCCCCCCCCCCCCCCCCCCCCCCCCCCCCCAAACCCCCCCCCCCCCCCCCCCCCCCCCCCCCCCCCCCCCCCCCCCCCCCCCCCCCCCCCCCCCCCCCCCCCCCCCCCCCCCCCCCCCCCCCCCCAAAAAAAAAACCCCCCCCCCCCCCCCCCCCCCCCCCCCCCCCCCCCCCCCCCCCCCCCCCCCCCCCCAAAAAAAAAACCCCCCCCCCCCCCCCCCCCCCCCCCCCCCCCCCCCCCCCCCCCCCCCCCCCCCCCCCCCCCCCCCCCCCCCCCCCCCCCCCCCCCCCCCCCCCCCCCCCCCCCCCCCCCCCCCCCCCCCCCCCCCCCCCCCCCCCCCCCCCCACCCCCCCCCCCCCCCCCCCCCCCCCCCCCCCCCCCCCCCCCCAAAAGGGAAAAAAAAAAATTTTTTTTTTTTTTTTTTAAATTTTTTTTTTTTTTTTTTTAAATTAAAAATTTTTTTTAAAATTTTTTTTTCCCCTTTAAACCTTCCAAAAAAAACCCCCCCCGGGGTTTTTTTTTCCCTTAATTTTTGATCAGGGGTTTTTTTTTTTTTTTTTTTCCCTTTTTTTTTTTTTCCCCCCAAAAAACCAACCCCCAAAAAAAAATTTTTTCATTAAAGGGGGCCCTTTGGGAAATTTTAAAAAAAAGCCCGGGGGGAAAAGCCTTTTTTTAAAAGGGGAAAAATTGGGTTAAAAAGGGGGTTTAAAAATTTTAAAATTTAAAAAAAAAACCAAAAAAAAAAATTTAAATAAAAAAATAAAAAAAAAAAAAAAGGTTTTTTCCCTTTTGTAGTTCAATCTTTTTTGGGGGGGTTTAAAAAAAAAAAAACAGAAGTTTTTTTTTTTTTTTTTTTTTTTTTTTTTTTTTTTTTTTTTTTTTTTTTTTTTTTTTTTTTTTTTTTTTTTTTTTTTTTTTTTTTTAAAAAAAAAAAAAAAAAAAAAAAAAAAAAAAAAAAAAAAAAAAAAAAAAAAAAAAAAAAAAAAAAAAAAAAAAAAAAAAAAAAAAAAAAAAAAAAAATCCAAAAAAACCCCACAAAACAAAATTTTGGCCAAGGAAAAAAAGGGTTGACAAATTTTTGGGGCAAGGGGTATAAAAAGGGAAAACAGGTCCCCAAACTGATAAAGAAAAGTTATTTATTTTTTTGGGTTTTTACTGGGGCCCGAAAAACCCGGGGGGGTTTTTTAAACCCGTAATTAGACCCAAAATTTTTTTTTCGGAAAGAAAGCGGATTGGCCCCCCGGTAAAGTTGGGCCCTTTTAAAAGGGAAATACTGTGAAATTTTTCTCTTAAACCCCCGTTCCCGCTTTTCTTATGCTTTTTTTTCCCGGCTTTACTAATGTTTTTCAAGGCTTTCTGTCCTCCCTTAAAAATTCAAGAATAAAATTTCAAAAGGGTATTTTTTTTCTTTTTTTGTCCTGCAAATTTTTCTAACACACAATAATCATCTTTGGGCTCTCTTTTACATAGAGGGGAAAAAATTAACCTTTTAATTTTCAAATATATATTTTAATCAATAACCTATGACAAAATGTGCATGTATAAATGTTCTGATTCAAAAGTCAAGACCCAGACGTGCGGTAAAACCTTGTATATTTTGGATATATTTGAAGTAATCTGTGTGTTTGTTTGTGCAAAGTTGTGCATTTCTGTTCAAGGTCACTGCTCCATTTCCGATTCGGGATGGTGCCGCTATTCCTGCATCCTTTCTGCCAGCAGCATTGATTAGCACTCGGTAAGCATAACATCACACACACAAACCCAAGCATACACACCAAAACGCACACGCATACTATTTGTCTTACAAAGCCAGTTCCGATGTCATCTCTCAAAAGAATGCTAATGGTTGAGCAGATTTCAAACCCACAAACAAGTACTCCTTTTTATCATGTTCTGCATAAAGCAGAATAGCGGACAGAACACAGTGAAGCTGAGCCAAGCAAAAGAACAGACCAATTTCTGAACAAGAGAGAATGAGAAATTTTTGATTGCTGGTGCAGGAGGTATTGGGTTTACATCAGTGGAACTATCCTGGACTTGTTTCAGTTGATACTTTGCTGTTTCCCCTTATCACATTAAACAGTATAGGCTAACTAAATACACTAAGTACACATGCAGTTAAGCCCAAAAATATTAATACCCCTGGTAGATTTTAGATTTCAGGTAATTTTTTAATTTTACTAACATGAAAGTAATAATGTAATAAAAATTTTGGAAGGTTTGGGCCCAGCATAAGTCCCCCCAAACCTTTAATCTGATTTAAAAAATCTGTGGAGGGGGGGAAAAAGGGTTTTGGGTGATAGCAAGGAGACCTTTCCCCAAATTTTAATTGGGATCTCATTTACCAAAAAATGATTATCAAAATTTCCAAAGGTCAGTCAGTAGTCAAAACGGGCAGTCAAAATGACTGACCCGACTGACCAAATGGAAAACAGTTCATGAGCTTTTATGTAGTTGTAAGAAGCATTTAATTGTTCTAATGCCGATCAATGCTTTTAAATTAATTATTGAGAAGGTTATGGTAACTTCAACATCATAACTTCGACATGCATCTTTTTCAATTAGAAATAAACATATTGATTTAAAGAAAAGCTCAAACTTAAATCTGCCAGAGGTATGAACAACTGTACTAAAAATGACATTTACAAAGACTACAAAATTAAAAGACAAAAATTAAAAGCACCCCTAGGGCAAAATTTTTTCCCAAAGTGTCAATTTCAAACCCCAAAAAAGGAACAAAAATGGAAAGGCAAAACAAACAGCACTTGTCCTTTAAAAAATTCATAGTCCCAAGGGTTTAAAAAGGCCCTTTTGGGGGTGAAAAAATTTTTGGGCCGATCTTCTAGTCTTTTAGTTTCCCGGCGAAGCAACTCTAAGTTAAAACCCCATACCAAAAAAATTTATTTTAGGCACTATCAAAAGAAAACAAGTTTTCCCCCACATTGTATACAGGGGGATGAAGGGCCAAAAACTATTTTCCCCTAGCAATGAACCAGTGAATTTTCAGGTGAATAATGATTACCTAAGAAAAGAATATCTAGTACAGTAGTTTGATCTAAAGGGAGCTTTTATTACAAACCCCCTAGCTGAGCTGTGGAAGATATTGACCTTTTGGTGTGAGACACTGCAGGCTGTTGTGTAAATGACATAAACACAATCAAATGTGGGTAGGACAATCACTTAAAAAAGTGTTATCTTAGAAGAGGAAGTGAAAGAGAAACACATTCTATAGAGGATGACGATTTCAGATTTCGCCTTTGACAGTAATTTGTAAAGGAAAAGGTAACGTCTCAGATTCTGACAATATTTATTATTAGTAACCTGGTCTACAGGCGTCTCTTCAAGTTTGAAGAAATTTGCATTATTTCAGGGCACACAACCATTCTTACCAGGTAACATGACCTTGGTCTTAGTTGTGTTCAACCATAGATGAAATCTGCTGGGCCCGCTGGAGTCTACTGAAACTAAGTTGAGGGAACTGACAAACTATCTGTGAGAGGCTGACGGGGTAGAGAATTGCATCGATGGCCTAATGATGCATAAATGAATCAACTATATTATTAATTTCATTAATAATCTGGATGTGGAATAGAGGAGGACTAAGGACCAACCCCTACAGAACACCTTGAGAGAGAGGAAGGGGGTGAGAGAGTAGCTGCTTTGATTTTACATACTGCACTCTTTTTGTGAGATAGTTGGAGAACCATGAAAGATATTTACCACAAACACTAATACTGTCAAGCCTGTCAATGAGAGCCATGGTATCAAAAACCTTCACTAAATCAGCACAATGAAACTTACTAGTCTAAAGTACAGCTTTAGCCGGTTCTGAATCCATATAGCACACATACAGGGGTTGGACAATGAAACTGAAACACCTGGTTTTAGACCACAATTATTTATTAGTATGGTGTAGGGCCTCCTTTTGTGGCCAATACAGCGTAAATTCTTCTTGGGAATGACAGATACAAGTCCTGCACAGTGGTCAGAGGGATTTTAAGCCATTCTTCTTGCAGGATAGTGGCCAGGTCACTACGTGATACTGGTGGAGGAAAACGTTTCCTGACTCACTCCTCCAAAACACCCCAAAGTGGCTCAATAATATTTAGATCTGGTGACTGTGCAGGCCATGGGAGATGTTCAACTTCACTTTCATGTTCATCAAACCAATCTTTCACCAGTCTTGCTGTGTGTATTGGTGCATTGTCATCCTGATACACGGCACCGCCTTCAGGATACAATGTTTGAACCACTGGATGCACATGGTCCTCAAGAATGGTTCGGTAGACCTTGGCAGAGTCCTTGGGCCGAGGGAATGCCATGATATGGCAGCCCAAACCATCACTGATCCACCCCCATGCTTCACTCTGGGCATGCAACAGTCTGGGTGGTACGCTTCTTTGGGGCTTCTCCACACCGTAACTCTCCCGGATGTGGGGAAAACAGTAAAGGTGGACTCATCAGAGAAAAATACGTTTCACATTCTCCACAGCCCAATATTTGCGCTCCTTGCACCATTGAAAGCGACGTTTGGCATTGGCATGAGTGACCGAAGGTTTGGCTATAGCAGCCCGGCCGTGTATATTGACCCTGTGGAGCTCCCGATGGACAGTTCTGGTGGGAACAGGAGAGTTGAGGTGCACATTTAATTCTGCCGTGATTTGGTCAGCCGTGGTTTTATGTTTTTAGATACAATCCGGGTTAGCACCCGATCATCCCTTTCAGACAGCTTCCTCTTGCGTCCAGAGTTAATCCTATTGGATGTGGTTCGTCCTTCTTGGTGGTATGCTGACATTACCCTGGATACCATGGCTCTTGATACATCACAAAGACTTGCTGTCTTGGTCACAGATGTGCCAGCAAGACGTGCACCAACAATTTGACCTCTTTTGAACTCTGGTATGTCACCCATAATGTTGTGTGCATTTCAATATTTTGAGCAAAACTGTGCTCTTACCCTGCTAATTGAACCTTCACACTCTGCTCTTACTGGTGCAATGTGCAATCAATGAAGACTGGCTACCAGGCTGGTCCAATTTAGCCATGAAACCTACCACACTAAAATGACGGGTGTTTCAGTTTCATTGTCTTACCCCTGTATAATGTTTTGGGCTTTCAAATAACTAGTAAGTTGAGCATTTAGAAGTCACAGCAACCCCTTTGACACAGATGAAACAGGTTTAGGATTACTGGTGATGAGATGGGGGAGTGCCATTGATAAGTGGTGGAATCTGTAGGACGCGAAACCGCCTTTACTAATTCAGAAGTGAAATCAGAATAAACAGTTTTTAAATGTGCTTTACATTCATTTAATTCTGAGTGATAGAATCAGATTTCAATAAATAATCATACAAATTGTGTAAGCTAAAGGTCAATCAAGTTTTTGCTTCCCCTATCAAAGAAAACAGTCCTGGGTAATTCCATCTAGGACAATTTAATATTTCAAAACTGAAGTAAAGCAATCATAATAAAGGATCGTGCAAAACTGTGACTATTTGCACACATATTAGCAAAATCTCAGATTTTAACTATCTAGCAAAGGATTTGGCTAATTCAGATGCATTGTTAGCAAAGGCCAACCGGCATGCAATTCATGCTTTATGCTTTCATTTCTAAAACACTGTTCCAACAATTGGCAGTCATAGACTCCTCAAAGCACCTGCCTATGAATAAGCATAATTTATGCCTACAAAGCAGAAATAGATTTTTTTTAATATTGCTTTAAATGACATATACTTGTAAGAAAAGAGGTCAATGATGAAGTGTAAAAGAACAAGAACACATTTCAAGAAAAAGGCTCATAAGATTGCTGGAAAGGGAAATCAAAGTGTTTGATTAAAAAAAAAAAAAACTTTCAAGAAGATTGAGCAGGCTCTGGAGTCATGAAGCAATGTTCCACTGTGCAAATGCGTAAACATGACCTTAATGTTAGAGTTAGAAGATAAAAACAATATGAACATCTAAACAAGCCTGAAGCATTTTGGCGAACAAACTCTTGGGACTGATAATGTTAAAATAGATTGTGTGGAAGCAATAACCAATGTTTAGAAAAAAGAATAATTTCAAGAAGAAAAAAAAAAACACTTCACACACTAGTGAAGAACAGGCCATGCTTTAATCGCAGGTAAAGAACAAGGATTTAGGGAGAAAAATAATTATAATTTTGGAACCCAGCATAAAACATTTCACACCAAAAACAGCTAAAAGCATAGATAGGTTAGCTTGGAGAAAACACTAAGGATCCTAACTTACCCAAAAACTTTTCAAAACACTGTCTAAACATTTAGAAGCCTAAAACCTTACACAGATGTAAGCTTGTCATTGCCCTCACAGTCATATAATCTGTGATATATTCAAAAAAATCAAATCAAAAGAAAACAAGAGTTAATGCAGTGCTTCAAGTGACTGATATGGCTTTGGACATGACCACACTGACAAATTAAGGGAAAAAATGTACCACTTGGGAGCCCTTATGAGCTTTAAATAGAGCTGCTGTATTGAACTTCCAACCTAAGATTGTCATGACAGGACCTGATGCTTTCTAAAATGTGCTTAATTTATTCCCATTTAGATCCAACTAAAACATGGTTTTACAAATGCTAATACATGTATCAAAACACCAAAGTACCTTTAAAATGACTCTTTTAAGTATTGCAAAAAGTCTTTCTGAATACCAGTGTTACAGCATCATCAGGCTAAAATTAACTGTCTTCTTATCTGTCTCCCCCTACAGTAATTTGACTTGATGAATCATTCTCAAAACCTGGCATATCTAATTTCCACTAGGGCTTAATTTCATTCCTTAGACAAACATAAGATGGGAAAATGACAATACTTTGAAAAGCCTTGTCCACCATTTCTGAAGATTTTGTGTCACGCTGTCATGCAGGTGCACCTAAGAACACTAAATAGAATGTTACTTTCAGCTGTAATGTAGAAAAACCTGCGGTGTAAGAAAGGGGCAAAGTGACAGACAGAACAAAGACTAAAAGAAAAACTGAATGGAAGAGAGAGATTCTACTTTAAAGATGCTTGCTTTATTTCAAGGGCAACCAATTCTAAAACAACATAAAACGTGTGAGTTTAGGTGTGCACATGTGTGCGCTAGTGTGTCTAGCGTCAGGAAGGATTATAGGCATTTAGCTTATAGGAATATACTTGTCTCATAGGCCCGTGCACCCCCCCCAACCCCCCCCTGCATGTGATGAGACACAAGTAAACAGGCTCAATTTGTGTGCAAGTTTGCGAAAGTGTACAAAAGGTGACAGTGAGCCTGCGGGATTCTGTGTTGAAATGTTGATGAACATTGCATCCATATATTTTGATGTGCAAGAAACTGCAGCCCTGAAGCTGCTGATAAACGTAAATTCTCTGTCATTTTTATATCAGAATATCAGCACAGCTTCCTCTGCTGATTTGAAATTAGCATTTTGATAATTAGCTTTTTCCCTAACATTGCCAATGGACCTCTTTATATTAGCACTTGGTGATGTGATACAATTTTAAAGGAATCAGACAGCTTGACTGGGTATT
Organism: Crenichthys baileyi; assembly: GCA_036173005.1. Classification (NCBI taxonomy): domain Eukaryota; kingdom Metazoa; phylum Chordata; class Actinopteri; order Cyprinodontiformes; family Goodeidae; genus Crenichthys; species Crenichthys baileyi. The sequence goes on along the minus strand of JAHHUM010000388.1, from coordinate 149,232 downwards.
CATGGAGATAATATAACAGCATTAGGGTAAAAGGTTTCAATTTTGAGACAGATATTATTGCTTTAGTTCTTTTTTGTCATTTTCTATGCTGTGCCTGTGTAACACAGCGGGTAGAAGTAAAGTGAAGATAATCTTGCTCAAATTGATTACATCTTTTAAAGTTACAGTGGCAGTAATAGGAATGCAATACTACACAGAAGAATAATTAAATAAGAATCACAGTTACCTGGACATCAACAAAGAAACAAGTTTTATAACAAAGTATGCTACTGTTAATAGTGTTTCAATGTGATAATTCATTTCACCAACATAATCATGATAAAGCAGGTAAATATTTGTTGTTTACAGTTTAGGGGCATGGAGACTTTCTGTTTACTTAGCAGCTCTATGTCAATATGAAGTTGCAAGTATTTTCACAAGGACAGAAACGACTGATGTGAATGATAAGACACAGACATAATATAAAAAACACCAATTACAGCAGCCTGATGAGACAAACAGGCAGACCTCCTAATGACCCCACTTACATTTGTAGAAGCATACAACTAAAACACAAAACAACACATTAACAACAATCTGTCAGCATATAAGGACAAGCAAAATGTAAGAGGACCAATTATAAGGTTGCAAGTATCAGGACGTAGCTATGTGGTTCTGAGCAGGTCTTGAAATTAGATAAGTAGAAGCTCAGATTGAAGACTGTGGCTTACTCATTTGGTCCAAGGAAATGCTTGCTGGCTTGTGATATACTTACAGTTCAGCTGTGAAAGGATTACCCTTTTGTCTGCCTAGTGATCAATATTGCTTAACGCCGAAGGTGCAGTACTGTGAAAAAAGTTTTAAATCAGTCTAATTTTTATTGTACTTTCCTTCAAAAGAGCCAGACTATCTTGCACAATTTTAATGTGCTGCTGATCAACACTTCTTCAGCATTTCTGAAGGTCTTTCAACTGTTTTTCTTTGGACTTTTGCTGCTTTTACACACATTTTCTGTCAGATCCCTTTATCTTTTCATGTCAGCATTACGTTTAATACATGCTTAAAAATAAAGAATCTACAGCAAATGAACATTATAGAAACCAATGTACATACGAAATAGAAAAGATTCCAGCAAAGACCGGACAAAGGAGCTGAGAGATGTCAGCTTTCAATTAACCACATGCTGTATGCAAAGTTTTCAGCTAAAAGTTTTATTGCTGTTGACATACTATTTAATGTCTGTTAAACTGCAAATTAGTTTTAAACCAGCCCTACTTTCATAGATTCAACTAAAGAAATTAAACAAATAGTGTCTTTATGACAGGTTGCTGGAAAGGTGTCTGACACCACCTCTAATGAAGGTTTCTAGGACATTCATTATTGTTTGAAGGTAGCTGGATCATAGCAAATCTGGAAAATCTAGTGCCAATGTGAAGGCAGTAATGGTGCTACTGTGCCCTTTGTACTCAACATATGTGGCCTGTACTTGTATAGCGCTTTATCAAGTCCCCAGAGACCCCAGAGCGCTTCACACTCCATTCAGTCCCCCACCCATTCATACATACATTCACACACTGACAGTGGTGAGCTACATTGTAGCCACAGCTGCCCTAGGGCACACTGACAGAAGTGAGGCTGCCATACACAGGCGCCACCGAGCCCTCTGACCACCATCAGCAAGCAAGGCGGGTGAAGTGTTTTGCCCAAGGACACAATGACTGAGACAGACATAGCAGGGGGCTCGAACTGGCAACCCACCGGTTACAAGACGAATCCCTGCTACCATCGCCATGTCCCAACTTAACTTATTTGCTGTTTCCTGAGCCACTCTTCTACAGTATACTTCTGTAGGCAGCACATTTGCACCAAGACATTGCTTCACAGTCCATGAAATTTCTCTACGAATACAATACTCTGATTAGCAGCATGAGAGAATGCAGATGAGGGAGTTTTCTTGTACAGAGTGCAATGCATAGCCAAGCATGCCCCTCCCCTTTACAATAATCGTATCTGTGAACTCTTACATTTATTCACAGTATGTAAATGTATATGTGCAAGAAAAACGCGCACAGAAAAACACAATTTGTTTAGAAATAATATTAACACTTTATGAAATTTCATTGGTTCCTATGTTACCCTTTGTCTATTTTACCAAGACGTCTAGCAACTAAACACACATATCCACACGCTCACACAGGTAAACCCTTAGCTGCATGCTGGTGGTTTGCACCTAGGCAGAAACAGGATTGCCTAGGAGCAGTTACCGTTCTTACTTCCAAATCAATATACTTCCACACATTCTAACCGTGATTAGATTCAAACTGGTTACAGCAATAGCAATAGATGATCAATACCCTAATTTACCAACAACCAATAAACACACAGGGCAATAAAAAGTTATGAGTGAATCATTTGAAAATACATGGAGGGCTGTTAAAATTTGTACCATCAGAGATCACTTAATCCCTCTGTGATGTAAGAGCTACAAACACACACAAATGATAGCTATTCACTTATGCTTAGAGTGAAATTCACCAGCTGTATCTTTACAAAACACATAAAAATCTCGTTTTACATATGTAATAACATTTTCTTTTTATGACATTTTCCTTCTTAAGTTTGAACTTACCTTTACTGCTCATAAAATTTTATTGTTGTACTCCTTGGTGTTGTAAAATGGTGCCATAAAGTCAGCAACAACTGAAATGTCAGGTCAGTAATGTCAAGCAAACCTTTCTTTTCAGTAAAGTATGGATAAGGGCTAACATGACTACCATATTAGCAGACGGTGCTTCGATGACCAGCATTTGATTAGATATGTCAGATCCACCCTGCCTGCATCTGTGGAATAAAATGGGTTTTCATAAAAGTAAAAACTATTTTTAAAATTAAGGTAAACTTCCTAACTTTAAAGTTAGTTTTGCTAAGTTTTGGGGCTGCACATTATGTTAGATTCAACTGCCGCACTGGGTTCACTGTAAGTTTACATATTATATATATATTTAACATTCAACTACTCTCATCTCTTCTTCACAGTTTTTCTGAAATACAAATCATTGATTCTGAAGTCTATTTTCCTCATAAATGGTAACTCAAATCTAGGAATTACACTCAATTTAAACCAGTTTCAAGTTAGTAAGACCTTTATTGCTGCAGGTATTATCTTGTTTTATTCTGTTAGTATTGTTGTTTTTATTTTATCACAAAATGAGTGAGCACAGACACATAAGCAAAACCAGCATTGCAGTACAAAAGACAATATACTGTACATCAGCCGTATCTTTCACTAAACGGTAACTAAACACTGATGATAACAAAACACTGGAACCTTGGTAAATAATTAGAATATCCCAGTCAATAAAAAAAACAAGGTGCAACATAAAACAAACAATATGAATTAACACAAACGTGTAGATATAATGGAATATTGTCTCAAGTTTCATGTTAGTTTATGTATGTAATAAATAAAAAAATATGTATTATTATATTATTGTAATAATAATATTACTGATATTATTAGTAATAAAAATGTTACTATTGTTATTAGTAGTAGTAGTAGTAGTGCTAGTAGTTTTAGTATTAAATAGATGAAAAATTCTAATTCTGATATACTTTTTATCAACTTTGATGCTATGTTATGTCATGAAAAGCTGACTGTGTGTGTGTGCATGTGTGTGTGCGCGTGTAAGCCTATGTCATCAAGCAATAAGTAATAAAAAACTAAAAATGTATATAAATATTATTATTGTTTTATTATCTAGATCTACTAAAATCTAATTATTACCTAATTCAGCATTCATTATATACTTGCATTGCTCACAACAGCCAATATGGCTTTTGAGAATGGGGTTAATGACAACGATCAGATGTTTAAACTCAGAATTGCAGACCCAAGATATTCAGACCAAACAAAAAGCAGCACATTTTGTTACAAATACCCACCTCAAAAAAAGAACACTAAAAAACCATTTTAAAATAAAGTAACACAAGAATCCCCAAGAATGGTGGGTTTGGTTTCCCAAAACCCCTTTCCACTTCCGGGTAGTCTTTACTTTTTTCGGTCGGAAGTCTGAAAAAGATGACAGAGATGGTTTCCGGGTTGGGCCAATGGGGATCCAAGTACATTGGGCCCGGGTTTCCCCATATTTTTTCCCGGGGGTAACCGGGACGGTCACCCCCCACGGCCCCCCCTCAAGTCCCCCCACAGGGGCCCCTCGGGTGTCAATAAAAATCAGAGTCCCAAATAAAAAACCCCTGGGTTAGGGAGAGGAGGAGGGACTGAGGGGGCGGACTTTTTTAAATTTAGTTTTTAATGAAATTTCTCACTTTTTGGTTTTTGGGGGTTTTTTTCTTTTTTTTTTAAATCAAATTTGATGATTTAAATTTAAACTAAAAACAAATTTTACCAAATTATCATTTAAAATCTTTTCAAAATACCCTAAATAATTCAAATTTCCCAAGTCAGCCATCCCAACTCCCCAACTCTCTCCCTCTAGGAGGTGAAATTTTTTTTTTGGGCCCTTTAAATTTTTTGTATAGCATGTTTTTTGGGTCTAATTTCATGTTTTTGAATGTTTTGAAAAAAAAAGACTGTCCCCATGATATATAAAAATGTTTGATCATATTAGAAAAAACCATATTGTGAAAATATGGAGGTCTCACATCACTCCTTGGATATGAAGTAAGTAAAGGAAAAAAAGCAGTCATGGCACGGGCCCGAAAGGGCTTTGCTAGGAAAAATTTTTTTAGAAATTAAATTTTTGAGTTTTTTTTTTTGGCCCTTTTGAATTAAGGGTTTTGGGGTTTATTTTTAGGCCTTTTTTGGGTTTTTTGTAACACTAACCCTATTTGCCCCCCTCCTCATTTCAAAACGAATTAAAGCTACAATTCTCCCCGGGGTAGCGCCGCTCTTCGGGCTCCTCCAATCACCCCCTAGGTTTCCTTTTAATTTGAATTGATTGGGCCCCCAAATTTGGGTGATTTTTGAATCAGATTTTTTTTCAAATTTAAATTGTTTTTTTAAAAAATTTTGAAAAAGAGTGATAATAGATTTTTGTCTAAATACTCCCTAATTGTGGATCACATCTGATTGATAGCCTTGCAATACTGATTGTAGTGCTAATTACTGTGTAACAGATAAAGACACATGGATTGCGCTGTGTACATGGCATAAATTATACACATAATTTATACAGATACTCACTGAGAAAAACATTGGATCCGGTTGAGTCAATGGTACACTGGCTTTATTGATGTTCAAAAAGTGTTGTTATCTAAATGGATTACTTGAATTATTTAGAAAATCAAAGCAAAATGTGCCTTGCCAGAGTCCCATTTACCCCAAAAAAAAACCCCCAAAATTTTTTTCATTTTCTTTTCCCCAAAGTTTAAAACCTTTTTTTTAAAAACTTGGTATAAATTATTCCTGTATAATTTATACATGAAGAGGCAAAAAATTATGTAGTACACTTTTTTACAGACCCGATATTTCACCACCCCCAGAAAAGTGCCCAAATTTTTGGGTTTACAACCCGATTGCCCCACAACCCATCAGTTGTAAACGAAAAACGTTTATTTGAACACTTTTATACAAACACCCGTGGGTGGGCATCCTTTAAAATGCACTCTCGGAGGCTGAAAAAAGGAAAATCATTTATAGGAGTGAAGACAGGCACTGTCAGGTGTACATGCACATGCTTTAGGCTCATCCAGGGACTGTTCCAAAAGGGGAAGGGGAGGGGGGGGAAAGCATGTCAGGGAGAGAGATAAGGTAAGGACCAAGCCAAATTTTCCCCTGGGAAAAAAAGGGGGAAAGAACATTACTCTGGGAAAGAGACTCCAATAACAACAGATGTAATAAAAACACACCCCCTAAATCACACTACACACACACACACATTATATAATATAATTATAAAGTATATTATATATATATGTTATATTATATAATTATATATATAAAAATTTGTTAAATTAAATTTTTATTTTTATATATATTTTTATAAAATTATTATATATCACCCCAAACCCGTCAAAAGTTTGCACACACCTTTGCCATCCAAATGGTCTTTCCATGTGAAGACATCAAAACTACGAAGATATTTTTTATTTTAGATTCTTCAAAATAGCCCCCTTTGATTTGATTACTGTTTTGAACACCCTTGGCATTCTTTTCATGAGCTTCATGAGGTAGTCACCTGAAATTTTTTTTTGATAGTCTTGAATGAGTTCCCAGAGGTAGTAATACATGTAAAGACAAACCACTGAGAGACAAGGTGTGCCTAGACTTTTGACTGGTATAATATACTGTATATTGGCAAGAAATTATTAAAAACTGCAAACAACACTAAGAGGAGACTGGAAATACAAGAGGCTCACAGGGAGACAGAAAAAAGAGGCAAGCACCAAAGATGAACAGAAAGACAAATTGTGAATAGGGTTAATTATGAAAAGGGTAAATTGCTGTATCAAAGAGAGAAGCAAACAACTGAATGGAAAACAAATTAATTGGTTTAAAATTACGTTTAAGGTGGACAGAATGCTCCAATAGATCAGTGAGGGAAAATAAGGACAATCCGCTGTACATGTAGTTTACATTCACTCATCGTAGGCATGAATGCTGTTAATATTGAACTTTTAATGCTTTATTTACACTGTTGAGCTTTGTGGATGCAATGGTTCTACATTGTCCAGCTTTCAAACAACGTTCACAGTTTTTTTTCAACTATCTGACCCTAACTTTCACCCTAAGAACAACAACAGCCCAAGAACAATCAAAGTTCAAGATCTAAACTGATGCAGAAACACCTAAACCAGGTTTAACACTAACATGGACTGCAAGGTTTTCAACTAAGAAAGAATCCATTACTTCAAAATTCACACCTTCAACCGCAACTTAAATTTGCAGCTTCCCAGATAGATAAGCCAAATGTCTTGTGGAGTTATTGTCGGAAAAAATGCTATTTAGCCACAGTGGTGAAACAAATGCTTGGATGAGTCAAAGTGAGGCTTTCAAATCTGAGAAGAGCTCTCAAGCATTGTGGTGGAAGCCTTTGGCTGAGGGTTCGTTTCACTGCCATTGATACTGGTGCATAGCACAAAGTGGAGGGAACAGTAAAGATGATGGATTAGCCTCCAAATATATCAGTCTTAACTTAAACCCACAGGTAGATGGTTGAAATTTGGACAGAATGTGGTATTGCAACAAAGCATGTACACCTATATATATATATATATATATATATATATATATTGTTTACTGGATGCAGTCTGTATGTTTTGTTTTTGTTTACTGTTTTTGGTATTGTCTTTTATTATATTGTTTTAAATATAGTTGAAAGTAGTCAAACTGCACCCAATCCCCATACAGGAATTATTAAAATAGATTGCTAAAAGGCCAAGAATGATTTGATATTTGTGCCAATGATGAGTGTATGTTAATGTCTGACTGGAACTGTAGTGGATACATTGTCCCAAATTACAGTTGCTGATGCAAAGAACAAAACAAAATCTTGTTATTTATTCTTAACCAAGCATTCATCTAGTGGCTGCTGAGTCAGTGTCTCATAAAAAAATAAAAAATAAAAATAAAGGAAAAACAGACAGGCAGTGAGGCAGGAAAACAGACAGACCATTCAGCTACCCAGGCAGTCATTTCACTAAGAGACAGTCAAAGAGATTTGTGTAAATGACCCAACAGGCCAAACCAAGACCTGCTGAGATGCCATCATAATTTCAGGAAAGCAATGAAGCATTGTGCATTAGGTGTGTGTCTGTGTGGGTGTGTAGACACCATTGGAGAGAGCACTGCTTGCAGGATGGCAGCTGTCACAAGTTTATCATGACAATGGCAGGACATCGGCAAGCACTGATGGACACAGACCTGCACTCTCACACGAATCCCTGGCAAACATACATGCACACACACCATCTCCCAACCCTGGGGCATGTTCCTCTGCCAGTGACAGTTAGACAGATAGGAAATCCCTCAAGGTGCACTGATTTGTGATGTGAGTCTTAGTAAGGGACATGGACTCAAAAAGGAAGAAGATTATCAATTTGCTCATAGGAGATTTTCCAATTTTATACTGTCAAAATTAATATCCCAAAAAATCTAAGAAATAAAATAAATAAAGAATGAACGAAAGGATTTATATGACAAAATCTACAAAATAATGAGAGATAATTCCAGACTGATTAAAACCTTCTTTACAGTTATTGAAAACAATACAGCATTATACATTATCAGCAACACTGGTGTACAAAAACCTTAAAACATTTTTTCTTATGGATGTGATTAAAAGATGACACTCTTTGCTGTAGATCTTAGGAGTAACAGGCCCACTTCCTCGTAGATCCTACACATGTTGCATATATTTATAATATATTTATTGACGTTTTGTTTTTCAGACATGTACATACAATATAGTCACATGCTAAAAAAATAAAATAAATAAAGAACAAAAAACAAACAAAACATCAAAATAATTTACTTTAAGATATTTAAATTATCAGTTCAGAAACAAAAGTCTATGAAACAGTCTCTTCCTTCATTCTTAATGTATGTGACATCTTCTATACATCATCATCACAATTGGAGATTTGACATAGTCACTAAAGGATCACCATGATTCCTGGTTGCCTCACCCAGTATCCAAGACTTGGTGTTTGTTTTTTCCAAGAAAAATGCTATTTTTTAATGTGCATTTATAATCATGTGGGGACAATCCTACACTAAAAAATCACAGGGGAGCTGGTGCCTATCTCCAGCAGTCTACAGGCGAGAGGCAGGGTACTACCTGGACAGGTCGCCAATCTATCGCAGGGCAATACAGAGACAAGACAAACAACCATGCACACACTCATTCCCACCTAAGGGCAATTTAGAGAGACCAATTTACCTAACAGTCATGTTGTGCCTTTTTAATTTAGCTGGTGTGATGTAGATCGCCTGTCCAGCTTTTCATTTTTGCTCAGATGTTTCAGTTGATATTTCTTCACATTAACAAAGTCCTCGTAACATTTATTATACCACACATGTTTAAGTATAGGATGGAAGAAAGAGGATCCTTTTTGCTGACAAGTTTCCATAACAACTGGGTTGTATATAGGTAGTGTCTAACTGTTGTTATGGAGACTTGATGAGCCTAGCATGGCCCTATTAGTTGCAATCCTATGCAGTTGAGATTTTTACCTGCCTTACTATCCTTCTCACAGCATTTGATATGCTTGTGTCATTGTCTAGCTTTGTCATTTTTCCATCTGTTTTAAACTTATTTCTTTGACTGCATATGTTTATGCTAGTGGCTACAGTAGCCATTTCCAAACCCATGAACATCAAAATGCCCCTACTTTACTTGAATGCCTGTCTTTCCCATTTTGAGGAGTGGCTAGGGGGGTCTTTATCATGTCATATTATCCAGGAAAAAATGAAGCATTGATCACTAATTAAATTGTACAAGTAATTCTGAAGAACTTCATAAATTGAAGCACAATTTAATAACAATGTTTCAGTTACATTTATTTTGTAGTGACTGTTATTGGTGCCAATAATGCTGGCACTGGGGATTTTATTAAAAACATTCAGTCTTTCTAAACTTCTAAAATAAAATTGTAGAAATTACAAAATTTTGCAGTGTTATATTACACTACAGTACTTACAAATTGTTGTATTTTCAGCCTGATAGCATCTTTCAGTGTGGAGGGTGTTTTAGATTCAAACAAGAAATCCACGTTTCTTCCTTTTAAGCATATGTATTTGTGTGTATGTGTGGGTATGTGTGTGTTTTTTCCACTTGCTCTGGGGTGACCTGCACTAACTGAAGTAACTAAAATGAGCTGGTTGAGGAATTTCTGTTTAGAGTAGTCGTTCTGATTCCTACAATGACACACCCAAGGAATCTATTGTTATTAGAGAAGTTACGATACATTAGACTTATGAGACAAAACATGATGTTGAGTTCATCAGGAAGTTGATTTTATACCCATAGCCATCACCCTTTAAGACTATCACAAGTGGGTTTTGTCTTAAAGGGTGAAGCCTTTAAGAAACAAAATTTGGGGTTACAGTATGTAACTACTGCTGCTGATACATCTTTTCTTATGTTGCCATTTATTGTGATGTCTTGAAAAACGTGTCTCGTGGGTGTAACATGAGGAAATTAAGAGGATTTTGTAGATTCTCAAGTCCAGCAATGTCCGAAGTCGCCTTTGATGCAGTCCCGTTCAGCATATTGCGCTTATATTAATAACAACGAGGTGGGATTTAGTGTTCTGCTGGGTCTTGATCGGGTACGTTGCTTCTCCACGATGTCATGTCTCGCTTTTTTTTATATTAATGACTCAACGTAACATATGGGAATTAAATTCCAGTGCTCTTTGAGTTACCCCAGGTGGCCAGATGGTGAATTAATTAATCTGACAGTAAGGGATACCTTAAGTGTAATTTTCAAAATGAAGCATCCAGCCTCCCTGGTGAGCAGGTTCATTGTTGTGATGCTCGAGTTGCAGTTATTCGGATTTTGTAGTAACGGTGTACATGTCTAATTTACATGGCATGTGAGAGCTGCAGCACTTGTGGCAGAAGGTAGCTTGGTTTATGTAGTGATCAAAGTGCAAATGCTACAGAGTTAAATAAATAGAAAGCTTATGCTTGGAATTTCGTTTCCTTATGGCATCATATCTTCCAACGCTAAACAAAAGGCTGATACGCAAATGTGTGACAGGAGTATAATGATACTAACTTTAGAGTTGTTAGCAGCAAACTGTTAGTCTGTTGTGGTATTCTTGCAGTTTTTACAAACCATTCATTTCTTGCCTGTGACCATATTCATGTTGGGACCCACAGCCATGGATACAACACGAAAGATGCGGTACAAACTTTTCTGGAACTTTCAAAATAAATTCCATTATCCTACTTCCGGCACAACTTAGCAATTGGGGGTAACAGCAAACTTCCCATGATGCCACTGTCCATATAAAACCCCCACTTCTCCCACAAGTCACTCTCTTCCACCCGGACCCCGCTGCGGAGCTGGCAGGAGAGACACAGCGCGCTACTGTCTCTTTGCTGGCAAACAGACATAACCCTTCAACTGGATCCAAGAGTGTCATACGATCATCGATCATATGCACCAAGTTAAGTACAAATGAATCACTGTTCGTGTATCTGGTAGATTCATTCATAACGGGATGATTAAGGTACAAGCGTAGCTTGACTTTCTCTCTGAGATCTACAGAAAGCAAACTGTTTCCAGAGAATTCACTGCAGAGACGCTGTCTTTACGATGCAGAGTGGAGCGGTTTTCCAGTCTGAAAGGAGGACTATAGGGACCGCATCACCGTGGTTACCGTAGCAACTGTGCAGTTTGGTCGGCCCGACAGAACGAGCCGCCTAGCCACAACTGCGGAGGTTAGCTGTAGCTAACCCTTTTGTTCACAGAGCTCTCTTCAAACTTCGTCGTCGCCCGGCAACTCCTCCTCAGCACGGTTCACATGCGAGGTTAGGGTTTGGGCAGAGAGATTTAGGATGAAATGATCTAAACGTTTTTCATTTTATGAAGTTTAGTTTTGTTTGTGTTGAACTCAGCTATCTTGGTGCTATCAGGCTATCTGCTCAGCACCACGTGCTCAGTTTTGTCTTCTGTGTTTGTGTGTTTAAACAGAAGATTGATCATAACGTGCTGTCCGCGCTTATTTATTTTAGCCCTTTTATTACCGGTATTTTGATGGTGTGTGTTTGATTATGGTGCTAAGCTATCAGCTTCTTTTGTTAGCTTTAACTGCTAAAAGCTAAGAACAAGTGCCTGCCTGCTAAGGAATATTTACCCAGATGGTTGTTAGTTTTCAGTCCAGTAAATAATAGTTCCCTAAACATTATTTTACTAAACTTGATAACTAAGTAAACACCATTAAGCCCCATTTCTCCAGAAAGATTAGGCTCCAAAAAAATTTCCAAAAATATTTCCTTAAATATTTTACCATTTCCTTAACAATATTTCTTTAAATATTATTTCAATAAATAAAGGCAGCTAATGAGACACTGCTGAAAATTAGTCATCCGGAAGGTTGGTTTTATTCAGCAGATCATTCTTTAAAACATTATTGTATTAAAATAATGTTTTATCTGATCTTGCATTGAGCTTACCAATTATTGCCTAAGTTAGTTCCAAGACTAACTTAACTTCACTTCCAGATTCTTCAAGATAATCCTTGGTTCTCAAACATAAACATTGCATGGTCATGTTGCATCACTCTTTTGGTCATGGTTTTCACCATCTTTAATCAACTTGTTTATATTGTACATAGCCCATTAGTCTTCCATATTCTTTAATTCTGCTTGGTAGTTAGTTGGATTGTTTTAGCATAGTAAAGAGTTTGTTGATTGAAATATGTTTGACTTTGAATTGACTTATTTTTGTTAATAAATTCTTGTATTTTAAGAAATTGTGTGAATTCATTCCATGTGTGTGCAGATTTTTGCTGTTCAATAATGTCAGAGCTTGGCTCACTCTATTTTGTCCTTATACCATCGCCTTACTAGGCTGGTATTCACAGGACAACCCTTAACAGACCGAAATATTTTTTGATAAAATATTAAAATATTAATATTAAATAATATAATCATATTCATAGTCGTAACATTCTGGGTACCCAAATTATTGCTACACAAATGATTTTATAAATGGCAGAGGTTTGTTCAATGCTTTTCTAACCAAGTGTTGTCAGCCAGTCTGACAAGCATTATTTATTAGCCGACTTTGCCATTCAACTGGACAACAGTAATATCTTAAGACTGCATGCCAGATCTCATTAAACCTCTAATTAGGGACATTCTGTGTCTAAAATGTAAATTTACCTTTGTAATGAGTCACAAACGTTTGCCTTTGCTACGATCTTATGTGAAAATGGCACTGAAAATCTTGTGCTATTTCTAACATTTGTCTCAAAGTGACACACATTATATAAAGCTTGTAAAAAAAGAAAAAAAACGTGCGCAATGTATCTCTGCTGCTTCTGGATGGAACTGTGCGCCTCAACCTGACCTGAAACAACCTGAATGCCATGCAAAGTGATAATTTCAGCTGACACATGATGCAAATATGATCCTCGCTAAGTCTGTTGTATGTCATCATGTGACGGTGAGACTGAGTGGAGACCACTTCAGTAACGGCTGCTGTAATAAAGAGAGACATTTGTGCCACGTTCAGAGGAGGGAGGGTGAAATACCTTTAGCCATTACCTTCAGTTTAATGTGCGTAAAGCCAACATGAGTGATGACTAGGAAGCTTTTCTATGTTGATTGTGCTCCAATAGTCATGATGGCACATCTATGTGCCAGTGTTCAGTATTAGTGTCTACTATCCATTGTTTATAGGTCATATAATTACATTTCATCTCTCAATAGCAGAGTTAAACTGGTAGTTAATTTTTATACAATTCTTTTTAAAAAATCTATCTTTTTTTGAACAACTAGTGACTTAACTTGCCTTCATCTCTTTTTAATCAAACCCTTTCAGGTGAGGCACACAATGAAATTTTTTTATATAAAAATCTTATCTGGTCTTCATTAGTCGTTTTCCTTAAATCCAGTAAGCGTCAAAAATAATTGTTGTCTGACAACAGAAGAATACTGATTTCTTGGCAGCAATCTTCAATTTATAATTAAATCAAGATCCAAAATAGTCATGGGAAAAAGTCCATCTGGGGCGCTACAAAAGCATTTAAAAGGCAAAGTAGGTTACCACCCCACTGCTTGTAATAAAATGTTATTGATTAAGTGATGATCAGCAAGGGTGACTACCTCTACACCTCTATAAAAGAAGGGGTTCTGCCAGTTTTCAGGTCTTGAGTATAAGTGTGTGTTTTTTAAAACAACATACCAAAGAGGGAAATACAGTACATACACAATGACTAATTGTTGCTGCCCATCAGTCACAATTTGAAGTCTAACATTTTATAATGAAAAGAACTCATTTACAACAGGAAAACATTTAGGGAACTTACTAGTCTTCCCCATAGTGGACATTCCAGCAAAGTCAAACCATGCAATACTCCGTGACACTACATAAAGTCTCAGAGCTTCATCTGCACAAGCCTTAGTAAGCACCTTACATGCTAAAGGTTATGCCACTACAGGTGGAAAAACACTGAACAAGTATGAGCTTGTTGGAATTAGATTTTTTTTTCACTCTACTCTCAATAAAGACATTTTAAATATAAACATGTAAAAATGGAAATAAAATAAAAGGCTTTGTGAAATATAATAAAAAGGCTTTTCTCTTTGAAAGCCATGTGGCAGAAAAACCTTTGTTTGTGAAGTTGTGACTGAAACAAAACAATACACTGTCCTTTGAATAAATAAGATTAATTTATAAATGTTTGGTCAGAATGCATAGCTATGTTTGCCACAAACCAAAGATCATATTAGTTAAAATAAATAAATAAAACTAACACCAACTGTCATGTATTGTGGGGAAAAAATATGATTCGGAATTGCAAACACAGGACCTGGACCTAGGCTTTTATCACAGTACAGTCATTTTAGTTATTTTAGTTTCAGTCTAGATTTAGTCGGCTAAATTATACTACATTTCAGTTGACTAATAGTACTGCAAATTAGGATGACTAAAATATTAATTCAGGGAGGAATATGTTTTTAGAACCTCTTACATATTTAAGGCAAAACAAGGTGAATGATCCCAAACAAAGTGGTATATTCACAACAGGAGGGCTTAAACAGGAAAGTATTACAATGCTGCAATGGCCTTGTCAAAGTCCAGAACCCAACATGATTGTTGTGTTGTTGTGGTGGTACATAAACTAAAGCAATGTTTTAAAAAGAGTGGGCTAAAATTTCTCCAAAGCCATGCGATAGACTTAAAAATCATATATAATACTAGTTCTTAAAATTATTGTGCCAAAGGTGCAAAACTATTGAATCAATTTTGAGAATTATTATTCCCATAAGTGTACTTTAACGTGCCATCAAATCTACACAAAAGCCAGTTACAGAAAGAAAATGCGATTCTGGAATAAAATCTGTTTTTGCTTTGGACCCAAATGAGTTTGCACATATTAAAATTAAGAAAAGTAGTTAAGCATTGGTAACACCTTAACCAGTCAAAAAACAGAACATAAGAATGGGTCATTTAGCATACTTAGCACCCTGCCTATCCATTAATAAGCTCCCTATTAAAAGGATACCTTATTTGAAAGTTTTAGAATTCAGGAATCTATTGTTTTAATTCATTTGTATACATAGAAACAGGTATGTGGCTATCCATGTTCTCACATTTTTATCCATCAATGTCCCTATTTATATATTTGTCTTTTGACGGTTTCATTGCACATTTCATTGCACATTTCATTGCACGGTTTTCATTAGCACATTTATTATGAATATTGATCAGATCAGATCTAGTTCCAGTCCCCACCTAGTGTATGTTCAGTTTAGAATTCATCAGTAGTCAAAAAAGCCATAAGGATTAATGCTATAGCAACCACTTGACTCATCCTTACTTTAATGTCATTTAAAATGAGAATAGTTATCGTAAATTACCCAGCTCTAGTATTCGGTCTTAGCTGATAACTTGCTGAGAATGTAACACTACACCAGATCATAAGTGATCAAGGGGACAGAAAGGCACTCAACACAGCATCAACAATTTGCACTTCTGAGGCAGTCAGACATGGAGGTAACTGTTATCTCGCCTGGATAATGCTTGGTGCTGATGACGTTACTCATAAATGCCACACAGCCAGAGGGTACTGTTCAACAGCTTTGCCTGAAAACATGTTGCATATGAAACATATTGTGCCCACTCTTCTCAGTACAAAACTCTACTGTCACAGTAGAACAGAAGAATCTAAGTCAAGAACAAATGGAGGAAATTTTAACTCGGAGGCTTTCAATTCAATTCAATTCAATTCAGTTTTATTTATATAGCGCCAGTTCACAACACATGTCATCTCAAGGCACTTCACAAAGGGTTTGGAATGGTATAGGGTTGTTGGGGAGGTTGGATTAAACTACTGAGTGTTAGAGTTTGACCATTTTAGAATGGGCTATGTGTAGGGGTACTAAGTAAAATAATACACTGATAAATTGTGTCCATGTAGAGCCCACTGGTGGCCATTGTTATACTAAAAACCACAAGGATTGGGGGTACCTCTCTCTGTCAGACTGATTATAATTATGGAAAAAAAAAAGGGGTCGCACACTTTGAAGATACATCCATATTTAGAAACTTGGGCAATTACTATTTCTGGAAGGTTTTGGATTATTACCACATTTTATAAACAGCTATAGAGTAAATTTGGACTCTGGGTGTTAAACCACGCAGCCAAATATCACATGTACCAACATACAACTCGGACGGTTCCATCTACAGGAAAACCATTTTTGTTAACTCTATGAACATGACCTGAAGAGTGGTGAGAACAAACCCAGTGTTGAAAGACCACAAGAAGTCCCATATATAGTTTTATCATATGCCATTTAGGGGGCACAGCAAATGTGTATAACATGGTGCTCTGGTAAGGTGAGACCAAAATATAACTTTTTGGCCTGCATGCACGACTGATCACCAAATCTGACTGTCTGAACTGCTTTGCAAAGAAGAATTGGTAAAACAAAAGTCAGTCTTTAGATGTGTAAAACTGGTAGAGATATACTCCAAAACACTTTCTGCTCTAATGCATTCTTTTTGAAAGGCACTGTAGATGTTTAAAGTATAAGTAATGTTCAAAATGAAATAGCAACAAAAATGAGGCTTTTGCAAAAAACAGAATGGGAAGTAAAATCACAATTAGAGGTCATCAATCCCTCCATCGGAGTCAGGCTGACTGAATTATATGGATCTGAGTCATGGAAAAACACGCCGGAAAAGACAACTCTGATGGTGTGCAGGTGCTGAAACTGTGCACAGCTAAAAGCAGGGTCACTGAGCTGAGTTAACCGACACAAGACTGTAAGTCATGATACTATTATGGCTATTATTAACTGCTTTAACGTCTCTTTTCAGTAGACTGCTGCAGAACAGTGATATGTTAACGTTGTTAGCCAATGCTGCAAAAGAACAAAATGACCAACAAATGATAGAAAGTACCTCTAATAATGCTTCTATTTCTGACTTGTATATGTTGTGTTTACCTATTACATATGCAACTCCAGTAAAATCTGTTAGTATACATAGTACAAGAAAGACAAACAGTTATTTTTTACTCCACCTTACATGAGGTTCTCTCTGCTTTGAAATTAGATAATGATGGGTAATGCAGTATTGTCAGAGTTTGAAGAAATGTTTGTTCTTGGATTACAACAAATTATGCTGTTTGAAAGAACTCTGGAATGTTTTGTACAGTATATTTAAAAAAAATGTAATTCCATTGTTTATAGGTTGTATATTGTATATTGTTTAATAAAAAAAAAGTTTGCCATTACCTGGATGTTTAGAGGAATTTTCAGAAACATTCAAATAAATTATTAAATTATACATTTTATACTTTGGTTAAGCCTCTAATCCAGGATGACTAACCATCTATTACTGCTCCACATGGAACAACTAAAATAGTAGATAGGGGCTGTTCTGTATATGATTGAACTTGCTCATTTTACATTATGTGACTTTTGGAAACAAATATGTGACACTTTTAAACTACTACTATGTTGCATTTCAAACTAAAATCATTCATACCTTTGACTGATTTAGATTTAAAATTATTTTCATTAAACCAAGAAGGTTGATTCTGATAAGAAATGAGACGAGCATCTATCAAAAGACTCCCTGTATTCTGCTAAGTGGGGGCTGAGCAGCACCTAAAGGTCACAACTTAGGACCAACCCTGACCCAGGGTTCTGATAATTTTGCTCCACTGTCATTTTGTACCTTTGGTCAACCACAGAAGATTTCACAAGGACCATATATCAATATATACTCATCTTTGTTTAGCACCCAATTTCACCATCAACGATATAACTATATCTATTATTACCTACTCATTATCTACTGTAATGAAGTGTGGTTATGGAACAAGGATATCATCTACCAGCAAGAGGCAGTTCATAGTCATTTTGGTTTTATAAGCAGCTCAATTCTATGTTGATATTTGAAGCTTTGCTGAGTTTTGTGTTCATTTGTGGTTTTCTTTCATACTGTAAGTTTTTGATGTATTCTCTCTACAGATCCTTGTTCCTGTTTTTTTTTTTTTGCTAATCTGTCTTTCCATGCGGACTGTTTTGGTTCTACAGGGGTTGAACAATGAAACTGAAACACCTGGTTTTAGAAACACCTGGTTTTAGACCACAATAATTTATTAGTATGGTGTAGGGCCTCCTTTTGCAGCCAATACAGCATCAATTCGTCTTGTGAATGACATATACGAGTCCTGCACAGTGGTCAGAGGGATTTTAAGCCATTCTTCTTGCAGGATAGTGGCCAAGTCACTACGTGATACTGGTGGAGGAAAACGTTTCCTGACTCGCTCCTCCAAAACACCCCAAAGTGGCTCAATAATATTTAGATCTGGTGACTGTGCAGGCCATGGGAGATGTTCAACTTCACTTTCATGTTCATCAAACCAATCTTTCACCAGTCTTGCTGTGTGTATTGGTGCATTGTCATCCTGATACACGGCACCGCCTTCAGGATACAATGTTTGAACCATTGGATGCACATGGTCCTCAAGAATGGTTCGGTAGTCCTTGGCAGTGACGCGCCCATCTAGCACAAGTATTGGGCCAAAGGAATGCCATGATATGGCAGCCCAAACCATCACTGATCCACCCCCATGCTTCACTCTGGGCATGCAACAGTCTGGGTGGTACGCTTCTTTGGGGCTTCTCCACACCGTAACTCTCCCGGATGTGGGGAAAACAGTAAAGGTGGACTCATCAGAGAACAATACATGTTTCACATTGTCCACAGCCCAAGATTTGCGCTCCTTTCACCATTGAAACCGATGTTTGGCATTGGCATGAGTGACCGAAGGTTTGGCAATAGCAGCCCGGCCGTGTATATTGACCCTGTGGAGCTCCCGACGGACAGTTCTGGTGGAAACAGGAGAGTTGAGGTGCACATTTAATTCTGCCGTGATTTGGGCAGCCGTGGTTTTATGTTTTTTGGATACAATCCGGGTTAGCACCCGAACATCCCTTTCAGACAGCTTCCTCTTGCGTCCAGAGTTAATCCTATTGGATGTGGTTCGTCCTTCTTGGTGGTATGCTGACATTACCCTGGATACCGTGGCTCTTCATACATCCCAAAGACTTGCTGTCTTGGTCACAGATACGCCAGCAAGACGTGCACCAACAATTTGTCCTCTCTGGTATGGTACTCTGGTATGTCACCCATAATGTTGTGTGCATTTCAATATTTTGAGCAAAACTGTGCTCTTACCCTGCTAATTGAACCTTCACACTCTGCTCTTACTGGTGCAATGTGCAATCAATGAAGACTGGCTACCAGGCTGGTCCAATTTATCCATGAAACCTCCCACACTAAAATGACAGGTGTTTCAGTTTCATTGTCCAACCCCTGTATGTCCTATCCCTGTGATTGATCATTCTCTGTATGTTAATCACAACCTATTTGTTCTGCCACACAATGCTCCTGAGTTATTGTGTTGCCTACTGTTCTTGTATTCCCAGTTTTCTTACAGTTTCACATTTTATTTTAACCATGTGTTCAGATTATTCAACATGAACCGGCCTACCTCCTGCTTGCATTTCGGTCTTACAGAACTAATGACACCCAAACAGTGATCAGAACCAGAATAAATGGAAACTGTGTGCAATTTGAACTCTTCGAAAATTATTTGCCAATTAAATAAAATTTTGTAAGATATGAGTATTTTTGTAATAATGTATCTGCATAATTCTTTAAAACACTTCACTACAAAGAGATAAAAAGCTCATGCACAATGACCAACTGCATGGATATGAAATGGTTTGTATACTGGTCCAAACTGAAAGAAGGTTGGGACAAAATGGTAATACATGAATACAAATTAGTGGTATGATTTGGATAAGGGGGTGAATTAACTTGGAGCCAGCATTCACTCTTGGAAGATATTCACCCAAAATCTTCTCACCTCCACCATCCCAGCAGAGCCACTGCTGGGGTGCAGTTGCCACATTAAATTTCTAAATGTTATACCTTTCTGTAGCAAAAAGGAAATAATGAAATACTGCAATATATGTGTAATTAGTAGAATCTAAAATAGGTAAAACTTAATCATGTAGGTTTTATTTTACATGCTTTTTAGTTATTATTTTTTACATGTTAAGTTTGATTTTGTATTCGCAATTGTTGCATTTTTGAACCACAGTAACAGTTTGAATATTTAAATTGTATGCATATGTCTAGTATGTTCTACAAAACTGGAATACGCTCACTGGCAACTTTGTTAGGTACACCTGTCCAACTACTCCTTAACAAAAATTTCTAATCAGCCAATCACATGGCAGCAACTCATTGCATTTAGGCATGTAGACATGGTCAAGACGATCTGCTGCAGTTTAAACCGAGCATCAGAATGGGGAAGAAAAGTGATTTAAGTGACTTTGAATGTGGCGTGGTTGTTGGTGCCAGACAGGCTGGTTTGAGTACTAGAAACTGCTGATCTACTGGGATTTTCACGCACTACCATCTCTAGGGTTTACAGAGAATGGTCCAAAAAAGAGAAAATATCCAGTGAGCAGCAGTTCTGTGGGCGCAAATGTCTTGTTGTTGCCAGAGTTCAGAGGAGAATGGCCAGACTGGTTCGAGCTGATAGAAAGGCAACAGTAACTCAAATAACCACTCGTTACAACCAAGGCATGCAGAAGAGCATCTCTGAAAGCACAACACGTCGAACCTTGAGGCGGATGGGCTACAGCAGCAGAACACCACACGGGTGCCACTCCTGTCAGCTAAGAACAGGAAACTGAGGTTACAATTCGCAAAGGCTCACCATAAGTGGACAATAGAAGATTGGAAAAACGTTGCCTGGTCTGATGAGTCTCGATTTCTGCTGCGACATTCGGATGGTAGGGTCAGAATTTGGCGTCAACAACATGAAAGCATGGATCCATCCTGCCTTGTATCAACGGTTCAGGCTGGTGGTAGTGGTGTAATGGTGTGGGGGATATTTTCTTGGCACACTTTGGGCCCCTTAGTACCAATTGAGCATCATGTCAACGCCACAACCTACCTGAGTATTGTTGCTGACCATGTCCATCCCTCTATGACCACAGTGTACCCATCTTCTGATGGTTCCTTCCAGCAGGATAACACGCCATGTCATAAAACACGAATCATCTCAGACTGGTTTCTTGAACATGACAATGAGTTCACTGTACTCAAATGGCCTCCACAGTCACCAGATCTCAATCCAATAGAGCACCTTTGGGATGTGGTGGAACGGGAGATTCGCATCATGTGCAGCCGACAAATCTGCAGCATTTGTGTGATGCTATGATGTCAATATGGACCAAACTCTCTGAGGTATGTTTCCAGTACCTTGTTGAATCTATGCCACGAAGGATTAATGCAGTTCTGTTGGCAAAAGTGGGTCCAACCCAGCACTAGCAAGGTGTACCCAATAAAGTGGCCGGTGAGTGTATGTTGGTAATTATTTTTGAATGTGTTTTTTGCAGTCAACTGTACTTTCCAAGTCTCCAAGTGAGAATTGCGGTTTTATTCAAACTGTGGTTTGAAAACATGATTTTAAAAGAATAAATGCACCTAAGATATTATTTTGTCTTAGCTATGACTTGAAAAGGCCAAAAGACAATTTTCTACATATCTATGGGCCTCTGCTCTCCAAACCTACAGGTAAAGAATGGATCTGGCTTAAGTGCACTGTGCTCTTTTTTGTTTGTATCCCAGATAACAACATGGGGAGACTAGTCAGACTTATGCTACGATGCACTGACCCACATCAGAGGGAAAGTTTCTTAGGCGGAGCTTTCTATGTGTGTTAGCTTGAGTGTGTGATGAAGAATGGGGGAGACTTGGCCATGTTGCCTTCATTTCACATCACATCATTGAGTTAGTTTTGCCCTTTTGCTTGCCTTTTCATCCTTTGCTCTTTCTCTGCTAGCTGTTGGTGTTGTAGCACCTTTTATATCTTCCTGCTTTAACTGCATCAAGATAATTATTTTTTCATCTCGTTTTCCATCTTCCTTTCATTAATTTGCCTTTTTCACCTTGTGCCTTCTTAGCCATCATTCTTCCTTCTGAGTTCCTTATTTCTCCTCTTACACTTCTTCATTACACCCAACTTCCCCTCTCCTCCCACCTCTCTCTCTTGCTGCTTCTCTCTCATAGCCTGGGGTGCTTTGATCGCTCGTTCTTAGCCTCCTTATCCTGCCTCCTTTTCTCCCATCCGTTCATCCCGTCTTCCCCACTGTGCTGTCATCAATATCACAGTCATCAGAGGATTCCTCCTTCTATCCTTTTGTGTCTTGTGGATTTCTTTAAGATCTGACTCTCTGCATCGCATGTCTCGCACTCTCTCCATCTCCTCCTTTTGATTGATTTTATGTGTATGGCTTTTCTGGCCTCCACCTCTCTGCTTCTAACCTCTTCTTTCCTTCCTTATTTTCCATAACCTGCTTCTTTTTCCTGCATTTTTTTTTTGATAGGCAGATCACTACTGCTGTCAGATTCATGGTGAAACACACATACTCAAACTTCAATCACACAAGACCCAAACCTTGTTAGCCTCTAAGGATTACGGGCCATCTACATCATCCATCCCTTCTGCTCTTTTATGTACAACTGCCAACACATCCATCAACCTCTTGCCCCCTATATACTGTAAAGCTGAATGTATTTCGGTTCCCCCCTGTTTTCCCCTCATCCTTTTCTTCCATTACATCTTATACTTCAGTGTACCTGCCACGAATGAACAAACAGAACTCGGAGGGAATGTGTTAAATAATATAGTAATATAGTATTAAGTAATATAGCGCTAGCATTATATGTTAATTATGTTAAATTACCCTCTGGACAGAGGAGCTGGTGGACAATCATTCGATTTAATCTGCAGCTGCACTGGGTGCCACGCTGCCTGGCCATGCAGAGGGTGAGACTTTTATTAATGATCTCAATGCCTCGTTCAGCACCCTGTCATGCCAGGATTAATTACACGGTTTTGAATGCATAAAAATAAGACCTTAATGGCAATGCTATCAAATATGACAAACTAATGGAATATGTGACATTGTGAGCAGAGTTCAACTTAGCCTTTTGGATGCAAATTAGCATCAATGCACATGTAAGGTATTCAAATGAAATGACAGGAAAAGGAAATATAAAAGTAGAGGTAACTAGTTGAGAACTTAAACTAAAGAGAAATTACAGATTAAACTGAATTCCTATTTATCAACCTACTGCATAACAACAGTACAAATCACCGTACAAACCTTTTTGGGCTATTTGGATTGCCAGTGTCTCTGATTAATGTTTTCATTATGACATGAGCACAGAAAACGGACGCTGACTGCAACTGGCTGATTTCCAGCTCTATCACCTCTGACTGGTCGTCAGCCAGTCAGAAATGTAAGAATATGATCTCTTACTGATTATGTAATGCACTATGTCTATTATCCAACAGGCTGCTGTACCAACAACACCACTCTTCTTTAAGGATGATCTTACCCATTGAAGAAGACTTAACGTTATTTTTAGTATGGGTAAAGTGTTTAGAACTACAGTTAGTGGAAACACAGAGATGCAAAATAGCATTAAAAAATGGTAATGGTGCTTCATTCAGGGTGTTACTGAGCGGGAGAGAGCAAGACTTTCAGCAGATAACCGCTGGGCTGAACTAAGTACTGGATCATTGTCCATTTTATCCTTTTAAGTTTCAGTGTTCTTTCTCTTATGAAGCATGCTGGATTTGGAGATGTGGTTTTTGAAATGGCAGCCATGCTAACCACCATAATGCTTAATAAAAGATGCAAAAGATTTAAAATGTCTAAAAATATGTATTGTTTTATTCGTAAAAGAAATCATTTTAATATTTAATGACTGCTCATGGCAGGAATTGTAGAAAAATATTAAGTATTCCTAAATCTTATTTTTATTAAAGTATTTAACGAAAATCCGAATTAACTAAAATTAGTATCAGTAGTTTAAATCTGTACAAAAACTGGAGACCTGAAATTAGCTACAAAACCCACTATGTGTATAGATTTAAAGTGGTGTTGAGTATTTCTGTTTGTCATTGATTTACTAGCGCAATACATTCATGTAACATAACCGGAAAACACAGATTAAATACGATTTGATCTACCTAACCACAATTCACTCTGATTCAATGTTTTGGTCCAACAAAATACAATAATATGGTTAGATAAATTAAGATAAGGCCAGGGTATGATGCTTTGCAGCTAAATGAGAATAATTGTTAAATTATTAAAAAAAATATGTACTGCATATCTTACATCTACAGCTTGTATCATAACTCTTGCAATGTCAGAACACCTTGTGGCTAATCAGAACCAGACATACAAAATTGCACACTGGTTAGCACACCATGCCATGCAAATAATTGTTATTTTTGGAATATCACCTGATCAAGTTTAATTAAAGACGTTCTAAAAAACTCTTTCATAGTTTTTTACCCACCATTATTACACTCTCATTCCCAAACATTTAGGCACTACTGAGAGAAACATTATAGTTCCTTGGTAGGAATGAAAACAGAAGAAGAGCCCTACAGGTGCTCATTTACAAATGTAAGAACAGTACAGTGTTTTAGAGTGCAATGCAGTGCCCCCTGAGAAACCTTCAATATAGCTCTTCTTTCACACCGAGAATGCCTGTCTTTGCTCAGAATAGCAATATGACAACTGACACTTTCACTGATGGCACTTTCTCAGCATCAGAAAGCTCCTTAGTAAGGAATGTTTTGTTAGAAACTTCAACAATAGCTGTAGTTATTTAAGATGAAGAATGTTTTCAAGGTAGTGTGTTTGACAAAACCTTTTAAAGGAAGTGAGTGGAATAAGCATGTTTATTGACACACTTTGAATTCTTAGGAAGAGATTGTGGTTGGTCAATAAGATTAAATCAATGACCTCAATTATAATTTGCAGCGCTTCTTCACTGTAAAACATTGAGATATGTCAGCATTTTAAAAAAAAAAAAAAAAAAAAGAAAATTAGGAATAATATACTCTGTTCATGCTCACTGGTAATAAGGGGCCAAAAGTGAGACAACTCAATTAATAAATAGGCCATTAAACAGATGATCATTTATGTGGCTGTTAAAATAAAATACAATATTTATACATTACAAAATGATATAATTATCTATATTTATATATTACAGTATTTCAGAAAATAATGAATTACAAATTAAAAGATTTGTTGAAAGCATTTTTTTCTTCCACTATGTACTTTAGTTATTTTATAGACCTGTTTTTGCCGCCCAACATGCCCTTTTTAAATATGTTGTTTTCCCCTTATAAAAAGCCCAGGGGGCCCCAAAAGCTAACACTGAAATTAGAAAAGGTGTTTTGGACTAAAACTAGTCACGGTGCGGTTTACAAAAACACGTGTATATATAAATAATAATATAGGATTTTAACTTATATAAAATTAAAAAAAAAATTTAATGGATCTAAAAGGGGCATTTTAATTAGTTTTTAAGGTTTTTTTTATTATGTGTTTCATTTTTTTAAAAATTTTTTAAGTTTTTTGCAAAAATTTTTTTTTTTAAATTTATTTTTTTGTTTCAATTTAACTTGAAATGTCACTTTCCCGGAAATGTAAATATCTATCTGACCATTACTTGTTAGATTGTGGCACCTTTGGCCCGCTGTGCCTTACATTTTGCAACTGTTAGTACTGTTGGACTATATTTAAAGGAGGACCTTTAACTTACTGGGGCAAAAAAAGAAAAAACTAAAGTTGAAGGACTTTCAGGGGGTCTCCAGCCTAAATTAATTGATAGATTTTTTTTTGTTGTTGTTGTTTTTTATTCTTGTTATAAAAATTACCCCATAAACAAAAAAAGGGTTTCCCAAACATTTTGCCCCCGGGGTTTCTTGGCTCCCTTTCAGCTACACAGCAGACATATGGGCTTAAAAGACATCGTTGCATTTGCCAAATGTAAACCCATTTGAATTCAGAATGAATGTTGAAATATGATATTACTTTGCAAAGTTTTTAGGCCCTTTTTGGGAAAAACATTTGGGAAGTCAGATTGGTATATCCTTCTTCTGATTAATCCCTTTTCTCTGTGGTATTCCCCTTGTTCCCTTTTACTTTGGATGAAGGCTTGTTCAGGGAGTCCGATATAAAACTTCCAAGTGAATAAGATAAAGCATTCTTTTTCTAAAATCTCAAAAATGTATAGCTCCCAAACAACAAGTAGGACGAATGGACCTGAACGACTCATCTGTGCCATCACTTTTTTGAAATCGATTCATTTACTTCAGTTTTTTCTACACTTCTTTGTGTGGTGTTTATTATTCTAACCTCCTCACATATTTTGCTTTTGTATTTTTCTAAAAATCCTTCATAGTTTCGCTAGAGACATATTGCTCGATGTCCTCAGTTTATCAAAGTTTTATTTTAGACAAACCCAAATCACTGTTGGGGAAAACATGCACCCCCCAACACACAAGCCCAAATGCTGATTCACTCCTCCCCCCAAATTGGGCCCATGAATGAAAAAACCAATGCTGTTTTGCCGTCAACAAAACACCTGATATTTAGGGGCAATTAGGGAAAAGGGGGTTTTTTTAAATAGTAGATCAACGTTGAGACAAAAAAAGGGGAAAACTGATTAAAGGGGATTGATTGGTGTTATAATTATCATTTACGACCCTGACTATATGAATCATATTTAGAATCCATTCAGTGAGATAAAAGTTAATATTCCACAATTACCCTCTAACAGTTTCTGTTTTGACACTAACAATGCCACTTAATATTCATTTTCTTTAAATAAAGCTGATTATGCTAATTTCCAGCTTCATATTATCATTCCAACACACCAAAGTAACTTTTTGGGGGACTCTTTTCGAAAAAAAAAATTTTATAAAATGAATTTTTTTTTAAATTTTAAATTTTTTTTAAATCTGCCCTTTGCAAAGAAGCTGTAGATTTCTTTTAAGTGAAAAAAGCATCCTCCCCCCCAATTACCCCTGAAAAAGTTTTGGGGAAAAAAATTAATTTACATTTTTAACCAAATTTTGTGACAAAAATCTTTAATTGAAACTTTTATTTTAAAAAGCCAACATTTAATTAGAGTACAGGTATTCTTTGAGGAAAACTTTTCCTGTCAAGAAAAAAAATAAATAACTAAATCAGCAGTGTCACAATTTCTGGCATCTCTGGTCTTGATACTCTGTACAACCCCCCTGAAATATGAAAGCAATTCCAAAAAAATAAATAAACATTGGAGAATGCAGAAAGAAGAAAAATCTAAAATCATTCCTTTCAAACAATCTGGCCCATTGCATCACCGTTCCTCTACCATAGATTAGGGGAGGAGCTTTTCCATTTCTTCATCCTTATTTTTTAGCCTTGATCCATCTAGATTATTGCCAAAATGCCAAAACTTACTCGGCACACATTTTTTCCATTTTAAAGGGCCTTTAAATTTTAAGCAAATTCAATGTTTGGGTTTTCTGTGGAAGTAAAAAAAAAATCAAAGTTTTTCTAAATAGCTCCGGAAATCTGAGCTTCATTTCTAGAAAAGACGAATTTTACTAATGTTTTGTCCAGGTTCCATGAACTAATGTCAGCAAGTAAAGAGCCGTGTAACTGGTGTGTTTAAAAAACAATAAAAATCTGATCAAAAAAGTTTTAAAAAAACCTTGTCTTTTGGGGAAAAAAATTTTTTGTGTGTCAGAAAAAAGGATCCAAAAAAAATCAAGCCCAAAAAATAAAGAAAGGGTTTTTCACTCTATATCAATATCTGAGTCATAGCACTTTTCACTAAGCAAAACAATGTGAATGGGGGAATTTTAATTGGGAAAAAAAAAAAACCCCCCCAAAAAAAAAAATTTTCAGAAAAAAAAAAAAAAAATTTGGGGGGAAAAGGTTTTGGTTTAAAAAAAAATTTTTTAAAAAAACCCCAATTTTTGGGGTTTTTTTTTTTAAAAACCCCTTTCCCCAAAAAATTTTTGGGGAAAATTCCCCTTAATTTTTTGGTTTTTCCCCCCCCCCCGGGGGAAAAAGGTTTTTTTTAAATTTCCCCTTTTTTTTTCCAAAATCCCGTAAAATTAAAAAAAAAAAAACAAAAAAATTTTTTTTTTTTTTTTAAAAACCCCCCCCCCGGCCCAAGTCAAACCAAAAAACAAAAAATTTTTTTTTTTTTAAAAAAAAAAAATTAAAAAAAATTTTTTTTTTTTTTTTTTTTTTTTGGGGGTTTTTTTTTTTTCCTTTTTTTCCCTTTTTTGGGGGGGGGTTTTTTTTTTTTGTGTTTTTTGGGGGGGGTTTGGGTTTGGGTTTTTAAAATTTTTTCCCCCGGGGGGGGGGCCCCGGGGGGGGGGGGGGTTGGGGAAATTAAAACCCCCCAAAAAAAACCAAAATTTAAAAAAAAGGAAAAACCCCCCAAAAATTTTTTTTTTTTTCCCCTTTCCTTTTTCCCTTTTCCCCAAAAAAAAAAGGAAAAAAAAAAAAAATTTTTTTTGGGGGGGGGGGGGGGGGGGGGGTTTGGGGGGGGGGGGGGGGGGGGGGGGGGGGGGGGGGGGGGGGGGGGGGGGGGGGGGGGGGGTTTGGGGGGGGGGGGGGGGGGGGGGGGGGGGGGGGGGGTTGGGGGGGGGGGGGGGGGGGGGGGGGGGGGGGGGGGGGGGGGGGGGGGGGGGGGGGGGGTGGGGGGGGGGGGGGGGGGGGGGGGGGGGGGGGGGGGGGGGGGGGGGGGGGGGGGGGGGGGGGGGGGGGGGGGGGGGGGGGGGGGGGGGGGGGGGGGGGGGGGGGGGGGGGGGGGGGGGGGGGGGGGGGGGGAAAAGGGGGGGGTTTTTTGGGGGGGGGGGGGGGGGGGGGGGGGGTTTGGGGGGGGGGGGGGGGGGGGGTTGGGGGGGGGGGGGGGGGGGGGGGGGGGGGGGGGGGGGGGGGGGGGGGGGGGGGGGGGGGGGGGGGGGGGGGGGGGGGGGGGGGGGGGGGGGGGGGGGGGGGTTTTTTTGGGGGGGGGGGGGGGGGGGGGGGTTTGGGGGGGGGGGGGGGGGGGGGGGGGGGGGGGGGGGGGGGGGGGGGGGGGGGGGGGGGGGGGGGGGGGGGGGGGGGGGGGGGGGGGGGGGGGGGGGGGGGGGGGGGGGGGGGGGGGGGGGGGGGGGGGGGGGGGGGGGGGGGGGGGGGGGGGGGGGGGGGGGGGGGGGGGGGGTTTTGGGGGGGGGGGGGGGGGGGGGGGGGGGGGTTTTTGGGGGGGGGGGGGGGGGGGGGGGGGGGGGGGGGTTTTTGGGGGGGGGGGGGGGGGGGGGGGGGGGGGGGGGGGGGGGGGGGGGGGGGGGGGGGGGGGGGGGGGGGGGGGCCCCCCGGGGGGGGGGGGGGGGGGGGGGGGGGGGGGGGGGGGGGGGGGGGGGGGGGGGGGGGGGGGGGGGGGGGGGGGGGGGGGGGGTTTGGGGGGGGGGGGGGGGGGGGGGGGGGGGGTTTTTTTTTTGGGGGGGGGGGGGGGGGGGGGGGGGGGGGGGGGGGGGGGGGGGGGGGGGGGGGGGGGGGGGTGGGGGGGGGGGGGTTTGGGGGGGGGGGGGGGGGGGGGGGGGTGGGGGGGGGGGGGGAAAAAAAAAAAAGGGGGGGGGGGGGGGGGGGGGGGGGGGGGGGGGGGGGGGGGGGGGGGGGGGGGGGGGGGGGGGGGGGGGGGGGGGGGGGGGGGGGGGGGGGGGGGGGGGGGGGGGGGGGGGGGGGGGGGGGGGGGGGGGGGGGGGGGGGGGGGGGGGGGGGAAAAAGGGGGGGGGGGGGGGGGGGGGGGGGGGGGGGGGGTTTTTTTTTGGGGGGGGGGGGGGGGGGGGGGGGGGGGGGGGGGGGGGGGGGGGGGGTTGTTTTGTTTTCCCTTAAAACTCTAGTAATTTGAATTGTTACCTTGCAGGATTACCTAAACCTGACCTTGCCTTTGTGTGGATCTCTGCCTGGATTACTCACTTCTGGAAAGAAGCTATCCAGCTCCATGATCAAAGACTCTAGCCTTTGGGTACTCCATTGGACCACACCGGTTGCAGCCTCCTGAATTCTTCGCTCCTTGGAACAACCTCAAGAACCCTGTCCACCCTCCTCCTCCACTGCACCCACTTTCCAAAACCCCCGACCCATCTTATCATCCTGGCACACCATTATCCACCATTTTCTGTCTCAGGGGTAAACAACTATTTGGTCTCTCTGCACCACCCTCTGGCGGATCATTCCACCAACCCAGTAAGGCTGAATTATTATTCTTTAAGTATTGACCCTAAAGTATTCCCTACTCACCATCCTGTTTATTTTACAGTTGGTTTCCCGGTTCCAGTTCCCCAGCACATTTCACTACTCTGTAAATAAACACTTTACCGTAAAACTCTGTCTCCTGGATTGCTTTCTGCATGTGGGTCAAATCTGTTAAAAACATTGACAGTCACCTTATAAGTGAATACAGTCCACCTGTGTGTAATTCAAACCTACTATTAATACAACTGTTCTGTGAAACCCAATGTTGAACAAAGATCACTCTGAGCACACCATTATCATGGTGAAAAGTGCTGGTGGCAGAATCATGCTGTGGGATGCTTGCCAGACTTGATGGGAAGATGGATTGAGTTAAATACAGGAGCTGCAAAAGAATTAAGGCAGGGTGGAGGTTCCCCTTTCAACACAACAAGAGCACCTTTATGACAGACAGCCCCGGGAATTAAAGCCCGAAGATTTGTTTTATCTGGGTAAAAGACTCATAAATTACAAAAAGCTAATAAATGTTTTGTTTCAACTGACGAATAATAGTAGCTAATGAGCAGATTTAGAGTTATACGGTTGATTAATTCCTTCCATTATTCCTTAACCTGCACTGGATCCATAAGCAGGACAAGTTTAAATCATTATTTTTCATTACTTTTTTTTACCAAACTGCATCTGGCCAGAGTTGTTACTTTACAAATGCATGATTCACTTCTAATAACTACGGAACACTAATTAGCACACTTAGTTTTCTTTTACTATCATAATAATGAGGTAAACTTATTTCGGATAGGACCTTTTACCCATGGGGGGGTGAAATTACCCGGATAAATACGTATTTGCTTTTCAAAAGCCCAGGGCTTTCCACAAGCAATGGAAAAGGGGCTAATGACCCTAAACACACAGCTAGAGCAACAGCACAATGATATAGTTTAGATAAAAGCGTATGTGTGTTTGAATGGCACTGTCAAAGTCCAGACCTAAATACAATTGAGAACATTTGACAAGACTTAAATGTATGTAAAAGAAGCTCTCCATCCATTCTGACTGAAACTGAACTATTCTGCCAAGAAGAATAGGCAAAAATTGCAGTCCCGAAAGACTTGCAGCTGTGATGGCTCAGAAAGGTAGTTCTACAAAATATTGACTCCGGAGGGGCTGAATAGAAATGCATGCCACACTTTTTTTGTAAAATATTTTGAAGACCATGCTTGATTTTCCTTCTACTTCATATTTATATGACAGCTTGTGCTGGTCTAAAAAAATAAAATCAAATAAAACAAACTGAACATTGTGATTGTAACATAACAAAATGTGAAACATTTTAAGGGGTATTAATTATTTTGCTAAGCACAATAAAACATAAAAGGAGTATGGGTAGTAAACAAATGTTTGCTATAAAGAAGCCCTGGCATAAAAGTAATCGTAAGAAATTATATTACGAAGACTACCTGGAGCACTATGTGGTGCTTTGATGTGTTTGAGTACTTTTAACTTCCCCTACAAATGACAACGGTGTCTAAGATAATTGTTGTATTAGGGAGGCAATTTGCAAGAGAACAGTGAGCTAAGGTTATTAAAAAAAGAAAATAAAGACTGCAGACTATGAAAAGTGATGTGTCTTCTCTCAAAAGAATTATTAGATTACTGTCACCAAGCAGTCACAGTAATAAGGTTCTGTCACAAAGTATTAAATAGCAAAATGCCACACGGCTCAATTTATGAAAGCTATTCAAAAAAAGCTTATTAGGAAAAAAATGTAACATGGTCATTCCAAAATAGTTTTTGACACACCATCTATGCTATAATGAGGCTTGAAAAGGCAACTGCAATGTATCCAAACAGAGATCAAACACAACTATAATTTATGATCAGTATGCCGGGTGATATACAAACTTTAACCCAAAGTGATCGATAGATGCAGGCACAGTTGTGGGTCAATACAGGAAATAAAAAGTCAGCAAGATGATTCCATGTAGAAATGTCAATGCTTTAAAGGTGACATACATGTGGAGGAGATCAAAGCTGTCCGAAGACAGCTTTAGCCTCATATGAAACCAAATGAAAGCCTCGCTGATTCTGCATGTAATGTGCCGAAGCAATAGATACTGAGATCTGAGTTTGTTTCTGTCCAACTGTGATAATTAACATAAAAGTTATCTACAAATTCTCTTATGTGCATTTATAATGAATATTTTGATTTTGATTGATCTGTTTTGTGTTCCTATGTCCTATTTCTAACTTCAACAAAAGACAGATGGTTTAACAATGAGCCACTATGTTTCTGAATGCAGAAGCAATAATTGTTTAGATGTAGTTTGATATGAATAATCCATGCAGAACACTAATTAGAAGCTTTAGAGCTTTTCCAGAACAAACCTGTCTATTTACAATCCTTAACTCATTATTTAAGATGTTGAATATGTTATACATTTGTCGAAAAATCATAATACAAGACAAGAAGATTAGAGATAATTTAACCGAAAACTCATTGGCTAGAAGCAAAGAAAGCTAATTAGATAAAGCAATAGAAGTGTGGGCAGTAAAAGGAAAGCATGGAAGGTTTGGAATGAGAATAAAAATGGATGGAGGTTTGATCGAGTAAGACCATTAAGTAGACCATTGAAAAGATCTTCGAACACACTTCAAAACCACATAAATTTGCCATCATGTCTTTTCGTAAAACACACCAGAAGGGATGTAAAAATTTTCTTTTTTTTTAAGCAGAGCATAGTCCAGCACTTTCCGTCCCCAACCTCTTCCTGTTAGCTGTCAGTCAGCTGTGTATAATAGCCGCAGGTCATCTACTCCGACACATTAAATTGGAAAACACAAACAGTTGCCATACAGGCTGGTCTGAGTATTTCAGAAACTGCTGATTTGCAAGGATTTTTAATCCAAACTTTATGTCAGATTTACAGTGAATGGTACAAAAAGTAAAAACATCCAGCGAGCAGAGTTGTATAAGGAAAATGCCTTGTTGATGTCAGAGCAGAATAGGCAAATTGTTTTGAAACCGAGGCCACAATTCAGATAGGTTATCAAATTTGGACAAAAACAGATTGGAAAAACATCTCCATGTCTAATGAGTTTGGATTTCAGATGAAACCATCAGAGGGTAGGGTCAAAATGTAGCTTAAACAGCATGAAAGGACCTTTCCTAATTTGCATCAACAGTTCAGGATATTTTCTTGGCAGACTTTGTGCCCCCTAGTACCAACTGCGCATTGATTCAATACCACTATCATGATTATGTCACAAAGTTCAAATAATTGTAAATAGTTTTTCTTCAACATGACATTGTACTCCAGTGGCTTCCAGTCACCAGATCTCAATCCAACAAAGCACCCCTGGGATGTAGACAGGAGTTTTACATAAT
The DNA here is from genome assembly GCA_036173005.1 of Crenichthys baileyi. Classification (NCBI taxonomy): domain Eukaryota; kingdom Metazoa; phylum Chordata; class Actinopteri; order Cyprinodontiformes; family Goodeidae; genus Crenichthys; species Crenichthys baileyi. Next base: position 115,510 of record JAHHUM010000388.1, on the reverse strand, counting down.
AGGTGTGCAGCCAGCAAGTCTGCAGCAACTGTGTGATACTATAATGTTAAAATGGACTAAAATCTCCTCGCACCTAGTTGAATCTAAGCTAGGAGAAATTAGTCAGTTTTGAAGGTAAAATCGGGTCAAACCTAGTACTAGTAAGGTGTACTCACTAAAATAGCCTGTGAGTGTAGCTATTCATAGCCACAATAATTGTTCTTCCTTGTCTATCTGTGTGTCAAAAATTAGTTATTTCATCTTTTGCTGATTTAATAACCATATTATTATTGGCCTATAGATGCCCAGGATACTGTTGTCCTTTTTTCAACCAAACCTGCTGTTTTGTAGCTTTTCTTTTTAATAAGTCTGAGACACTTAAAGAAAACTGTAACATGAGGACATTTTGCCAGTGTTTACTTCAGGGTCATGGGATAATAATAAGGAGGAGGATAATAATATAATTCACTAACACTGACTGGACGTAGAAGAGCTGCAACAATAACATTAAAAGTGAAAGAAGCACACAAAATAAAACCCCCAAGGATTAAGAGTGTGAAATTGCATCCATACATGTAAGGATTTAGCTGATACCCAAGTATTTTTTAAATCTTTTTCACTTGTGGTTTTGTCTCACTCTGTTTCTCCTGAATGTTTAATGAAAGGAGGGTGAACAGTGCTGAAAACTTTTTTTGGAACTGCCTGAAGTAATCCTTTCTTTTCCCAGTTTTCTGTATGGTCTCTGTTTCTCCTTCCATTCTCCTTTTCGGCTTCTTGAAACTAATTCAAATTCATTGTGCTTAGTCACGTACACGTCATAAAATTTGCTGTTTTTGCTGAACGTTTTTCTTTTCTCCTCTTTTAACGAGCAGATGTCCACTCCACCAAGCACTTACCCTCTCCAAGTAAAGGTCCATTTCAAGGAGTATTAAATACCAAGAAATCAATGCAGGTTGTACGTGTGTACGTGTGTGCACGTGGATGGCATGGGCATGTCTTTCAGTGAATGGTGAGTTTTTGTGAGCGCCTCTGAGTTAGTGTGTGCTTGAATTATTTATGAAGCAAAAGTGCTCCACGGGGAGAAATGCAATGCATCTTATTCACAACATTTCTATGTTTAAAATATGCATTGCCTTAAGAGGTTTACGATTTTGAATCTAAAACTGGACAATGAGTAACCTCTTTCCAGTGACAGATAGATTAATTGAATTGAATACAGGAAGTAAACAGGTAGCAATTTTGTGGTGCTGTCTTCCTGTATTAGTGAATACTATGACAAAAAACTTTACAACCTAATGGAAAGATAAATGAAAAAACCCACATGGGTTATTTCAACTTCATCATGTATTGTAAATAAAAAATCGTAGACATAAATCTAATCATATTTTGCTTTAGACTTTCACGTTTGGATGTGCCCACTTTTTAAACATTTTTAACCAGCTTTGTGTACAGTACCTTTGGGTAGTCAACATTAAGTTGACAGCAGTCAGGTTGTGTATGTCCAATGCACCTGCATTGGACATACACAACCCAATTTCTTGGATTTGAGTGCACTATTCTTTTAAATTGTTCCTTAAGGATACATCCTGGAGCCAGTGTTATTCACAATATTTATGTTTGTTTGGGTCAAATCCACTGAACAAGTAATATTTATCTCAATGTAAATGTATGCAGATGACACATAGATATATATCTCCTTAAATTACACCCTTTCTGTGTTTGAAACAGATGTTTATCCCCACATTTTTGCATCAAGTGGATAGCCTGTAGAATGGTGTAAAGATTCTGTTGTAGAGATTACTTTGTAAACCTACACTAGCAACATATTGCAGGATTTAGCATTTTTAATATCAAATTGTAAAAAAAGCCAAGGTCAATAACCTAGTTAAATAGATAAACTAGCATTAATATAATATAGAGTTTTAATGCTCTAAGCACAACCGTGACAGAAATTAAAGTGGAGAACAGCAAAATATTTATAATACAAATATTCTTCAGTATATAGGTCAGTATCACTTCATTTTAGCTGGTATAGCTGGTATTGCTTGTGTTCTTCCTCTCTTTATATGTATCTAACTATATGTATGTAACTGCAATACCATGAAAATTATAATATTCCTGTTAAAGACTATGATACAAATCTAGTTCTGGCCCTGTGGGCTCACAAATATTCAAAAGCCAAAATAATCACAGAGAAAGAGATTCCAGCATGCATAGTAGAAAAAGGGGGCACAGATGAGGCTACACACCTGAAACAAGCTGTATTGAAGTTCAAATGAATGTATGTGTAAATTGTCCTTGTTTGATTGCGTCTCATTGTGTGTATCTACACACCAGTATTCTTGCAGATATAAATCAATGTGCTTTTATTAACATGAACTATCACGTGCATCTTTGTGTATTTGTGTGGACTAAACAGTTGTGTTTTGGGGAATATGAGTGTAGCTGTGATTATGTCTTTGTTTTATAAAAACACAATTGTATTTGTATGTAAAATAATCACTGTGTGATAAGGGCTTTTATCGCAGAGTCATGCCTAGGTGAACAGCCTGATTGCATCCCAAACAAAAAAAATTATCCAGTCATGCATGTTGACTACTGACACAAATAACCAGGGTAGCAACCAGGAAACTAGGCCTAAAATTCTCCCTTTTTTTGCTTAAAGAGCAAACATTTTTAAAGATATCTAAACATATACACTACCGGTCAAAGGTTTTAGAAACACTTTCTCACTTAATGGGTCTCTTTATTTTAATGACTATTTAAATTGTAGATTCTCACCAAAGGCAACAAAGCTATGAATGAACACACATGGAATTATGAACTAAACAAAAAGTGTCAAATAACTAAAAACATTTTTATATTTTTGATTCTTCAAAATAGCCACCATTTGCTTTCATTACTGCTTTGCTCTCTTAGCATTTTCTTCATGAGCTTCATGAGGTAGTCACCTGAAATAGTTTCCCAAAGAGTCTTGAAGGAACTCACCAGAAGTGCACTGAGAGATGGCCAAAGATACATTTTTCATTAGGGGGTACCAGCGGACTTCCCATGATGCCACTGGCTGTATAAAAGCTCCCCCTTTCCAAGGAATCTTCCACCCGGACACCTCTGCGAGGCTGGTAGGAGAGGCAGCGCGCTAATGTCTCTTTGCTGGCAAACAGACATAACTCTTCAACTGGATCTGGAGTGTCATATGATCATCAATCATATGCACTGAGTTAAGTACTAATAAATTACTGTTGAAAGAATCCGGAATTCATTCATAAAAAGGGGGGAATTAAGGTCTAAGCGGGGCTTGACTTTCTCTCTGAGATTTACAGAGATTGACTGTTTCTAGAGAGTTCCCAGCACGACGCCGAGTGGAGCAGTTCCCAGTCTGAAAGAAGGATAACAGGAGCCACATCACCGTGGTTAACGTGCAGTTTGGTGGCCCGACAGAACGAGCCACTCCCCACAGCTAAGGAGGTTAGCTGTAGCTAACCGTTTGATTTTAAACACAGAAGATTGATCATACCGCGCCGTCCATGCTTATGCTTTTGAACCCTTTTATTAACGGTATTTAAAAGGTGTGTGTTTGATTCTGGTGCTAAGCTATCAGCTTCTTTTGTTAGCTTTAACTGCTAACAGCTAAGAACATGTGCTTGCATACTTAAGCCCCATTTCTCCAGAAAGATTTGGCTCTTTTCCCAAAAAATTTTCCTAAAATATTTCCCTTTTTCTAATATTTTTCTTAAATATTATTTCAATAAATAAAGGCAGCTAATGAAAACCATTGAGAATCAGTCATCCAGAAGGTTGGTTTTTTTTCAGCAGATCATTCTTTAAAACATTATTTATTACAATAATATTTTATCTGATCTTGTTTGAATGGTTTTTTTAAACGTTTTGCTGATTATTGCCTAAGTTGGTTCCATGACTAACTTAATTTACTTCCAGATTCTTCAAGATAATCCCTTGGTTCTCAAACATAAATAATATTGGGTAAGTTGCATCACTCTTTCGGTCAGTTTTTCAATCATTTTTAACCGTTTATATTGTACATAGCCCATTAGTCTTCGTTAGTCTTTAATTCTGCTAAGTAGTTTAGTTGGATTGTTTTAGCATGGTAAAGAGTTTGTTGATTGAAATATGTTTGACTTTGAGTTGACTTATTTTTGTTAATAAATTCTTGTATTTTAAGAAATTGTGTGAATTCATTCCATGTGTGTGCAGAGTTTTGCTGTTCAATAATGTCAGAGCTTGGCTCATCCTTTTGATTATTAACCTATTACCACTTACTGGGCTGGTATTTACACAACAACCTTTAACAGACCAAAATATTATTTGATAAAATATTAAATTATTAATATTAAATATTAAATAATATTTTCAGATTCACAGTCACTACAATTGCACAAGTGTTCATCCACTGTTTTGATGCCTTCAGTGAGAATGTAAATAGTCATAAACATAAAGAAAACCATTAAATGAGAAAGGCATTCAAAAACTTTTGACTGGTAGTGTATGGTATGAGGAGTTTCTAACTATTTATTAAAATGTGAAAAGCTACTGACTTTCTAACATACATTTACTGATCATGTCTCAAAGTTTAAGAAAACCCACAATGCAATTTCTCAGAAAATTGAAATATTCCACAAGAGAAATAAAAAAAACATACTTTTAGTAAAGAATTGTTGGCCAACACAATCATGCTGACTGCTGACTTGACAGCTTTGCAGCAGACAGTCACTGATACACTCCACAGGAAGGGCAAGACACAAAATGTCATTGCTGAAGAAGCTGGCTGCTCACAGAGTGGTGTATTCAGGCATATTAAATGAAGTCTGAGTGAAAGGAATTAATAGGTTGGGAAAAGTTACACAAGTAACAGAAATAGCTGTATTGAGAAGATTGTGAAGAAAAGCCTATTAAAGAGGTTAGGGATATTTCATAAGGTGTGGCCTCTGGCTGAAGTTAACAGTTTAAGAGGCACTTCACACAGACATATCCAGGATTTAGTCGGCAACTGACACATTCTTTGTGTTCAGCCAACCGTCTACTTGACACAATGTCAGAAGCTGTTGCCTGGGCTAAGGAGAACCAGAACAGGACTGTTGGTGAGTGGTCCTAATTATTTTACATTTCATTTGGAAATCAAGGTCCTAGAAAATGGATGGAGAGTGGAACGAGACAGAGTTCCTTCTCGTGGTGTTGGTCTACTGTTTTCCAAAGTGTAGCCATCTAGCAGCATGAGCACCTCATGTTTCCCTCTGCTAACAGGCTTTATGGAAATGCTGATTTCCATTTCCAGCAGGACTTGGAACCTGTCCACACTGCCAAAGTATCGATACCCGGTTTAATGAACATGGTATTACTGCGCTGGATTTCACAACTGTGCACGAGTTGTGAGCAAAATGGTCTGACCTGAACTCCAAAAATAATGTATTGTCAAGATGTAGATGAAAGACACCAGACCCAACAACACAGGAGAACTGAGGGACACTATGAAAGCAATCTGATCTCCCTTAATACCTCAAGAGCACAACATGGTGATTGCCTCCATGTTGTGTTGAATTGAAGCAGTAATTCAGGCAAATGGAGTCTCAACCTAGTATTGAGTGCATATACTGGAACATACTTTTCAACATTGATACATTTCTATATTAATCAGCACAGATTCAAACCAGCCCAAAGCCAAATAATAAGTATGCAAAGTTTGCCAAGATGTTTGCGTAGTAAGGTAAATCCACTTCATTATCCTGCGGTCACATTGTTCTGCATGACATATATTTTTCTCTGCTGCAGCTAATTCAAATAATTTTGCAAGTTCTATGAAAAACTTTTTAATGACTTATCAGTTTAAACCTATTTAGGCAGGGGAACATCCACAGCTTATAGGTCCCTTTGTCCAGAGAACCAGGAAAATTTAGAACAAACAGCTAAACACTAATAATTTCTAAAAATGAGGACTCCTAGTCAAGTGTTGTGTAAAAATATAGGGAGAGTATGAGCACTGTCAAAGTCACTTCTGGGATTTTGGATTTTTCAATTTGTTACAATGCACAAAATAAATTATATTCCATTATTTTGTTAAGCATGCAAAGATTGCCTTTCATGCCCCACAGATTAGCAAAGAACTACAAGTGTTTGTATGTGCCTCATCAATTTAATAACAGCACATACAATGCAGGCATGTCTGGTTTAACGAAGTGGTTTTCCTGAGGCCACACTAAACAAGCACATCAGGCTGTGTAGTGGCATATCCCCCAGGGAATGCATCTTTGTGTTTGCACAAATATATGTGTGTTAGTCATGACATGTTGGTGGAGCATGAAAATGAATATAAATGACTAAACCTCATGTTATGGTGTTGCAGTTTGACATTTCATTCAGCTGCTCAGGATAACCACTGCAGGAAGATCTCGAATTTAAAATAACAAAAAAAGTCACAGTTGCAGTCGTAGTGTATACAACTTTAACAGAGTTTGACAACCATCATTTCCATGCAATAACAGACAAGGTGACTTTTGAAGCAACTACAATTATACATACTTATGGCTTATTGTATACAGTCTAGTTAAATTTGTGTACTCTGCAACCTGTTGGAAAATTGGGGGGCATTAACTTAGGTGCAGATCATCCTCCTAGTGGTGCTTAAGGAAAATTACAAGTAATCTTAACAGAAACACTTCACAAGCAGCTGCAAAGAATAATGTGTTTTTATTACCAAAGAAAGTAAAAGAAATGCTATTGCAAAAATGCTTGCTGTTTCTCTTTGCATATAAGGTATCATTGGCACCGTCACACATTTAGCAGCAATAAAAATTGGACTGCCAGGTGTTGCTAGGCTCTTTTAGCACCACTTTTGGGATGTCTTGAGGTTCACTTACTGAATGAGAATGCTAAAGTGTGCAGAGATAGTTCCTTTCTTGCAGCGACAAATGTAGTGCAGTGTTGCAAAAACATTTATCACAACTGAATGTACAAAGGGTTATCAATACCATCTGGTTGAGTTGGGCAAACCTTAATGGATTTCAAGCGTTCAACTCAACTTCTCAGGAGCCGACATCTAGCAGACATCATGGAGGACTGCTCGAGAATTCGGAATCGGTCGTGGGGTGACTTGAGAGCTAATTTAAGTTCTTTTTTTTTCTATCTGAAACACATTCTTTAAATTTAAAGATACTTCTCTAATTTAAAAGAGTGAGTTTTGGCAGACAGAAACTGCTGGAGCAGAAATCCGACTTCTTAAGTCAATAACCAGTGCAGGTTTTCAAAGAGTTAACCAGCCCAAAATATACCACAGTAAACAATATTTTTAGTTTCATTATGACATTGCTGGTGCTGTAACCATAGATCAAGAATTAAGGCCTTTTCTGACTTTCAAACACTCTTCGTTTAGGAGTGCTTCCTTGGTTCGATGTTGGAAGAACACAAGGTCCTCTTTGGCCAGAACTGGCTAAAACTTTGATGTCAACATACTCTAAGGCACTATCTTTTTAAGATTCGCAAATGAATTTAAATCCTGAGAAATATACAGATTCTTCCTCGATTTAATAATAAAGAAGGCTTCCTTGAAAAGTCAGTGATTTATTCCAAGACTGGTTTTAATATACTCTAAAATGAATTGTTTTTTTATCATTAATATAAATAAACAGATCTTAATGTTACTGCATCTGTCTTGCAGAACATCAGTATGAGATCTGACCACAGCTCCCCTGATAAGACTGTCTTCTTGTGCACCTGCTTTTATCCATTCTACAAAAACAAAATTAATACTCTCCTATCTGAACATAACATTAACTGAAATGAAAAAGGTGTTTGTTAGCAAGCATCTTAGGTCCACAGTGAGAAAACCTAAGAAAGTCATGTCATGTCTCTGAATCAGGTCCTTTCCTTCCCTGTGTCTGAAAAAGTAGAACTTCTGGAAAAAAACTTCAGATGAAGGTGATCTAAATGCTGCAATGCAGGTGTAGGATGGTTAAAATTCAACATTTCTCATGGTACCCTGCCTTTCATCTGTGTGCAGGTGTGCACTTTTTTAACACTTTACTTGCCTGTCTCCCCAAATGTCAGCCTGTCTTTTATCTCATAGTCTGCAAGTGTCCTTCATCTAGGCCAGCTATTGACATGAGTTACACATTGTATTTAAGGCGTATATGCTATACGAGCTATATGGAACACACTCTGCCAGTAAAGCTGTTTTCCAGGTCTCTATCTCTCTGTCAGCAACAGAATCTCTTTATACTAAAACTACATTATGCATTCAGATAGAGCGCCTAACCAGCAGTCACCGTGGCAACCCAAAACACATCCATCATAATCACCATGACAACCACGGATAGAGCTGACAATCATGAAATGTCCCAAAGGAACCTGGGTAAAAAAGTCAATGTACCCACTTCTGCAAGAGACAAAAAAAAATGCTGAACGGATACACCTGCTTTTATACATGCAACACCAAGACTCACAAACAAATGCAGCACACTGAGAAGACAGTTAGAAGAAGAAAGAAGTGATAATGTCTAAAGGTGTTCAGCATTAAACTAGATCAGGTCTGAGGCCACATCCAGCTTTGTAAAGAAACAAACATATGAGCATCAAACTTGGCATGGTCAGATTCATCCTAAAATGTTATAACAGCAGGTTGATGCACTGACTAATAGCACTTCACCACAAAAAGAACACCGAATGAATATGCTAAAATTATCTTAAATATTTCTTTAAACCTTTCTCAACTTCACCTTTAGCAGCTAGATACCTTGGCCAAGTGCCATTTCAGTCCTCCTCTGTTTTTTTCTGGTTTTCTCTTGTTATCCCCTTGGAAAGGAGCTATTTGGGGAATACTTGGAAACAAAGGGGTTTAAGCAGCAACTGCATACACACTAAGAACCCATTTTACTAGATGCACCTGTTCAACTTCTTGCTAACACAAATAGGAAATCAGTCAATCACATATCAGCAATTTAAAGCATTTAGGAACTTGAACATGTTGCTGAAGTTCTAACTGAGCACCAGAATAGGGGAAAAAGGGGGGTATTTAAGAGACTTTGAACATGGCACGGAAGTTGGTGCCAGATAGCCTGGGGCATGAGTATTTTAGAAACTATTGATCTACTGACATTTTCACACATAATAATTTTTGGAGTTTAAAAACAATGTTGTGAGAAAGAGGAAATGTCTAGTGAGTGGCAGTTGTGTTGACAAATATGCCTTTTCGATTTCAAGGATTTCAGATGACTGAAAGGCAATGGGTACTCAAAAAAAGCACTTTTTACATTCAAGGTATGATGAGTACCAACTTACAATGCACAACATGTTGAACCTTTAAAGAGTAGAAGAACACACGCAGTCCCAATACTGTCAGCTAAAAACAGGAACCTGGTGCTCCAATTCATATAGGCTCAGCAAAACTGAACATTAAACAAAGAAATTTTGATTTTAGCCGAGACATTCAGAGGATAGGGTCAGAATTTGCCCTAAACAGTATATAGGATTGTATCCATGGGTCATGTTGGTGGTGGTGGCACTATGTTGCTAGGAATACTTTATTGGCAAACCTTAGGCCTTTAGGACCAAGAGAACATTGTTTAAACTCCACAGCCTACCTGACTGTTGTTACAGACCATGTCCACCCCATCATGACCAAAATGTACTCATCTTCTGAAGGGTACTTTCAAAACAATAATACATCATGTCACAAAGTGCAAATAATCCCATCTTGTTTCTTGAAAATGATTTCATTTTACTCTAATGGCCTCCACAGTCTCCATTTGTCAATATCGTGGGATATGGTAAGGGAGGTGATTTGCTTTATGGATGTGAAGTTGACAACTCTGCACCAAATTTGTGATGCTACTATGCCATTATAGTCCCAAACCTCTGAGGATATTTTCTGAGACCTTGTTAAATCTAGGCCATGAAGAATGAAGGCAGTTCTGATGGAAAAAGGGGTCCAACCCAATATTAGCCATTTGTACCTCATAAAGTGGCTAAAGAGTGTATATGTTTGTTTTTGTAGGTTTCCACTAATGCAACTTTATGTAACATACACCATACCATAACTTGAGAACAAAGATGCATACTGAGTCAAGGGTTTTGGCTGTTGTTACACCACTTGTAGACAGACCAGCTTAGTTATTATTGCATAGGAAATGTTCTGGCCAAACAGAAATGTCATGACAACAAAATAACCAGTAGTCGGTGCAGCCCTAATATACACTGCTGAGTTGCGACGCTACTGTTAAAACAATATCTTCAGTCACGATGGCTGCGACTGGTCCCCACATCCTTCCGCTCGCTCCTTTTCACAAGAGTGGAGTAGCAATAAAGCTTTTCCCTTTCTCCACTTCCTCTCTGTTTCTCATAGACATGTCCTGGCCATAACCTTTACCCCCTTGTCTCTGTTCCACTCACTCTATCTCCAAGTATCACCATCTCCCTTGTGCTTTCTCCCCCTTGTTCCTAACCCTCCCTCTCTCTCAGTCTACCCCCTGTCCTACTTCAAATCCCTTTCTACTCATCACCTCAGGTTTTGTGTTGGTGCGTGAGCCTGCGTGCTTAGGCCAGACATGTTAGCTACGTATTAACCTGTCAAACCTTCAAGAAACAAGAAAAATGCAACAAAAAAGTTGGGTGGGGGGACACGTTGGGTAGAAAGTGATAGCAGGAGAATATGGAGGAAAGAGTAAGGTCACTAGATATAGAGCTGTTTATGGTGTTGCTTCTACACAGGCACACAAGCTTGGTGGTACGATCATTTTCAGCCTTTGCTATTACGTAAGAGTGAAATTACATTTTACATCAGTAGAAAGGGGTGTTGTTCTTGGCAGGAAGGGGGTGGGGTGGGGCAAAAAGACTAAACATGTTATGGCTAAAATTGTCCATAAACTTCATCAACTATAACCAAAGTTGTTAAATTATGAAGTAAGAATAAATAGTTTAGTATTTTATATATATTAAAATATATAATGAAGCTGTACTGTTTTGTCCAGACAGATTAACAAATATCTTCCTTTGATTAGGAAGATCTGACAACAAATGGGAGCGGAGCAGCACTTACAACTTCTGTTAAAACCAGTAACACAAGGATTTACTGTTTTGACCACATCATTGAGATTTCATTGTCTGTAAAGTCTTGACAGTAGTCAGCATCCAGAGTTTATGTGGTTATATACTCTTTTCATGCCTTAGTGTGGCTCAAATGCTTCAGTTGAGAAAGAGATTTTGTATTACATTTTCATTAACAATTGCTATTGCTGCTTTCACACTTTCTTATTTTGACCAGAATGTGGGAGTTTTTATATGGGTCTGAATGTAAAGATATGAAATATGTTTTATAAAACATCCAGTCCTGTCACATATATAATGCAAGTCTATTTGATGAAATAAGAATAGACGACCATTGTATCATTAAAGAAGGAATGATGTATGTTCTTGTAGTGGATATCTTATTTTTTTACAAGTACAACAATGAGATTTTTTACTGTGAACATGTAATTTTCTATTAAACTAACTTATTTTCAAACAACATCTTTTGTTTAGCAAATCCCTCCCTCATTGCCAATGTAATTCCAGAAATTGTCTTTTCAAATGGTAGTTTCTATGTGTTATGATTAATATCCTATTGTATGGGTAAGAGAATGTTTCACCTCTCAGTGGCAACAAATTTCATTAAGAAGCCTTGGCTAATCAAAGTTATGTAATTGTTTTGATTTTTTTTATCCAAATTGTAAGCTAAACTATAGCTGAAGTTCAACATACCTATGCAAATATTAAAATATTGAACTTACTGCTTCTAGGGCCATTTTTATGTGTGCCATCACTACATACATACTATTTTCATTTTGAAGCTGACTTAAATTTCCAATCTACTCAGTAGAACATTCTGATGGAACAGAGAAGTCATGATGTTTGAATCAGGGAGTGAGAACCAAACAATATAAATTTGTGTATATTTGACAATTATTTTTAACACTGCAGCTGCTGCAGCAACACAAATTAAGGAAGTACCCAACATTCTAATGGTCAAGTGCAACACAAGAGCCTTATACAATTAATCGAGAGACGCTAAATGAAAAACACAGCAATTGAGCAAAAGCTCTGTGGCTATGCACAGCTGTGCAAAATAAGAATGGAAATTAAAGCAGAAGGCTAAATTGTGTTTCACAAATCTACGATCAACCTGAATATTTCAAGAGATAATGCAAGAGATCCAGTAGTAAAAAGTTGCCTGAGCTAAATGTGGCAGCGATAATGTAGAAATTTTTACAGAATGATGCAACCTCTTCAGAAAAGCATAGTAGTGGGTTTACAAGTTGTTCTAATTCTGAAACTCAATGTAGTTAAAGTAGTACAAACAAGGTATTAGAATCTCTCTGCAATGATGCAGTTTGCACAGATTTTAATCAGGCCTTGTGCATGCTTTTAGGGGAGTGTCTGCTCTTATTAAGAAATGCTATGGATTTTGAAAGCCCAAAGCTGCGTTTATCAAGCAGATTGCATAAAAAAATACCATCAGCTTAAAGTTAGTGAAGAGAATTTATAAAGTAACAGAATGTTTAATGAATCAAAAGTTAATACAATAAATCCTTATTTGTATAGACTACATGTCATTTTTTTACAATCATATATGTTTAAATTGTTCATTCAATGTTTGTTTTCATAAATCAATTCAATTGATAAAACATTCCATGGCCTTTCAAAATCTGCAACAGTGTATTAAAAACATCCACATCACTTTCTCATTTATAATATAATATAATATAATATAATATAATATAATATAATATGGCTGCATGGTGGCGCAGTTGTTGGCACTGTTGCCTTGCAGCAAGAAGGTCCTGGGTTCGATTCCCGGCCTTGGGTCTTTCTGCATGGAGTTTGCATGTTCTCCCCATGGATGTGTGGGTTCTCACCGGTTACTCCGGGTTCCTCCCACAGTCCAAAGACATGCCTGTTAGGTTAATTGGTCACTCTAAATTGCCCTTAGGTGTGCGAATGAGTGTGTGGATGGTTGTTTGTGTGTTGCCCTGTGATGGACTGGCGACCTGTCCAGGGTGTACCCTGCCTCTCGCCCATAGACTGCTGGAGATAGGCACCAGCTTCCCCGCGACCCACTATGGAATAAGCGGTAGAAAATGAAATGACTGATAATATACTATAAAATTAGATTAAATGATGTTTGTTATGACTGCTATGTGCAACGATCCTGCGAATCTGCTTCCCCGTTTTCATGGCTATTCACGCTCACCAACAATCAAGCTCATTCAGCCCAACTGTGCCTGCTAACCATGTTCATGCAATTCACCCGTTTCACCTGCTACTTAAGCTCCTTACAGCAACAGACTTCTAACCAGATTATTGAAAGCCATAATGCAAGTAAATGTTCAGGGTTCTTACTATGCCTGTTCCTGGTCTCCCATTGTTAACCTCTTTTGCCTCATGGAGTTCTGTCCTTCATCTTGCCCCTCCTGGTTATCACGCTTCCCTCTGCTTCCTCTTTTTCATCTCTGGATCTGGTTATCCCTCTCACCTTTTTGCCCGCTCCTCTAGTCTATTGGATTGGATCCTTCCTTTCATTTTTCACTCAAGTCATCCACGTTTGTCCAGATCACTAACCTTCCCTCCCTCTTTCTAGTTACTCCTGAGTGCATCTACCTGCATATTAAAACTTCTATCACCTCCTGTTTTGCAATAAATCTGTTAAACATTTTCATTTGGGGCCCACTAAGTCAGACTTCACACTATAATAAATTACAAAACTGTTTCAATAATGTTTTAAAATGAAATTATCATCAAATTTGTTAACAGTGACTGCTCTTATGAAAACATATCTATCTTTTTCAATTGTCCATCAAATGCAGCATCTTAGACACTTTGTTGCAGGTACACTCAGGAATCAAAAAGCACTAGGTTCTCACCAACGACTTTTTGATGGATAAATTTGTAGTCTGCGAGTCTGCACTGGTCCCTTGAAAAGGGTGGAATTCTGCCTTTAGAGCTATGGCTTCAGCTTGTAATAACTCCTTTTATTTTTGGATATTTTCAACCTATTTTAACAAAACTGTAGCACAAAATATTCATAATCATGTAATCCTAAGTGCTTAGGTAGAAGACAAGTAGACTTATTTGATTGATTCTTGAAGACGCCTCACTTTACCTACTAAAGGTTTCTTCATTTCATGCAAGTTCTATCATGCAAATAAAATTTCTGAAATGTTCTGGATGACTGAGAATCTACACCAGCATAAAAATCATGATACAAACGTTCGTCTTTAGAAAAGTTATTCTGCATTTGATTACTCCCTGATGGAATCAGGTGTAGTTCTTAAAGTTTTTTTCAGGGCCCCTTAATCTTGTCAGTTGCTGGACTTCTCTGTCAACAGATTTATTTTTTTTGTAAACTTACTTTAAGCACTTTTGCACCTGTTTTGTTTGTGAGTGAAGACACCCATGCACCAGGAGAACATATAAACCCCAGGGTGGGAGTTAAACCTAGTACCTTCTTGTTGCCAGTCAACAGTGCTACCAACTGTGCTACTGTGTAGCCCTGGACTGCAAATTGCAGGTGCAAATTGATGGACTTGGTATGTCTCTTTGCATCTGCATGTACTGTATTTAGTACAATCTGTGCAGTAAATCCACAACTGAAAAAAAAGAATAGAATGCATGTTGAAAATATTTGATTGTACTACTTTGTGAATTCCCATCTATGTTCTTTGCAGTATAGCATTCTGGTGTCTGGTAAAAATGTAACATTTAAATGAAACTTGATCATTTCTAAACATTTTTCCCCAAAAAGTGAAAATAAAAAAGCAAGAGACAGATAAAACCAACCAAAGCATGGATTTATTCTGGTTTATTAATAGTCCCTTAAGTGCACCAATCTCTCTGCATAAATTTTGTCAGACTTTTTAAAAGTGAAATCATTTATATTTGTTTATAAATATGTATTTTTATGTTGGATCATCCTCTATATACACTAACCGGCCACTTTATTAGTTACACCTTGCTAGTGCTGGGTTGGACCCACTTTTGCCAGCAGAATTGCATTAATCCTTCGTGCCATAGATTCAACATGGTACTGGAAACATTCCTCAGAGAGTTTGGTCCATATTGACATCATAGCATCACACAAATGCTGCAGATTTGTCGGCTGCACATGATGCGAATCTCCCGTTCCACCACATCCCAAAGGTGCTCTATTGGATTGAGATCTGGTGACTGTGGAGGCCATTTGAGTACAGTGAACTCATTGTCATGTTCAAGAAACCAGTCTGAGATGATTCGTGCTTTATGACATGGCGCATTATCCTGCTGTAAGTAACCATCAGAAGATGGGTACACTGTGGTCATAAAGGGATGGACATGGTCAGCAACAATACTCAGGTAGGCTCTGGCATTGACACGATGCTCAATTGGTACTAAGGGGCCCAAAGTGTGCCAAGAAAATATCCCCCACACCATTACACCACCACCACCAGCCTGAACCGTTGATACAAGGCAGGATGGATCCATGCTTTCATGTTGTTGACGCCAAATTCTGACCCTACCATCCGAATGTCGCAGCAGAAATTGAGACTCATCAGACCAGGCAACGTTTTTCCAATCTTCTATTGTCCAATTTTGGTGAGCCTGTGCGAAAGGTAGCCTCAGTTTCCTGTTCTTAGCGGACAGGAGTGGCACCCCGTGTGGTCTTCTGCTGCTGTAGCCCATCCGCCTCAAGGTTCGACGTGTTGTGCGTTCAGAGATGCTCTTCTGCATGCCTTGGTTGTAACGAGTGGTTATTTGAGTTACTGTTGCCTTTCTATCAGCTCAAACCAGTCTGGCCATTCTCCTCTGACCTCTGGCATCAACAAGGCATTTGCGCCCACAGAACTGCCGCTCACTGGATATTTTCTCTTTTTCGGACGATTCTCTGTAAACCCTAGAGATGGTAGCGCGTGAAAATCCCAGTAGATCAGCAGTTTCTGAAATACTCAGACCAGCCCGTCTGGCAACCAAAAACCATGCCACGTTGAAAGTCACTTAAATCACCTTTCTTCCCCATTCTGATGCTCGGTTTGAACTGCAGTAGATCACCTTGACCATGTCTACATGCCTAAATGCTTTGAGTTGCTGCCATGTGATTGGCTGATTAGAAATTTGCATTAACGAGCAGTGTGACAGGTGTACCTAATAAAGTGGCCGGTGAGTGTATATAAATGAGCACTCTGGGAATTATTACAAAATCCTGTAAAAAGTAACTGGTTTAGGATGTGGTTAGTTGGGCAGCTACCACATCCTTACTGAAATTTACATTTTAAGTTAAAAATAAGAGAATTTGTTCAGTATCCAGGAATGGCAAACAAAAGGTCACTGATAATGTAAGAAGAGGTGACAGGAAGAGGTGCTCTCTACTGGTTGAGAAACTGATTTCCTGTTGGACCGTTGCCTGAAAGCCCTTACACTAACCAGACACACTGAAACTCAGACAATATTAACATTCTGAATAGTTTAGCAGTTAAATGAGAGTCTGCTGACTACTGCACAACCACTGAGCTGTGTTTGTGTGCGTGTAGTATGTCTGCATGGTTGTCAACAGTTCAGGTTTTTCTAACCTGACAGAACATTTTTTTGTTTGTCTCGCACCCTGCCTGTGTATGCATGCATAAGATAGTGTGAGGGTTTGTGATGTGTAATGCACTGTGTGCATTTTGCATTGTCAACAGACTAACAAGGGAAAAATCAATCATGATAAACACATTTTTAACCAACAACACTGCAGTTATTGAAAGTACACTTGATATAAAACTTTAACTGAACCTCATTATGCTTTACTAAAACTGTGAATGAAACTAATCATTTCTTGTATGGATTTTATGTCTTCATACCTCTTCACTAAATGTAATTCCGCTTATTTTGGAATGTTTTTGCTTCTATGGTGAAACACTTGACCAGCTGCAGTATCAAAATCAGCATGCCTCTCTGACAAAAACATTATATAACGAATATAGGTTAAAGTTTTTGCACTTGGGTTATATTATAACCTCATTATATATTAATGATTCAAAAAACACCAGCAACTTCACCTATAAATAACTCCTTGTCAAAGTATTTTGATATTTAGAGAACTGTTTGTATGTGTATGGCTCTTAATGAGTTGGTGTGTCTCGTCATCTGATGTATTGATGCTGTGGAGTTTAAAGCCTCTTGCTGAACTGCTTCAGGTATAAAGTCGTGAAGTTATTACTTAGATTGTCTTAACAAGCAGAGGAGGACCCGAGGTTAATATAATGGCACTCCATTTCTTGGAGTGTCATTATAGACTGACAAACCACTCTACTCAGAAGAAGGCAGCAATCCAGCTAAAAGTTAACTGACTTAGTGTTAAACACTATGTAGCTAGAAGCTGGTGGAGTCACAGGACTAATGAAGTTGCTTCTTTCTGCACATAGAAAAAAAGACATTTAAAGAAAATAAAATAAGATAGCTTTGTCCCACTAAAACATCCAAAGTGCAACTACATTTAACACATGGTGCTCTATACTGGTTGAAATATTCCAACCTCATTTTCAGTACTGTTGCTTGAGTGTCAGGCAAAATGTCTGATATGAACAATAAAATCCAGAGAATTTTTTTATAATTTAATTTTAAATAGGGACACTCACCTTTAGAAATGTTATCATTTTAACCATTGTTGGAGCAGGTTTTGCTTAATATTGGACGATATGTAAGTTGCTGGACGCCAGTATGCCTTCCGGTGTCATCGGCCATTTTGTACCCCAGGATAGTCCGCTGCTACAAATCCCAGCGGGCACCGCAGCTGATAGGACGGGGGCGTCGAAGCTCTGATGTCAGGATCGACTATATAATATACTCTAAGAGTTTTCACCATTGCTTTTCACGCTGGAAACCGAGGCACGGTTACCACGCAACTGGAGCATCACTCTGGAGAAGAAAATCCCATGTGGAATTTCTTTCATTCTTCCCCTGTTGGCCAACGAGAACAAAACTCATAAAAGAGGTTCCTGGGATAAGAAGACCAGGAAACTTTACTTTACCGATCGGAAACGTGGATTTAACACGTAACCAAAAAAACCATGGAGTTTTCAAGGAGACGCAATTTTTCCTCCTTGTTTTTTTTTTTGTTCCAGTCGACTAGTGAAGGTCCGTCATATTTTCCACCTTTCTGCCATGGAGGCCGAAAAGGACGAGGACAGACCAATCTCCTGAGTTACCCACGGACGTGTGGAAACTCTCCCCCCTCTTCTCTCTCCTCTCCTCTGATCCAGAGGAGACACCAACAAGTAATTTCGTTCTTTTTATTTTATTTTATTTCTTTATTAGAAATAGCTTGGGCAGGATAGAGTAGGATTTTAGGGCTATTTAGAATCGCCACTTATAGTCTAATGTGTTCAAAGTGTATTCGCATGCCAGGTGTTATTGAATGTTGATTAGTGCTGTGGACTCTGAAGCCGCCGAGCTTCTCAAGTTGTGTTTTTACTATGTGAACCACTGAGTGCAGGTGCGCTGTAAAATGAACTGCTATAATAACTTCATTGTGAAAATCAACCATTTTCTTTGTCTTCAACTTCATGTTTATTAGTTGCCGCCAAAAGTTTTACAACCCTTTGTGTGCTCAGACTCCCCAGCGGTGGGGGATGTTTTATGACTTACAGTAACTAAGCTACACTTTGGGAGTGGCCTCCCCGAGCTTTGTTCAACCATATTCCTTTTGTATTTTGCCATAACTGCCGTAACTGCAGTTTTGATCTCATACACACTCAATGCTGTTTTATTTTGTTTAGTTAGATATTTTGCCCTTTTGTGTAGAACTTTGCATGTTTGATTAGGTGAAGATTATTGAATCGGAAGAGCGAGTTGTATCTGGGCTGTTGATTTAATAAATATTCACGTAGATAAAGAGAAGGCATTTGTGTTTATTTTGTGCGATTTGTCAGTCAAAATAAGGTTAAAGTTCACCACGTTTTGGCAGAAACAGTTGATTAAACAGTGACATCTAATAATAGTTATCAACTATTCCTAAAAATTTAATAATTGTAATCATCAAGGGCTTTGAGCCACAATTACAACACCAGAGGACATCTCTGGTTTCGATTCATAAATGAGGATATTTGGTTAAGAAATTAATTTTCTCAAATTATGATTTTCAATTATAATTCTTGATAAATATTAATTAATCAATAATCATAATCCCAACACCATTAAAGCCCTTAATCACTTAATCCCTACTTAAATGCTCCTACCACTACTTCAGTCACAGACTAACTGCTCGATGTGTACTCTTTCGACAGTCCCAACAGTACCCTTCTACCTGTTCACATAACAAGATTTGTGACAAAAGAAAATAAGAGGTTTTCATAACACCACCTCTAACAGTAGCAACACATTTCACTAAGAAGCCCTGGCTAATCAAAGTTAGGTAATTGTTTTTAGTTTTTTATCCAAAACTTAAGCTACTACCTGAAGTTCAACATACTCCTGCAAATATTAAATATATTGGACTTACTGCTTCTAGGGCCATATTTGTGTGTACCATCACTACATACATACTATTTTCTTTTTGAAGCTGACTTCCAATCCAATCTACACTGTAAACAATTCTGATGGACCAGAGATGCCATGACACTTGAATCAGGGAGTGAGAACCAAACAATAATAAGTTGTGTGTATTTGACAATTATAGTTAACAGTGCAGCTGCAGCAGCAGCAGCAAATCAAATTAAGGAAGTACCCAACATTCTAATGGTCAAGTGCAACACAAGAGCCTTATACAATTAATCGAGAGATGCTAAATAAAAACACAGCAACTGAGCAAAAGCTCTGTGGCTATGCACAGCTGTGCAAAATAAGAATGGAAATTAAAGTAGAAGGCTAAATTGTATTTCACAAATTTACCATCAAGATGAATATTTTTATACAATATTTAAAATATTATATTTTACAATGATTCTTCATCTGCCTTCAATATTAACTTAAACTGTGCCATACAATGCCATGCTTCAGGGTGTCCCTGCTCTAACATTCATAAATCAAGTGGTTGAATTAAAGTATCATGTCATGAAGTTCTGCAGAAGCCTGGTAATGAACCAATTATTTGATTCAGATATGGTGAACCAGGGAAATATCTAGAACATGCAGAACAATGGTCCTGGAGGACACTTTGGGCTCTAATATTACACATTCATTGTTGCACTAAACATCCATCTGAAAAAAAGATTCTGTTAAGATTTAATAATAATTTCAGTGTTATTAGTAGTAAAAAGTAAATGTGATACAACATTGGCGATGTTTCTAGGTTACTAGTTATTCTGCTATTTGCCTATGATTGTCTACAGTTTTAGAATTTCTACTATAAAATAAAGAGATATACCGATGTGTGCAGGAGAGCATGGTTAAAATGAAGGTATTGCAGGCAGTCTTAGTTTAAATGCTTGTTCCTTATTGTATTCATAGATGAGCTGGATAAACTAACTTCAAATGACAGTTAAGTTTTTTTAAGTTTAAGTTAAGGTAAGCTCCCACCATCTTCCCACCAGCTTCAGCAGGATGGGAGGAAGTGATACAATTTCTGCACAGCAAAAGAGAGAAGAGAGGACAGGAAGGGGGAAGAAGGAAGAGGGAAGAGGGAAGCAAAGAGGGAGGGAAGTATAGCAAGAATAAAGCAGGTCTGCAGGAGAGAGATAAGAGTACTTCAAGTGTCACTACAAGACTGGTACATTGATCTGAGAGAGAAAGAGAGGAGCAGAGAGGTGCAGAGAAAGTGTTTCATTACTGTGAGTTCTGTCTTCAACACCAGTTCAAATACAACACTACTGTGCATATAAATAAAACAGACAGGTAACTACATGGCACATAAAAAAATAAAACATTTGTTCATGTGGCAGGAGTCTTTATTCTACATTTATTCTATATTCTGAAGTTTCTGGAAGTCAACAAACTCAGATGTAATTAAGCTTGTTCTACAAGCTCCCTTTGAAAAACCATTGCTGATTCACATAGTCTTGTTTGTTTCAGCTGACAATATTTATTTGTTTGTACTGCAGAATGTTAAAAATTGCATACCTAAATGTAAACCCACAGAAAATCTTTTTTTTTTCTTGTTTTCACAAATCACAAACTGTGTTTTAATTAATCTGTGATCAGTGTAGAATTCAGTCCATGTTTAGCCATTTACAATTGTCTTAATGTAAGGTGATACTAATGCCAAAAGAGCATTTAAATGCTCCCTTTTAGAGTTTATACAAAAAGAATAAAGGTTTCATAAATCTCCAACTGTATTATAAACAATCTCTGTCCAAAGTAGAATTATCCAGTTTGATCAATAAAACGTTCTGCAAGTTGACCCTTCATACAGTAACACAGATTAGAATTGAATTCACTCATGTTTGCAGAAGTAGACTCATGGTCTCAACATGAAGCAGCTCTTATTCACTCATTATTTGTTTACTGAAATACAGTTTAACAAAATTGATGTCATGTGCCAAATAGCATTTTGAGGATATCATTGTGTAGTAACTACAACCTGGAGTTTGCCATCTTATTTACATCTGTTTAATTGTGTTTTGCTCTTTCTACTTACATTTTAATTTAGGCAATATCTCAATACAAGACATTTGTGCTGTTATTTTTGTTAAACTACGCTCTGTGAAGTGATTGAATGCATTAAGGCTGTGCTTCATTCCTCTGCTCATTTCTGCTGTACATGCACTTCCACATGCACTCAACCCCTGCCTACAGCAGGCTCATGCATGGTAACATGGAAACAGGGTGCAGAAACAATTAGCATAATAGTTCATTTTGATGGTTAGTCAATGTTCTACCAGTTTCTAATTTGAAATCAAAACAATCGAATAATGGAGTCTCACAAAGATATAATAATACACCAGTGTGGAGCACACCCAGACACACAAACACAGCAGTTGACAAGCTTTTGCTTTTGAGGGAAAATGTGCTGACCCTTTTCTCCATAAAGTAGCAAAACATTGCACTAAAAGTTCCTGAGTTCACATTTTTCTTTCACTCTTTAACAGACTCATCTTGACCAAACAGCATTGTTAAGTTCAAATGCATTTGAACTTAACAGCATTGTTAAGTTCAAAGCTTTACCAATAAAATAAATCCCACTCTTGGATGAACTAATTTGTACATGCTTTCATATGCAGTCCAGATTTCTTAAAATTCCAGCAACGAATGAGAAGCTCTGAACTCGATCCCAACTTCAGCACCATTAGCTAGCTGCAGTGATGCTCAGTGTCCTCTTGCCTCTCCCAAAAGTCATGCTGCCCTGGGTGCTGAGCCATATTGCCCAAATAAAAAAAGCTAAAAGTGATTCAGCTTTGAGTTGGTTTAACATATACTAAATATAGTATAAGTAACAGACTAGATATCAGCTCAGAAGACAGCATTACAGAATTAAATCAGCATACTGACTTCCACAGATAGGGATTAGCTGGTCAGAATGTATCTGTAGGTTTCTGTGTGTGTGTGTATGTGTTCTTAGAAAGAGAGAGGGAAAAAAAACAAAGACAGAACAGAAAATGTGACAATCTTTTTGCACGAGTAGGTACATATGGTCCTGGATTAACTCTACTTGGGCTTTCACAGACTGTGAAGCAGTTGTGTGTGTGTGTGTGTTCCCTGTTACTTCTGTCTGTTTGGCAGCACATGTGTGTATGCGTGTGTATCCAGCTGCTTGGACCAGCCAAGCTTGATCTCCACAGGGAACCATTAGCGAGATAATAATGAGACCATGGATGAGGTGTGTGTACATGTACGTGTGCAAACAAAAGGGACAGAGAAACAGAGAAAGAGAAACAAACACATTTTTACAGAAAAGCAACAATAACAAAAAAACAATTTATTCAGGTTTATTCTATCCTACCTTGTATGTGGTAATAAACTTTTTTTGTCAGAAAGAAATAAACTGTTTTTTAAATGCATTGAGAAATTTTAATAGTAAGTGCATAAATGCCAGCTCTTTTTTGAGAAGTAAGCCTTGTATGAATGTTTGTGCAAAAGTGTTCCCTCATTTGTATTTTATTTGATCAAATTCAAGAAGACAATGATTTCTTTTTTATTTTATCTTCATTTCATATGGTGCATTTCAGTAGATTAGAATATTGTTGAAATTTGTATTCATTCCAGTAATTCAATAATAAAAAAAAAAATTTGTTCATTGTACATTTATTACATACAGAGCGTAATAATTTAGGGCTGTACAATATATTGCCAATATATTGTCATTGCAACATCAGTGTATGCAATATTAATATCACAAATTCCAAAGTAATAATTATTTGTTCTTATATGCCAAGTATGAGTTCCAACTTTGCATGCCAATAACATATTGAGCCTACTGAATGGACTGCCACTGCTGTAGATATTCACACCTGACACAGGCTACAGTGACCAAGGGGATAATCGTCACAAACTTATGTTGGAAACAGTGAGGGTTGGGGAACGTATGGTTTTAGCCAAGCCGATATTATTACTAATTTTAGACCAATACAAATAGATAACATGGGTCCCTAAAACATCACTAAATGTGGACATTTCACACTGGACCTATCTTACTTTACCTAAATGTGCGATTTCATTACTTTTCATAGATTTTCAGATTTCTCAGAAGGATTACCAGCGAAAGCCAAATATTATTAGTATTTGAACATTAGGACTAAAGCTGTTTCTACACCAATTACCATAGATTTTTAGATTTCTTTAAAGGATTGTATTACAACTATTTCATACCAGTGAAAGCCAAACATTATTAGTAGTTCAAAGTTTGGACCTTTTTTCTAGCACAGGATGAATTCCTTACCACAGAGGACTTAATGATCTAATTACCTCTATTAGAAAGATTGGATTTTCTGTATCACTGTGATGTTTTTCCTCATGTACAGCGCTTTGAGTGCCTTGTTGCTGAAATGCGCTATATAAATAAACTTGACTTGACTTGACTTGAAGAGGCTTGGATTTGGTGCCTGTCTACTCTTCCACCAAACTCTGGGCCCTTCATTGGCAAATTAATTGCAACATTTATTTTCATTTAAAAAAGGACTTTGAATCACTGAGGAACAGTACAGTCCTTTTTCTTCTTCGCAATGGTAAGATGCTTCTGACATTGTCTCTGGTTCAGGGGTAGCTAAACACAAGGGATGCAGCTGTTGTAGTCCATGATATGTCTGTGGGTGGTGAATATGGCTCCAAAACTCTTGAATGGGCTTCACCTCACAATCTTCTCAATGTTATGGTTATCCCTGTTACTGCACCTTTTCTTCAAATTTTTGTCTGCTCAACTTTCCATTAATATTATGCTTGGATATGTGAACAGCCAGCCTCTATAGCAGTGACCTTTTGTGGCTTAACCCTCTCATGGAGGGTGTCAATGACTCTGATTTATGGACTTAGTTGTAAGCCATAATTGTCAAATGAACAGAATTAAAGATGCTTCAAATAAATAACTGAGTAATGAACCGATATAGAATATTAGAATCACTTTCTGAAATAAAATAAAAAAATCTTTGCAATGCTATGTTAATTAACTAAGATGCCCCTGTACCAACAATGTCAGGTCAACATTTTTTTTTAGATTTCTAAATGAAATGTGCCTTTTACCCCTTATCAATTATGTTGTGTATATATTGAAAAAATAATCATCATTTCTGATTTAATTTGCAAATCGTTCTTATATTGTAATCATCCAGTTAGACTGTTTAATGAAAACAAAGATTTGTTTTGTTTACTGTAACAAATACAGTGTTGATTAGCAATGTTTCTTTTTGAATGGAGTGCCACTTCAGTGTTAAGAGGAAGTGGTCAGGCATAAAGTTGATGTTACAAAGCCCCATAATCTGACAGAAACATAGGGTTCACCAGCTTTGTAAGTCAAAATAACACCTGAATAATCAGGTTGTGTAATCATTATATTCAGACTTTCTGGATTATGTACACTCTCTGAGCACACTGCTCTATGACCTGGAAAGATGGCAAAACTCACATTAAAAGATAGGCTTTAAATTATTTGAAATTGTGCTAACTAAAGAAAAAGAAATGGCTGCCATGCTGTGCAGTGTGTCTCAGTGTGTAGCTCATGCATTTGCATTGTGTCTGCATAAGTATGACAGCTCAGCTTGAAGCTCATGCAGTTGAAAGGGAGTATGCATGTTTCCAAGTTGGAGTGTGTGTCTGTTTATGTCTCAGGCATGGGGAGACTACCTGCGTAAACACTGTAATTTGTCAAAGCTCAGTTGGACTTGTTCATACTGCAAAGTAAACACACGCACACATACACAAATAGAAGCGTACAGTATATCAAGCTGGCTTGATTTTCAACACTCCTACATGTTTCAAGGTGACAGTCTGAAGCCTGGGAAAACATGATCCAGTCTAAAACAGTGTGGGGCACCCTCCCAGTTACCTTAGATGAAAAAAACAACAACAAAAAAGTTAAATGAGTGAAGGCAGAAGTCAGGAGGAGAGGGAAACAAATAAAGGCTTACAATCTGAGAGGGAACATTTGGCACAACATGTCCAGAAATATTCAGTAACTATCTATTATGCAAAGCAGTTAAAGTGCATCACTGTCAAAAAAGTTAGTCATAGGGTGAATTACTACTGACTGGGAGTTTGCTACTCAGAATAAAAGCAAAAATATTATGCTTGTGCCAATGATGGTGTAAACTGTACCTCGCTTGGTGTTTTGTAATCAGAGGGTGTACACCTTGTACTGCAATTTAATATTTCTTACAAAAAAAACTTGATTGATAGAAGTCTAAAATAGAATATTTCATCCTGCCACTTAATGTTATACTGTCAGCAACATTGTTTCACAAGCAGTAAATAGGTAAATACTCATTTTGAGTTTCCCCTTGTCCCTTGGCATTAAACATTTCTACACAGAATAGGAAACTCCTTCAAGAAGCAAATATGTAATCCTCTGTTATTATCTGTTTAGGCTTAGAAAAACTATACATCGTTTAATTGCTAATGTGATAAAATAAAAATTTAAATGCATGTTTTTGTTAAAACACGCCGCGCTTTGAAGCTGTGCATGTCTCACTGTGTTTGAACACCTGAGCGCAGACTCAGGTGAACTTAAAAGTGTGGGCTGCTAGAACCTCAAGGTGGAATACTCACTATTCCATTGTCTTCACTCTTCATGTTTTTCCCTGGTTTCCGGCCCTAAACTTTTTTGACCCTTTGGTTTTACGAGCTCCCAACTTTTGGGGGTTTTTATGCTGCAGCCGGTGGAGGGGGTCCCAAAGCTTTTTCCAGAACCATATTTTCTCTTGTTTTGCCAAAACTGCTGGTTTGACTTTTCATACACACTCAGCTTTGTGGACGCAAACCTCTTTGCGTCCACAAAGCCGATCTACAAAAGCGGTGCTAATCGGATTGATAGCAAAAACAGGGAACAGGGCCCCAAAAATTTTAGGGTGGGTTTTCATCAGAAAATGCAAAACATATGGGCAGTTTCCCAAAAAGCCAAATTTATGGGAGGAGGTAAGCAAATGTAAACCCTTACCACCCGCAATGCGATTTTTCAAACCTAAAATGGTTTGCGTGAGCAAGTTTTGTGTGTGAATTTAGCGCGTTTGAAATGCGGACTAAGGGGGCGCAAAAAGGGGTTGGGGGTCCCCAAGGCTAATAGAAGCATAGATTGCGGGGGCAATTGAGCTGGATCAGTTTTGATTTCGTTTTTAAATATGAAAAATTTTCCAGGGGAGGGTTTTGTTTATACAGTAAAAAAATATTTCATGCCACCAAGAAGCAATTTACACAATAAACACATTAAATATCATTAAAATATTACCAAAAAAAACAAACAAATTTAGTAAAATTATTATTATTGGAAAATAAGTAATTTTTACGTACATAAACATTTGAATTAACTTTTTTGCAGGACAGTTATGTGATGGTATGTTTTAAAATGACTAAAGTTATAACATACAGATTCAACTCCTATAACAATCTATTTTTATGTTGCTAATATTACGTTCAGGCTTAAATATTGTGGCTCTTTATTACCAACTCCGAACTCTTCAAACATATACTCTCAAAAAAACAACAGTACCCGGTGAGCCTCCGAAAAGAATTAAAAGATCAATGGGACAAATTCATGAACAAAATATTTATCTTTTTAAATTTGTTAATATCAGTCAGTCATTTTCTACCGCTTATTCCTTTGGGGGGGTCGGGGGAAGCTGCTGCCTATCTCCAGCAGTCTATGGGCGAGAGGCGGGGTCCATCCTGGACAGGTCGCTAGTCCTGCAGATTGGCCAATTTGTTTGCAAGTTAAGCGCAGCAAGATAAGAGAAATAAGCTGTCGGGGGCAGATGACAAACCCCCTGTGAGAGCAAAAACGAAAAGTTAACTAACTGTAACAGTTCAAAAAAGCACGGGCCAAGGGAAACAGGAAAAAAAGGGGGTCGAGCTGGATAAATTATAATAATGAAGCGTAACAATCCCTGCATATTTCTAGAAACACAGCAGCGGATATGTTTGCTTTTCCTCTTGTTCCAGCCAGGAGCACATGCAATTTCCTCATTTAAAGAGGGCGGTCTGCACCTGTTTTGCACATTATGTATTGCAGGCACAATATTTAAAAATCGAACGCAACACACGTTCAATTTATTTATAGTAAACGCAAATTAGCACCCGCTATTTGGGATCTTTGAAGATCAGTCCCATAGTGTGATCTCCACCTAAACTATGCTGCCAGAGATTTCTTCGGACATATGAAAAACCTGCCACAAAGCTGGCACTAAATGTGTCATTTACATTTAGTGTGCATCAAGCACGTAGCGTCTCTCTGCATTGAAAAGTTTCAGGGGATAGCCTGGCCATATTTATTTAAGTCAGAGCCACAGGTAATAGCTTTGAAATAAGGAAGACAAGTATGTTTTGGTTATGCTTTTGTGCAAAGAAATTAAATTAAAATAATAGTGTCTTCTGAACGTTAAGATAACTTTAGCGCTGGACAGAAGAAAAAAGTGACTAGGACAAGTTCAGGAGTATATACATTTCAACCTGAAAAGACTCAGAAAGACTCAGAAGTTTATTGGCAAATGATTATTTCGTTGGCGTTCGGACATGAATGCTGAGAATATCATGAGCTTGAATGGACATTTTAGGCTTAGGATTAGAGCTGTCTTCCCTCCTGGGATCCGACTGGTGGTGGGGTGAAGGCCAGAGGAGGTGAGGAGACTGGGAGGAAGATTGGAAGGTAGATGGTGGAGGTGGGAGGAGGGTGTAGCTCAGCTGAAGAGCAGGAGGGATACATGACTGGTGGTCCTTAAAAGCGAAGCGTCAGAGGGTGATTGGCTGAAGAGGCATGCGGACTTGACGCTGATTGGATGGAGGGGAGACGCATGGAGTCATTGGATGGAGCAGGTGGTGAGGGTGAGTCTTTCAGTCTGAATTTTCATCAGAACTCCATTTCTGTCTTAAAAGCTGCTGTAGGGAGACCTAAAAAAAACCCTGACTTAGCCTGAAAATTTGAATAAGCACACCTTACAGGTGTAAGGTGCTCCTTGCTCTCTGCTGTGTTACAGCCCTCCATCCACAGCTCCTCCACCACAGCGAAGCATGCCTTTAACATCCAGTTGGCTTTTCGTCATCGGCCTTCTTCAGTCGTTGTTTTCTAAGCAGGCGCCACTCGACAAATTGGCAATTTTCCTGTAATGTCAGGTTGTTTCTCCACCGATAGCATAGCTGCTGCACACCGGCAATACTGAGCTTGAAAGACGTTACGCACTGTCCAGGGGAGGGGTGCGAGCAGCATGTACAAGAGCGTGATTGACACTGCTAAGACATTGCTCCTGGCTCTGATCGGTTATTTCTGACTGGGAGCGATGTATTTCTGCAAATGGCAGAAGGACCACTGGGACAAGCCAAAGGAGCTTGATTTTTTCACATATCATCTGTCTAATATTCTACTGTCAGGACATACTGACAGTTTTAACAATTATGTAAGAAATACATTTTAACTAAAGTTACCTACTGCAGCTTTAAAGAAAATAATTAAAATTCACTGCAAAAATGTATCTCTCATCATGCTGTCATGTAGGAAATAGAAATAATTTTGCTAAACCTGACTGACATAAAACAGGAAACGTTTAGTCTAATTTAACGTCAGACATAATATATATATATTTTATACTTGGTTATCCATCTGATTTGAACTGTGTATATATAAGCTTCTAACACTTTATGGTGAAAAATCTTCTTTTGAATTTGAATACAGCATTTAACCTTGGTCCTGCCCTTTA
This sequence comes from Crenichthys baileyi, assembly GCA_036173005.1. Classification (NCBI taxonomy): domain Eukaryota; kingdom Metazoa; phylum Chordata; class Actinopteri; order Cyprinodontiformes; family Goodeidae; genus Crenichthys; species Crenichthys baileyi. The sequence goes on along the minus strand of JAHHUM010000388.1, from coordinate 86,273 downwards.
ATCCCAGTACGAATCAGAAAACAGGAGCCCTTGGCATTTCTATACACAAAAGAGAGATAAGTCTAAGTCAGAACTAAGGGTTAAATGAGATTGAGCCCTATATACTGCTGCATGACATCTTGTCAAACAGAGCATCCTTATCATAGGTTTCAAAAAATAGAAATATATTTGTTGTATATTTGTTGTCAGTGACATAGATGTGAACAAAGAAAACTTCTAAGCAGTGCTGCAAGTTTAAAGGGATAAATTATCCTGCTTCAACCTGCATGCTCCCTTTCTCTTTCAGACACCTGAACAATGATGAGACGTGTTATAGCGCCTGATGTTCCTATTCGATCTGTTAGAGCCTAACATGCTTGGCATTTGCTTTAAACATACTGGCAGTGATATATTCAAAGGTTTTACCAAGAACCCCTCAATGTCAACATGCAACTTAACCCTTAGAGGTGAGCACAGGCACCAGAGGTTAGGTTAATAAAATATACTCCCTCTTGATGCCATTAAGCGTGCCCCCACCGGTGGCACATCCACTGGGCCAAAGGCTAGGGACAGGCACCTCCAGAACCAAACCCCCATACCCTGATCGCCAGCCCCGATACCCACTCCCCCGCCTGAAGAAGCCACCGACCCTCAACAAAAAGGAGCCAGCCGGAAAGGCGTGCAGCAATGACAAAGAATGCATAGGCACATGCACCCCACCCATGGACAAACGAATCGAAACCACCAGGGCCAGCCAGGCAGTCAAACAGACCCCACGATGCACCACCCCGCCCACCACCGTGCCCAAGGAAAAGACGCCACCCCAGCAAGCTGAAGGGCACCACAGAAAGGCCACAGCACGCGCAGCAAAGAGGCTGCACTCCCCCCCCGAGACGCAGAACCACCAACATCCAGGCCAGCCAAGCAAAAACGACAGAGCTAAAAGCCAAGCCACAGTTCCCCTTGAGCCAACGCCACAGCAACACCACACATCCTTCCGTACATCGGTAGGGGCACGGTGAAGACCAAAAACCGCAAGCACACACCACCCACCAGGAACCACCCAGCAGATAAGCAAACCCCTCCTAAGCATAAGGCCGAGAAGCCCGACAGAACCGGCGAGCCCAGCAACGCCTGACCCGAAGCACCCACCCGCGGAGGCCAGAGCTGCCATGCACAGGACAACCGCCCCAACACCACAACACGCCATACAGCGGACAGAACGCAGCAAAGAGCATCCAAAGCAAAAGCCGTGCACAAAGCCCAGACCGTGCAAATGCGCCCCCACCAGGATAGTGAGGATAGTTTCCTTAGCGACACATAAGGCAGTGAAAACCATGTGATCGGAAATTGTCTCTATGGTGACATCATCTAAGTTGCCCAACAAGCAAACTGAGGGGGGAGGTGAAATATTACATCTCAGACACTTTGATAAGTCTTCACATATCAGACACCAGAACCTCTGAACAGGTATACCTAACCCTAGTGTCTGGATATATTTCTACTGGATAATCTGATGCCAGAGGATTTGACCTCACATCACCATTAGGCAGTAGGCTAAATCATGGTCATAACCATTACTGCAAATAAGACAAAAATATTGACAATGGAATAAATAAACAAAAATATAGGATAGAAAAAACTGTTTAGTTTTAAAAGCATTTTAGATAACAAGCAAAGCATTATTCAGGAATTTACAGTTCTAATGTCAAGAAAACACATTTTGTGCTACTTAATTTTCATCGGTCCCTTATATTTTCAGTGAAACAATACCAAAATTGATGCAGTGTAATAATGAAGGCAAAACTAAGTCTCCATTCTAACCTATAAGTAGCTTTGTTGGCCTAGAATCATATCCAAATTGTTTCTTTGGATGAATGCATGGCACTTTTAGGAGCTTTTGCAGATCCAAGATCAGCAGAATCCGAAGCCTTATTAGGCGGAACAAATGTTTGTATCATAAGACTGTTATATCAAGAAACACAAGAGCAACGTATTTGCTGATAAAGAATAAATAAGGTATAAATAAAAATGCCATTAGCTAAATAAAGAATGCCAGATTCAGCAAAGGTACTGTCACAAGATGACGGTCTAATAATAGTTTGAAAAGCAGCAAAGTTCTTGGAATAGGCTAAGACACGCCAGCATATCAAACTGGAAGACAACTCAAGTCATGGTATTATTAGTAAATCCAACTTAGACTTTTGAAACAGTTACAAATAATGAAAATAAAAAAATAAGAAGAAAGACCCGGTATCCAAACAGATTCTTTGGGCTTTGAAAAACCATTTGAAGACAAAAAGCAGACAAAGCAGCACTGCTTATCACGTACTTTTCTCTGTAGTACCCTGACCTAACCTCTATTAAAAAATTTATGGGGCACTTGAAAAGAAAGAAAGCCAAGAATTCATTGCAGTAAATTCTATGGATCATTGTCAAATCCTGTAGGGATAACATGGAATATCAGGTCTGAACAATCCAGTAGATTCCCGGTCAGCTCCAGTGCATTCTGACATTTAGATACATCCCTGAAGGATTCAACTTTACACTCAAATCTAGGGCTTCTGGGGCCTTTGTACATTCACAAAAATCAGGCCAGGACAAACATGCCATCATTGTGAAATTGTATAACATAACTGAATAAAATCTATTGTAGACAGCTATTTAGAAATTAATGTTCCTTAATAGTATCTAGACATGAAAGCACAGCAGCAAGTTGTCTTTTTGTACTTAAGCCATTTTCTTCCTAGTATGAGCTGATTTCTTTGTCTGATCTTGCCCATAAACTATAATGTATTCTTTGTCCATACTTGCTTCACTCTGTTCCAGCTGTCTTAAGGCGAAAGGCATTGTGCATCCTGTACAAATCATTAGTCCATCACAATGCCAGCGTAAAAACGGATAACAATCGACAAAAAAATTTATAATGGTCGTTTTTAACAATTTTTCCTTTTTAAAAAATTAAAAATTTTGGGGTTTAAAAACGGGCCCAAAACCCTGTTTAAAAAATTGGTTCTTAGGCATAACTAATTTAGTTTCTAAGAGGGTTTTAAAATATATTATAAAAATTTAATACAAAAAAATCATGGAAAATGTATCCCAGCAAAAAGCTTTTTTAAGACAAACTTGCTTAAAATAAACTTTTTTTTTTTTTTGCAAAAGCAATGGTCAGTCTGCAGTGGTCAGGCCCCAACCCGAAATTTTTCAGAATATTTTAAACCCCCCCAAAAAAAAAAAGCAAATTTCCCCCCCGGTTTTTAAAAAGGGCGAAAACGATCTGGCTGTTAAATTTGTTTTTAAAATTTCCCCCACATTTTCAATACTTGAGATCGTAGAATGTGCTAGAAAAAACATGCCCTTGATACATAAAGGGCCCATCTTGAAAACTTACAAAACCCTTAAAGGACCCTGCCCCAAACCTCTTGGTACCAGATACTACAGCACACCTTCAGAGGTTCAGTCAAGTTCATGTTTTATCTGCAGCAAAAGGGGTACCAGCACCCTAGTAGGGTGGTAAAAACTGTTATGCATGATCTGTGTAAATAATAGATAAATATTCTATTCATTCACAAAAGTAAGATACTCTGAGTTATATGGATTATGTTCTTTTGAGCTTAACAGACAAAGCAATGAGATAATGATTAACCTGTAGTTGGTTATGAACCTCAAAATATCAATCATTGATGTTTGACAATAGAAAGCTGAGCTGAAATTAGTTTATTTTCTAACTATGTGAAAGTCAACTGTCTAGTCTCTCCTTTACTTGACATTGGTTAAATTCTATTTTTTTCAGAAAACACCATGAAGAAAAAGCCCTAAAGCAAATTTTTTGGAAATTTTTTAAAAGAAACAATAGAAAAAAAAAAAAAACAAGGGGATTGTTTAGACTGTGGTAGGTTTAGTCCCAAAAAGTGAAACCCCTGTCACATACTTCTGAAAACACAAAAAACCCCGTACCAGGGGACAAAAACGTCTGAATTTTGTTTTTGCTGACTACACAACCCAAAAAAACACCATGCTCATTTCATTTCCGTTTCTCAGCAAGTCTTATTTCAAGTTTTGTCAGTGCACATTATTACTTTTTCAGCAGCAACAATAACCAACTACTTTCTCTTTTCAGCCCCCCTCCCTTCTCTCCCGTTCTTTCCCCTCCTCGCAGTTAGTCCAAACATCCAATGAAAAAACAAGCCCCAGTCAGTCACGGTTTTTGTTAATTCCCCCCACAGTCACCCGCAGGAAAAATCTCTGAAATTTTCAAAAGAAAACGCCAACAAACTTTTAGTTTTTTCAAGGGGTTCCAATGGAACACCCCAAAGAAAAGAATCTAATTTTTTGAAAAAACTTACGAAACATTCTTTGTCTTGGACACTATTATTTTTAAATTACCTGAAATTGGTTTGAGAATCAAGTCTAGCGTCTTTGTGCAACTTAGGTTTAAATCAAATCCAAGTCTCAGACTCAAGTTTAAAATGCAAAGTAATTTTTCTTCCCCTTTTTAAAACCCTGAAGGGCTTTCACTTCCCCTCTTAACAGGCTTTTCTAAAAAAAGTTCTACACACTTTTAAAAGGGCACTTGGCCCTACTACAATTTCATGCTTTTTGTTTTGAAAAATTGGGAAATTTTTTATTTTTTGTGTTCAAATATATCCTTTTCTAATTATTGAGGACAGTTTTTTCCTGGCTATTCTAGGTTTGAAGACCAATAAACAAAACAGGAGTGTAGGTTAACACAGACAATTATATCTGTGATGTGATGCAAATCCCTTCCAACAATCACTTAAGTATTTAAGTATTTATTTAATGTCTGCAAACCACCAGTGAACAGAAATGTTAAATAGGGGATTCACCTACAACAGTGACTGGCCATAGGGGCCCAGATTATGGGGGAATAGAGGGGCAGCCATATTTTTCCTTGTGAAATGGGGTTAAATCTAAAAATTTTTAAATTTATGAAAAATCGTTTATAATTTAAGCGCCCGCATGTAAGTAAAAAAGGGCAAACTAAGGGAAACACATATTTACAAAGGGGGAAAAAACAAGGGAAAAAGAGAAAACACCCTTACTGGTGTCATACTTAAAAAATTGCATCTCCAGGCCAAATTTTATTGCATACCCGAAAAATTGATCGAAGCTAAATTAAAGGTTTTTTATGAATTTCCCTAGGTTTTTCGCATGCCCAAACCCAAACAGTATAAAAACAAATACTTTTGTGCATTTGGGGTTAATTCCCGCGTGTGTATTTTTTTGTGTCTTTGGGGAAATTTTTAAAAAGGGTGTAAATTTGTTGTGATGTGCTTTTCTGAGTTGGTGTGAACAAATTAGTAGCTTAGCTCCTCTTAGCCTCACTGACAGAAAGACAGAGACATTACTAATCCAGCACTGACAAGCTGCCATTTGCTTCACTTCTGTTTTAATCCCCTCCACTCTTTTTTTTCCTCCTCTAGCCCCAAAATTACAGTTTACTGCTCCACTATTGCAGGGTAACATTTTAGTACACCATTACGTGCTTTTGACAGTTCTCAGTGGGTTTTTGTTGTGTATGAACAGGTCACATCTAAAGATGTCATACCGTTTTGTCACTGAATTCCCAGTAAAACAGATATTTTTTTCAAAAAATGCTTTTCCCTTGTTTGTCATTCTAGCTTTATCTTTTATGATAAGGTCTAGAAACAAAACTGATAATTGTTATCACAACAATCAGGGCATGCTTTTGTACCAACGTACTGTTAGCTAATTATGTTCAGACCATGTTTACCCTGTCTTTTTGTATTTACACTACTGTATTCTTCTGTGATACCTCTGTACCACATCAGGCATGCCCAGGATGTGCAACTAACATAAAGTTTTATATCTTGTAAGGATGATAAAATGATTAAAACAAAAAAATCATAAAATTCAACAACATGTTTCTAGCTAAAGATGACAGCTTGAGGTCAAAGCCTCACATAAAAAATGTTATTTTACTACTTTTAAATGTTAACTTCTAAAAGCCTAGGGACTGGGCCATTGAATTAGCTTTGGGCTAGAGGGCCTATAGACAATGGCTTCCTTTAAATGTAAAATAGTGTTATGTCCTGCCCTTGATCAAATACATTTGGATTAAAACAAAATATTTATCTATAACTAAAAACGTACCTAATTTTTTTTATTTTGGTTTTTCATCGACCACTTCAGTATACCAAGTATTTTTAGTAGAACAACCGTACTGCTAAGCAAAAAAAAAAATAATAACTTGATCCGATCACATTTTGAGAAATACATCGGGAATACATTTTTTTTTTCAAATGCAACTGACAGCGGGGAAAAAAGTTCCACCATCAGAGGTAAGAATCCAAACCATACAATGATTTATTTCCATTTTGTTTTGTGAATGCCAATTCTTATCACAGAAAGTCTTTATCCAAATACTTTTTTTCCTTGTATTCTGTAAACAATACAGTATTACCCATCCAGTCAGGGACATCATTAAAAAAGGATGATTCATTTCAATCCACAAACCTCATTAAAAATAACTTTTTACTAGCTGGAATGTGATGATCTGTTGAGTTTATGTAACAGTATATGAATATAAACCTGACTGTATTTGATTTAGTTGTAATTGCATTGCAATAGAAAGTCCTGGATTCAATAAACTGATTTGGACTGCAAATAACTGGATATTAACTGGAATGTCACACTTTTTGTGTAAAGTGTCAGAGGTTTACTTCTAAATTAGAATGACAAGTTAACTCATTTGAAATATTAGACTAACTCCTGATTTTGTCATGTAAAATACAGCAGTTCAAACTAGTGTTAGCGTATCTAAAGTTTTTTTGCGAATGCCTAAATGTAAAGAAATGAAGCACGAATGTATTATGTGCATCATTTTCGATGCACCTCTATTGCATATTGCATGTTGAAAAGGAAAAACAATATAATTTTCAGTCTGCTTCTCTGTAAAGACAGAGTAAGTATTTTTTTTTTTAAGATGTCAATGTTCCTAGCTACCTAGCTTGAAGTTGGGCACCCTTTTATCATTAGATTAATCCCACAAGGTTTAAAAAGCATTTAAGTAAATTTGGTGAACGTTGAGCACATGTATGGTAAATATTTGTCCAAAAGAAACTGTGGCAGGTTGGCTTAGCTGGAGATCATATTACATACGATATGTATGAAATGGCGACACTGGAGTGCTGTTCACTTAAAGTCGCATAATTTCATGGGTTATCAAAATGTAAGGCAGATAAAAATAGTTTGACTTGAATTTAAGAAAAGCCAGCTGCATGCTAAAATACTTTATAGCATTTCAATTGTTAGGTCAAGAATTCAAGATCCAACATTGACCTCGATCTACTTACTATTCTCTTGTATTGACCTCTTCATTCAATGCATCAAATCCAAAGACTAAGGCCACATTAACATTTTCACTAACATGCAATGGAAGTCATATTGATATTTAGTGTTATTTGACAGTGGTAAATGAATTGGTATTGCCTGTGGCTGAGTGTAAATACTAAATATTTTATGTAAATGTAATTTGACTGCTGTAAGAAGTGTATCCAAATCTATACTTGCAGTGTACCAGCACCTACATGTAATCAAATAACCAATTACTTGATAATGGTCCTGCTCGGGTATGTTGTAATTTATGAGAATTGCACCATCGGTAGTGTGTTCCCTCTTTCCTGCGCTTTCCATGAACAAACCTGTAATTAAACTTTTTGTGGTACATGTTGAAGTGGAAAAGGAAACTATGGCATTCAAACCTTTTCAAACTGACTACTTAATTTGACAAATCTCCCAGGTAAGCTTTTGCTGTATATGAAATCTGATTTTAAAACTTTATAGAAAATGTCTTTTTCCTTTTATATTGCAGAGAATGGTTTTAAAACGGTACACTTTGTGTCTATTTGGAGAGCTCTCTATTTTAATGCTATTTCTCAGGTCACTTCTTTATTTGCAATGGATTTTTATCTTTTTTTGCTTATCTTCCCTTTATATAGTTAAAAAGTTGATTATAAAATCAACCTATAATTTCAACTAAATAATTAAAACTTAGCAATACAAATCAACTAATATTCAGGTTTATGTGAGCTACACGTGGAATACTATTAAGTGTTATGACATCTTAAAAAAAAGAGTTTTCTTACTTTTGTGGTATTTGTAAAACATTGTGTCGTCTTTTGTGGTGCAGTAGTTGATCTCTGAATGGTTAAACCTTTTGATGTTGTTTTATTTGTATAACATGGTCAGAATTCAAAGTCCTTTTGATCTGGTTTAAGCATCTTTGCCCTACATTAAGAAAATCTATTTCATCTATTTAATGGAACTTCAGATTTAAACTAAAGATTAAATAATTATTTTTGTATTTTGCCCAACTGACGGTGTCATGTGTCTATGGCCTGAAGAAGGAATGATCAATCTGCACATTTTAATCTTGTTGACAGTCAAATGCAGTGATGCCCCTTGCAGATTTTTTCTGCTTTTGCATTTTCATGCTGAACTGTTTCATATGAAACAAATGTATATATCAGAGACAGATAACCAAAGTAAAAAATTTTGTTTTCAAATGACAATTTCATTTATTAAGGGAAAACAGCAATCCAAACCATTCTGGTCCTATGTGAAATAATAATTGCCCCCCCAGGCCTAATTACTGCCCAAACCATAGAATCAATAAATCTCTTTAATAGAACCTGTCTGACTTCAAATATTATACTAAAAGATTTCAAAAAGTAATACATTATGTCCCAATCTAAATACAATTCACGGAGAGATAAGAAACAAAGTCCTTGACATTTGTCAGTCGAGTAAGGGGTGCAAAGCCATTTCTAAGGCTTTGGGACTCTAGTGAATCAGAGTGAGAGCCATTATCCACAAATATGTAAAACATTTAACTCTTGTGAACCTTTCCATCCTTTAATCCATGGTCCCGAGCCATGGGCTAAACATGGATGGAACATGAACTGTACACAATTGAAGGCTGGCATGAACCTCTCTGCACCTTTAAATAAACACTAACTTATGTTCTATCTCAGCCTAAGAAGAGGAGGAGTCAGAGCTGCTATCCCTGAAAAAAAAAACACTTTCCCCACTTCCGTTCGCTCTCAATTTATGCGATTCTCAACCGAGGTCAAAAAGGAGAGGCGGACAGGAGAGGCGCATAAATGCGTGAATGTCTCCTTGCAGGCAAGAAGGCATAACTCTCCAAACTTGGATCCAAAGGGACTACCTGCCAATGCAATGCAACAAATTTAAGTATAATCTGCTGCATTAAATAATCCAGAATTTATATAAAAGAGGTAATTACGAGCGTGGCTTGATCTTTTCTTTCTGAGGCCTACAGAAAAGCAACCAGAGGAACCCAGCAGAGACCCTGTCTCTAACAACGTTGAGTGAAGAAGATTTCGGAACCGCAGTTCTGCACACAGATGCAGCCCGACCCCCACTGCTATTGTGCCCATCGTGAGGCTGGACTGGACAGGACAACTTCACTCATGAGCTTGTCGCCCTACGGCATCCTTTCTTCAGTACGGTTCACGTTTGTGCAGAGAAAATTAGTTTAGCATAAAGTAATCTTAATACTGTTTATTTCATGATGTTTTGTTTTGTTTGTGTTGAGAAAGGTGTTACTTGGTGTTACTTTTGACCAGGACATGTCATTTAAATCCCATATTAAACAGGTTTCTAGGATTTCCTTCTTTCACCTCCGGAACATTGCCAAAATTAGAAATATCCTATCCAGGAGTGACGCTGAAAAACTAGTCCATGCATTTGTTACTTCAAGGCTGGACTATTGTAATTCTTTACTATCAGGATGTCCACAAAATGCAGTTAAAAGCCTTCAGCTGATTCAAAATGCTGCAGCAAGAGTCAGTCAGTCATTTTCTACTGCTTATTCCATAGTGGGTCACGGGGGAGCTGGTGCCTATCTCCAGCAGTCTATGGGCGAGAGGCAGGGTACACACAAACAACCATGCACACACTCATTCATACACCTAAGTGCAATTTAGAGTGACCAATTAACCTAACAGGCATGTCTTTGGACTGTGGGAGGAAGCCGGAGTACCCGGTGAGAACCCATGCATGCATGGGGAGAACATGCAAACTCCATGCAGAAAGATCCCTGGCTGGGAACCGAACCCAGGACCTTCTTGCTGCAAGGCAACAGTGCTACCAACTGCGCCACCATGCAGCCCGCTGCAGCAAGAGCTTCCCTTCATTGGCTCCCTGTTAAATCCAGAATAGAATTTAAAATTCTCCACCTCACATATAAAGCCCTTAATGATCTAGCTCCATCATACATCAGAGATCCAATTGTTCCATATGTTCCTAACAGAGCACTTCGATCTCAGACTACAGGTTTACTGGTGGTTCCTAGAGTCTCTAGAAGTAGAATGGGAGGCAGATCCTTTAGTTATCAGGCTACTTTCCTGTGGAACCAGCTCCCGGTTTTGGTCCGTGAGTCGGACACCCTGTCTACCTTTAAGGCTAGGCTTAAAACTTTCCTTTTTCATAAAGCTGATAGTTAGAGTGGCTTAGTTTATCAGGGAGGGAGCCTTCCTCCCTTCCTGTTGGATGGAGTAAGGGGGAGTCAGGTTTAGCCTAAACCGGCTCAGTTATGGTTGAGGTGCAAACACACCCTCCATTTCTGCTACCTGTATGACCCCTTCTCTTTTCCAATGGTTATAATCAATCTGACAGAGGGGGTATCCCAATCCTTGTGGTTTTTTGTATAACAATGACCATCACTGGGACCCTTTGTGGGGTGCCTTTGAAACGACATTGTTGAAAATAAGCGCCGTTTGACAATATAATCTGAACTGAAACTATCTGTGTAGTTATGCTGCTATAGGCTTATGCTGCTTGAGGACATAATGACCACTTTCACCCTCTTCGCTACATTGTCACACTACTCTCCAATTTTGCATTATTTGCTGTTATTTCAGCTTTTAACTTTGTTCTCTCTCTTTTCTCTTCCTAGAAGCTAGACCTGGCCTGACTCTGTGTCTACCTGTGACACCTTTCTGGGAGAGGGGCATCGTCCAAGCTTCTGCTGGCAACAACTTAATGCTCACCTCTACCGATGATCCACATGGCCCTGTCTTTTAGTGTTTAACCCTTTCTCTCTCCTAGACATGGCGATTGACTGAGCTTTTATTGTAACTAATTATATGTGCTCTCTTTCAGACTCTAACCTTGAAAACTGTCTCAGAGTTTATATGTTCTTTCTTTGTAGGTGAAAAAACTAAAGGAGCTACATCCATTAACATTTACTTTGCCTTCCCATTGAGAGTACTCCTTGATCAGTGTTTCTGTGTTCTTTTTGTGTCTCTGCTCTGTTCTCTCTAACCCTCAGTCGGTCGTGGCAGATGGCCGCTCATACTGAGCCTGGTTCTGCTTGAGGTTTCTTCCTGTTAAAAGGGAGTTTTTCCTCTCCACTGTCGCTACATGCATGCTCAGTATGAGGGATTGCTCCAAAGTCAACGCCAGTGACTGTCCACTGTCTCTACATGCTCATCCGGGAGGAGGGAATGCTGCAAGTCACTGACTGGATGCAATCTGCTGGGTTTCCTTAGACAGAAAAATTTTTTATCCAATTTCAATAAATAACTAACTCTGACTGCACTGTTCAATGGTTAGGACTAATTGGAATGTATGTACTTGACTTTTGTGAAGTGCCTTGAGAGAACATGTGTTGTGAATTGGCGCTATATGAATAAAACTGAATTGAATTGAAAGTAAGCTATTGAAGTGCTAGCAGGCTCTCTGTCCAGCTAATGTGAACATCTCAGCTTGAGGCCAGTTATTTGTTCTGTGTTGTGTTTTAAAGTTAAGACAACTTTATTTAAAGGGTGGTATATTACTGATGGTTAAAGGTACATGTTTAACTTTAAAGTGTTGAATAAGCTATAGGCTTTTTTCCTTTGTTAGCTGAAACTGCAAATGGCTAGCACTAGGCAGGCCAGATGCTTACATCCTACAAGTCCCCATCTTATGTGTGCATAGACGTTCCTCATCGCCATTTTAGTAGACCGTTACTTCAGGCGATGGCCAGTTAAGAAATTGAGAATCATTTATCCAGAAAATAGTTTATTGTCATTCAAGATAATATTTCCTTGAATATTATTTTACTAAATAAGGAGGGCTAATTGAACACCATTGAGAGTTCATTATCCAGAAGGTTTTTTTTATTCAGCAAATCATTCTTTAAAATATTATTATATTGAAATAATGTTTTATCTACTCTTCTAAATCTTGCATCATGATTTGTGGTTTCAAGGTCACAAATCGTATTGTTCTTAGTTACATCTAAGATTAACTTAACTTAATTTCTGGGTCACTCAAAATAAACCTTGGTTCTCAAACATAAATAACTTTTAATGGTAATATTGCATCATTCTATTAGTCATGGTTTTTAACAATTTTTATTGATTCCCTTGATTCCCTTCAGTTCTTCATTTTGCTTGGTCATTTTAGTTTAACTGTCCTAGTAAAGTGAAGAGTTTGTTGAAATATTTTTAACTTGGAGTTGAATTGTTTTTGTTAATAAATTCTCGTATTTTAACAATTTGTGTGATTTTATTCCATGTGTGTGCAAAGTTTTGCTGTTCAGTAATGCAAGAGCTCCATTCACCCTTTTCTCTTTTTTTCATTGCCCTAATTAAATATTAAATAACATAATCCTGATAATAGTTTCAACAATCTCCAAAGCTTTTGGGAACATATTCTTAGAACAGACGAAACAGAAGTGGAACTTTGTGGACGGTCTGTATCATGTTACAACTGGCATAAAACTAGCAAAAAATCTCTGTATGAATGAAATATTATTCCTATCATTTTTTTTGTTTATATGTATATATATATATATATATATATATATATATATGTCTACTTTTCTGTGTATCTGCACACTTCAATTTGCCTTTCATTTTGCCTTTCAAAATGTACACCTGAATTTGCCAACTGTGGGAAAAAAATTATATTTCTATTTTATTCTATTATTGTGACTGATTGTACACTAATTCTCCTCTCCACAAGAAAATCCAGAGAATATCCAGCCATCAGTTCATGACCATAAACTCAAGTGTACTTATGTTGTGTATTAGCCCAATTATCCAAAATATATCAAAGGTCAACCTAGGAATAGTTTAAAAAGTAAAAGAATGTTTTTAAGTGACCTAGACAAGGTCTGTACGTAAATCCAGTTCATATGCTGTAGCATGAACTTAAACAGGCAATTTATGCCTGAAAACCCTGCAATGTAGCATAATTAAAACTATTCTACAAAGAAAAATGGGTCAAAATGTATCTGTTATGATTTGGGGTTGTTTGGTTTTTGGTTTCTGTTTTTTTCTTTGTTTTTCACAATTTAGGTTTTGAATAGTTCTGATTATTATTATTTTCATTATTATTCTTGTTGAATTGTTGAATCATGTTTCTGTTTGTTTTTCTGGACATGCTTAAGTTTTGTCGTCTTGTTCATGTTTTAGGATCTGGTTATGCTTTAGCTTCATGTTTTTCTAGTTTCTGTTAGTTTTGTGTTAAAGGGTCTGTTTTGCTCCAGCCACGTTTTGTTCTGTCAATTAAGTTTATTCGGATCACCTGCACCTAATAATCTGTCATGTTGTTTCACCTGGTCACACTCCATAAATACACACCTGTTCAGTTATACATCGCAGAATCATTTTCTCAAATCATGCCTGTTTCGCCTGCCCGTTGTTTTGTTCCTGCGTCCTGCAGTGAGTGAGTTTTTGTTATTAAAACCTTTTTACTTACCGTCATGCTGCCTTCTAGTCTGCATTCTGGGGTCCTATATCTCGCAAGTCGTGACAGTATCCACGTAAAAGACTCTTGGGATTCATTCCTAATGCTTGATGGTAGTTGTTGCAGCCAAGGGTGGCACACTGAGTTATTAGCTTTAAATGTTTTTATTTTATTTTTTTTTCTCAGGACAGCAACTCCTGCTGCCTGCTGTAACTTTGGGTCGGAGTACAGCAGTCCTTCTCTGGTTTATCTGGTTTAATTTTATTTAAACAAGAAATTGGATTATTAAAGAGAAAACAGAGTAAATTAAATATTAACATTTACCTTTTCCTTCCCATAGAAAGTACTCCTGGATCAGTGCTTCTTTGTTCTCTTTGTGTCTTTGCTCTGTTCTCTCTAACCCCCAGTCGGTCGTGGCAGATGGCTGCTCACACTGAGCCTGGTTCTGCTGGAGGTTTCTTCCTGTTAAAAGGGAGTTTTTCCTCTCCACTGTCGCTACATGCATGCTCAGTATGAGGGATTGCTGCAAAGTCAACGCCAGTGACTGTCCACTGTCTCTACATGCTCATCCGGGAGGAATGAATGCTGCAAGTCACTGACTGGATGCAATCCGCTGGGTTTCCTTTCCTTAGATAGCAAAATTTTTTATCCAATTTGAATAAATAACAGAATCTGGCTGCACTTTTCAATGATTAAGATTAATTGGAATGTATGTACCTGACTTTTGTGAAGTGCCTTGAGACGACATGTGTTGTGAATTGGCGCTATATAAATAAACCGAATTGAATTGAATTAAATTCAATTCTGTGAATAAATCTGCAGAACCTATGTGAAAATGATGATATTTACAGTGGCTTCTCCTTTGTGTTGAAGATCTTCCTCTCAATGGCTAACACTAGGTTACCTCTCAGATTTACAACCAAAATGCACTTAGGAGGAGCAGAGAAGTTCAGTAGTGTAATTAATGCACGGTGTCTGCCTGTGGCCGTGCAGATAACATGTGCCAGTTATACAGGATGTTCTGAACTTACATAAATTTTATCATTTTTCTTAGAACCTTTATTTGATACTTTGAAAATCAGCATTTAAGGTGGTTTTTATGAGCAGTAGAGGAATGTACAGAAAAAAAACATAGAAATACATATCAATAAATTCAGTTTAATAAAAAAAAGTCTTCAAAGTCTTCAAAATCCTCTTGTGCAGTTAATATGGCCTCTGTAGTAAGCTTTGAGGTAGTGATGGAATTTGATATGAAATAATGTAATAAATATAATTAACTGGATTGATAAAGTTGACAAATATTTTAAAACAGATCAAGAAAAGCTCCTAGTTTGTTAAGTTTGGGAAGATACATAGTTTGCTGTGTGTTATGCAGTACAACACATAGCTGTTAATGTCATTAACAAAAAAAATATTTTGTTTTTATTAAGTAGTATGTCCCCTCCAAACACTAGACTTCCATGGATATATTCATTTATTTCATTTATATTTCAGGTCAACCAGTCATTGTTTGTAGTAAGCCAAGAAAAACTACTTAAACTGTGACTTTTTTTATTCCATATGACCTGTCCGAATGCAGTAGTATGAGTGCTTTGCAGCCTAAGGTCTGAGAAAATTATCTTTAGAATATTTTTTTTAATCACTATCTTCAAAACTAGTTTAAATACTTGCAGGAAAGATTCAGAGGCCACAGCAGAAAAATGTTTAAGAGTTAACTCAAATGTTAAAGCATTGCCAGATAAAATGTAATGCAAATGATGGGCTTTTACTATGCTACAAGTGACAGGGAAAAGCCAGTGAATCTTCTGTTTGATACAGGCTTTCTCTTTATTTGCAATAAAATCTCCACCCAGTAGATCAGTAAACTAATATTGCTACCGATTTGGTCTTAGTGGGCTTCTCCAATAGCAGTTAATAGAAATTTTGAACTCGGGTCAAACTCAGTTGATGTTACAGAGTATCAAAAAAGTATTTTGGGGCGGGTGTGGTGGTAGCGTAGAGCTTAAGAAGGCACGACCCATGTACATGGCAGTCCTCAAATGCAACCCATGATCAGATTCGACTCCCGATCCAGGCACATTTGCTGCATGCCTTCCCTTTCTCTTCACCCCTTACCAGTCAACCTACCGAGAAATAAAGGTCACTAGTTCCAGAAAAAAATCGTAAAAAAAAAAGTATTCTTTAGGGTGGGTGTCAATTCTAAATTTATGCAAGTTATATATTTTAGAGGGAGAGGTTACAGAACTGCAGCTAAAAAGGGCTAATTTAAAAACATTGTTTATTTTTGCTGTATTAGTTTCTGTATATGGTACATTTAGTGGTAATTAGAAAATGTGATGTCACCATTATGGAAATGTGTGAAAGAGAATATGAAAATAACTGTAGGTCTCATAAGAGTTTGAGAAGAAATATAAGAAAGAGAGAAATTACTTATGGTCTTCATTCTTCAAATAATCTTCATTCTACCTGTATTTATTTGTGTCGATACTCTTAAAGCAACATAAAGGAAACAGCAAAAAAAGATTTTATATGGTGAATGCTTGCCAACTTTCTTATCCTCAAATAAATCCAGAAAACATGGCCTTATGGCAGTAATACCCTGTGTCGTAACTTGTTCAACTGGTTATCTCATCAAATTAATGTGTATGTGGTTTTGCTGCTTAGTTTAACGAGCTTCCAGTAAAATATCTCCTAAATAGTATCAGGAGAAAGGAGACTTTTACAGTAAAAATGTTTTTCAAAGACAAAGAAATTTTATCTGAAACATGACTCCAAGAATGCCAAGGTTTGTGGATGAAGTAAGTGAAAGTGTAGAAAGTGTAGAAACTATATTTGAAGCCACACAGTGGAACATCCATCTCTTAATTATGGCAGAAGGAATATTTAAAAGTCACACCAGTCAGAAGCTATGTTTGTCTTTAATGTTCACTGCTTTCTCACTTAGTTCTCTGAAAGGTGCATTTCTTTTTATCTAAGACATTGGAAACCTTACATCATACTCTTGCTTTCTGTAGCATACCATTCTCTATTTCCACCACTTTGATCACTCTTCTTTCCATGTCAGAAAAAAGAAAAAACGCACCTGCTGTGGCACCATGGAATGCTGGCACAGAGACCACGTCAGAATTGTTGAAACATTGAAAAATGTGTATTTTTGTGTGCTCGTTACTTGGTAATGCATTAACTCGTTTGGCAGTGATGAAAGTGGAACAGATGCTTGTTTCTTGTACTGTATATGTAAAGAATTATTTTACACTGGCTCCCTGTTAAACCTGTTTTATATCTGAAAGGATGTTAATGCTGTTTTTTTATTGGCTCTTCAGTAAAGCTAGAAAGTATAAATTTCTTCTCTCTAATACCAAGCTGCAATATATCTTTAACCTTTTATAAACTTTCATTAAAACTTTCCCAACATAGCACTTTACACCAAGGAAATGTAAAACAGATCATTGAATCCCAAGGATCCTGTCTAGTGGAACCAGCTCCTATTTGGATTTCAGGGGCAAATACATTACCCTTCCTTGCATTAAAAATTAGGACTAAAATATTAAATTCTGAAATCCTCTTTAAAAATGCTTTTAGCTCGGGTATGGAAAAGGTTACCCTGAACCTACCTTTTAGTAATATTTCTAAAGGTCTAGCGGGGAACATCCCAAATATAGGTGAAGCACAAAACTCTGCTTGCTTGCTCTGCCTGTACAACATTTAATTAGAAAAATCACTAATAATCCTGATTTGTATCATTTTCCTTCCTCTTCCCAATTACACACTGGATTGTTTGGGTCTGTTACTTAAAATCCCACTGAAATACATTGCAGTCTGTGGCTGTAACTGGAAAAGTGTTTGAAAACGTCAAAGTGATACGTATACTTTGTTGAGGCACTGCATGTCATTGTTGCCATTGCAGCCTCTGACGTTTTATTTTTCTTCACTTTAGCGGGTGTCCCAAATGTAATGGGATTTAAGAAATATTAGCAACCAGCACTATAGTGAAGAACTTTTGCTTGAAATTCGCAGATTACTTCTTACAGCCTCGGTTCAGAAAATCACCTTCTATGTGTGAAGAAAAATGAAATTAGACATTAGACAAATGACATTAGACATTCCATGGTCTATACTCGCATATCCTTGCAGGGTCGCAGCAGGCCTGGTGCTGATCTCCAGCGTTCATTGAGCGAAATTTGGGGTACACCCTTGACAGGTTGCCAGTCCATCACATTTAACCATTATTGTTATTATTACTACTACTACATTATTATTTTATTATTTTGATTTTGTAGGTAGTGTTAAGTTAAATATTTGGCTACATTTATAGCTCTTCATTGCCCTTTTGAAGATGTGCCAAACTATATGTTCATTCAAATAAACTAATTGCGAAAAAGTGAGCAAGAGAATAAGTTTGACATATAATTTGACATGGCCATTTTCAGGCATGCCACATTCTAGCATCAATGCATTTGTTCACTGTTTTACATGATAACAGCAGCAAAGCAGTGAGCACCTACGCCCCCTCCCCCTGAGTGAAAGGGGTAAATTCTGTTAACCTGCCACTGGAGATTAGGTGTTGGCTTGTGAACCACCACTGGGTTTTCATTGAAAGAATTACTCATAAGAGCAGAAGCAAGAAAACAGTAATTGTTTATGATGTGGCTGATTATATTTTTACAGGCTCACAATAAGTTCTTGAACCTTTATCTGGCTCCATTTTGAGAAAAAAAGGCCCCAGTTTGCTTGGATACTGTCTATTCTGAAATCTGCTTTATCTGAACTAATTGAGCTGAATCATACTGAACCAAACTAAAACAGAACTTTAGTTAAACAAATTAACCTTTTTCTTTTCCCTTTAAATAAGGGGATGTATTTCATTCTTGAAATTGAGAGGAAAAATCAGTAATCTTCAGTGTTTATTTAAATGTTCCTGCTACCTTCATATAAATAAAACAAACCCTACCATTTAAGCTCACTGTATCAACACACATATATATTCTGTGCCTTCTGGCATTAGTATATCACCAAATTTGCATCCACCTACACAGCACAAATTTGCATCCCACATAGCACAGGAAGTCTACTCTGGGATGAAACAAATTAATGTATATAAATCAAAAAATAAAGATTGCCATATGGTATATCTCTCATACAGGCCTGTCTCCTACACACATCTTTGATCGGGTTTGTGAAGGATGAAAGAAAAACACACTCACACACCCTTTATGTGATGTCCTTGAAATATTCACATACATACACCTAGAGTCTGTCTGTCTTTCTGTCTCACTCACATTTACAAACATATAAATATATCCACATACATATACGAAGAGTTTTTTTTCTAAAACTGTTCATGTTTTGCTCTAAACTTTTATGAGATATATAGTAGTGAAAAGATTAGGAAACAATTTGAAAGTCTTTGAAAGTGTTTTTTTTAAACATATTTGAACATACAGATATTTAATATTAATTTTAACAATACTAGAAAAAATCAAGGTAATGTCAGTAAACAGTAAAAGCTGAAAAAATACCTTTAATTTTTTTCTGCTATTTTATAGTATAAATGCAGTTTCTGATAAGGAATAAATTAGAAGACCTCCTAATGTTTTTTCAAATCATGTGTGCATCCTAAGAATATCATTACTAAGCATTTTGTGGGAGGTTTGCCTTGTTTAAACCTGAATTTGGTGTGCTCTTGTTAAACTGAGAGTGAACACCATGTTAAGATCTAAAGAGATGTCAGAGGGCTTCAGACAGAAGATTGTAGATGCTTATGAGTCTTGTAAGGGGTTTAAAGAGGTCTCATTTTACTGTATAAAAAATCTACAAGTCTACAAGTTGAAGACATTCAAACAACTGCTGTCCTGCGAAGGCCTAGCCCTCCAACCAAGTTCACTTTGAAAGCGGGCTGCAATATGCTAAAAGACGTTTTCAAAAGCCCTAAACTTTTTGTCATCATGGGACCTACAGCAGGCTCTTGCTACTGTTGATATAAAAGTGCATGCTAATCTTATCAGAAAGAGACTTTAAGTATAACTTTCATGGCAGTTTTGCAAGGAGAAACCCTTGCTTGCTAAGAAAAGCATAAAGGCCAGACTGAAGTATGCCAGAAAGAACATAGAAGACCAGGATTTCTGGAATAATGTTAAGAAAGATCTTAATAATGTTCTTTGGACAGATGAGCCAATAATGTAATTATTTGGACCATAGAGCCAAATAATTTGGACCAAAGAGCAGAGGAATGAGGTGTTTCAGGAGAAACACCTCATTCCAGATTTGAAGCATACATTAGGAAGTTTCGTGGTTTGTGGATGCCTTGCTGCAGCAGGATCTGGCAAGCTCATCATCTCAAAATACACCATGAATCATATTGTGTATCAGAGGGACCTTGAGGAAAATCTGAGACCATGTGCAAAAAATAAAAACTGAATTAGAGCCTGCTACATGAGAATGACAGATAATGCACAAGTAAATCCTCCAAGGATTGACACAAAATGAAGAAGCTACAAGTAGGAACTTACTGGAGTCATTTTAGCCAATGGGTGTAGGACTAGCTATATGGACGTAGGGTGTCATACTTTATACCTCAGAATACACAATTTTGTTGTTATCATATGTTTAATGACATTACATTGATTTTTGACAGTTTCTGAATGAAGAACTGAATATTTGAGTTACCACATTTTTTCACATGACTGTATATACGTTGAGCATTTTTTTTACAACTGCAAATCAATAAATTTTTGCACAATTGTTTTAGGATTTTTGGCACCATTGTGCTGTATTTTAAATGAGTAAAGAGCAAGGTTTTAGAATGAAAAAAACTCCTCATTTTTCATGCACATAAAAAAAAACATATTGTATGCGTACCTCGACAAATAGGAGCAGGAAAATCCCACACTGCAATGTTTGCCGCATTGGTTATGCATGTGAGCATGGCATGGCCATCTAATACGTAGCCAGGGACACAGCTGTATTGCACACGGTCTCCTACAGCGAAGCGGCCACCACTACTTAGCACAGCTTTAGGTGGAACACCTGGATTCCCACAAGACGTACTTTGCAGTTCTGTAAAAGAAAGACAATACAGTTAAGTCAAAAACAGTTTTGTTAACATTCAGTCTGGCTCTGCAAGATATCCTTTTTTTGTAAGATAATGTTTCAAAATGCAAAAAGGAGAAAAAAAAATAAGTGGGCAAATTATTGAAAACAGCATTCACAAAACTGTCCATCAGCTGCTTTAAAGATTAAGACCATAAGTCATCCCCCCAAAGGGACTGAGAAGTGAGTTGTCCACTGTTCTTGTTGATAACTTGCTAAATCCAAGTTTGTTTGTTTTTTTTTTTTTTTGGTTTTTCCAGTAGATTAGTGGGATTATTTCATCATGTGAAGAAGGTGGCTTCATGACAGGAAACCATAGTCTGGAACCCTACACAAATTTTAGTGATGAATTAGCTTTAAATGTTGGATATTGTACTAGTCTTCAGAGCCTAAACAGAAAAAAAAGAGGCAGATGCCAAACCCATCGCAATGGGAAATGTTCGGCCAGATTTAATACAAATCTGGTCCACAGGGGGTGGAGAGACACGAGACGGAAAAATGAACAGAAGCAGAGCTGACTGGATCTTGTTCAGTCAACAACATCTGCTTACGTGCTTTTAATAAACCCTAGAATACGGTCTTCAGCTAGAAAACTGGACCCTAGCCTAGATAAAGTCATAGTCACAGAACCTTGAATGGCTGAAAAGTGACTGGCAAGCAAGAACGACACACATAGAAAGGCAGATGGGTAGAGAACAGAAATGCAATTCGCCACAGTGACATAACATTACTGTAACTCTACCCTTTTTTCTAAATATACATGCATGTAGCTCTGATTTTGTGTATTATATACAGCTATACAGCTAACCTGTTAGTGGTTTAAAAAAAAACATTTGATTAAAATCAAAATAGACTAAATAACTTCAGACAAGAAAAGGAAAGGCAAAAGTGGTAATGATGTTTTCCTCCTTAGACCCATTTTCAGTTTTTTATCCTTAAACACAAGCACAGCTAAGCTCATTTAAACATCCATAGATGCAAAGACAAAGAGCAAGTGAGTGAAGAGGCATTACAAGCCATAAACCAGGAATTAGATGAGAGCACAGGGAGCAACTCCAGTCTAACAGTTTGAACTTGATTGATACAACTATGAAACTATTCAGACAGATAGAAGGCAGGGGAGGGTTGGAGCAGCAACCAGACAGATTGGGTGAGGGGGAGGCAAAAACACAGAGAGAAACATGGGAGTGGGGGGGTTTGTGGAGGGGCTCGGACACAGAGGACACCCATTGATGATAGATAGAACTATGAACCTACACGGACAGAGGGAGTGAATAGGGTAAAACAGAGGAAGCTGAAAGAAAAGAGACAGACCAAATTAAAAAATATTTTGCTCACTGGGCTTCTAAATGTTTAGTCTGACCTAAGGTCTGACAGTGAGAAAGGAAGGTTGTGAATCTGTGTTTGCATGCTCAACATTGTTCTGACCAGTGACCACCCAGCTCACCTTTAAAGTGTGAAACGTGTAGATGTTAAACTCGCTGTTTTCCTAGCATAATATCCGCGAGCTAGTTGAAACAAGACAAGAAAAGCTTTTCCTTTGTATATTGCTAAAGATGGAAACAAAAAATGACTTATACAACCCTGTATGCGCTGCACTGACATTCTGTAAGTGTTTGGTTGGAAGTTATACTTATTTTTAGTCCACAAAGAGCAGAAAAGAAAAAAACAGCCAGTGGCAAATGGTTTTACTAAAGACCCTCAGAGAAATCATTCCGACCGCCACCCTGCTTATCTCCACACACAGAGTGAGAGAGAAACATACACTGATGAGACACACTTGGATGCAAGCACATAAGTACACACACACACACACACAAACACAACCAGGGTCATCCATCACTTTGGTGATCCTCTGTGCTGTATTGTGATTGGATGTCAGGTTGGCCTAGTGTCGCGACCTGTTGGCCTATCGATTTAGCAAGTCAGCATGGCCCCACTCAGTGTCAGAATGTTTGTTCTTCAGTATCCTATCAGGCACACATTTACTTTCACCAACACACACCTACCCACAAGGAAAGACATATTTGTTCGGAAATGTGCTATTGGCAACACAAACCCATTTTAGCCGCTTTGCTTTCAGCCTGCTTTCTATCATCTTTACAGTAAACTTTTGCTGTATTGTCTGTCTCATTTGCCCCCCTTCCACCTTCCTTCAAGCTTGTTTTCCTGGAGGAGATATATCACCAATTTACTCTAACACCTGGAAAGAATACAATCAACATTCATTCCCAGGTCCACTGTATCAGTTCTGGATATTTATAGGCTCTGGGTCAGTGTAAAGCCTGGAGTTCAGGGGTTTTATGGCCACATGCTATCATTCTGACAGCAGCAGAATCCAATTGATTAAAAAGGCCAACCAATCTGCCAGTTCTTGCTCAAGTTAGTTAGTTCAGTTTATTTAATCAAGGGAAGCACTTAAGACATTATTACATAATAAAACAATGCAACCGTGGTTTTGTACAAAAGGGTTTCTAGCCATAGGTTAATTTGCAAACCCACTCCAAACCCAGTTAGCATTCCACTGATTTGACAGGTACATAAATGGCTGTTTCACTCATTTAGGTGCTGAATTTTAAGTGCTGAATTGAACCAGATTATAACTTTAATGTTTTCCACCTAAAAGAGTTTGGAACTCATGTTAGGACAGCCTTTTAGGAGTTTACTAGTAGAATAAGTATTGAACAGTGTTTACTTTGTGACAAAGCCAAGATGAATGCCTTCTACATTGAAAATAAACAAATTCTAGTTTTTAAAATGCTCACAAATATCTATTAACTCCAGAACAGCGCCATAATTTTTAGGATTTTGTTGCCTTCATGTTCCCAAGTAACCAAAAGATTATTGTCTATAACCAATAATCTATCCAGTCCAGCTGCGATCAGAATGCAAGTCTCTGCTTTGTTTTGCTAGGTGTGAGTGTTAATTTTTCTGCTCGTTTTATATAAAAATAAGTTAGTTGTTAATTCCTCACTAACTAAAATCGGTTAACAGAAACAAAATATGAAAAATATATTTTCATTTTAAATTACTGAAAAGAATTATAATATTCAAGATAAAAATTATTTTATTAATTTACTTTAATAATTCATGGATTTGCAATTGCTTCAGCCTGTACAGCAAGTTTTCTTCCCTCGTTTTAATTTTTTAAATAAATACATGGACAATTTAAATTATTGGTCCCTGTTTGTAAGCAGCTGTAAATGCCTTTTAGTTGTAACATCTTCCTCTTCATCACATTGATGGTGACTTTTGGATGTGGTATGTTTAGTCTGCTCTTCTTGTCTGTTCAGGGTATGATTTTAAGACAATTTTGCAACAACATAGGATGTATGTGACATCTGTTGTGACTATGATTATTAATATATTATTTAATATTTTATTAAATAACATTTCGGTCCGTTAAGGGTTGTCCTGTGAATACCAGCCCAGTATTTGGACAAAATCAAAAGCGATGAGCCAAGCTCTGACATTATTGAACAGCAAAACTCTGCACATACATGGAATGAATTCACACAATTTCTTAAAATATAAGAATTTATTAACAAAAATAAGTCAACTCAAAGTCAAACATATTTCAATCAACAAACTCTTTACCATGCTACAACAATCCAACTAAACTACTTAGCAGAATTAAAGAATAACAAAGACTAATGGGCTATGTACAATATAAACAAGTTGATTAAAGATAATTGAAAATCATGACCGAAAGAGGGATGCAACATTACCATGCAATGTTATTTATGTTTGAGAACCAAGGATTATCTTGAAGAATCTGGAATTGAAGTTAAGTTAGTCTTGGAACCAACTTAGGCAATAATCAGCAAACCTTTAGACAACCATTCACAATGCAAGATCAGATAAAATATTATTTTAATAAAATAGAATGATCTGCTAAATAAAACCAACCTTCTGGATGACCAATTCTCAACGGTGTCTCATTAGTTGCCTTTATTTATTAAAATAATATTTAAAGAAATATTATCAAGGAAATGGTAAAATATTTAAGGAATATTTTGAAAAAGAGCCAAATCTTTCTGGAGAAATGGGGCCCGAGTATGCAAGCACGTGTTTTTAGCTGTTAGCGGTTAAAGCTAACAAAAGAATCTGATAGCTTATCATCCGAATCAAACACATACCTTTAAAATACCATTAATAAAAGGGTTAAAATGCATAACCGCGGACAGCGCGTTATGATCGATCATCTGTGTTTAAAATCACCCTTTGAATAAAGTTCGTCTTAACTTTAAGAACACAGAACTGAGCACATGTGCTCAACAGATAGCCTGCTAGCACTAAGATAGCTGAGTTCAACACAAACAAAACCAAACTTCATAAAATGAAAAATGTTTGGATTATTTCATTCTAAACTACTTCTACCACTCTGTCCAAACCTAACCTCTTACATGAACCGTGCTGAGGAAAAGTTGTCCGGCGACGAAGTTTGAAGAAAGCTCTGTGAACAAAGGGTTAGCTGCAGCTAACCTCCATAGCTGTTGGGTGAGGCGGCTCGCTCTGTCGGGCCGGCCAAACTGTACGTTACAGCTGTAACCACAGTGATGCGCTCCCATTTTCCTTCCTTCAGTCTGGGAAACTGCTCCACTCAGCACTTTAAAGACAGGGTTTCTGCTGGGAACTCTCTGGAAACAAAATTTGCCTCTGCAGACCTCAGAGAGAAAGTCAAGCAACGCTAGTACCTTAATTATCCCTGTTGATGAATGAATACCGGATACACAAACAGCAATTCATTCGTACTTAGCTTAGTGCATATGATCGCGTGATCCTATGACGCTCTTGGCTGCAGTTTGAAGAGTTATTTCTTTTTGCCAGCAAAGAGACATTAGCGCACGTGTCTCTCCTGTCCAGTCCCGCAGGGGAGCAGTGTGGAAGAGGTTGATTCGTTGGAAAGGGGGGGGTTTTATACGGACAGTGCCTACCGATCTGCGTATCGGTGTATGAATGTGTGAGCGTTAGTGAGTGCGATTGGGTGAATGTGGCTCTAGTGTAAAGCGCTTTGAGCGGTCTGTATGACTGGAAAAGCGCTATATAAGTTCAGTCCATTTAACATTTACAGTGGCATCACGGGAAGACCGCTTGCCCCCTTTTCCTGGCTGTGCTGGAAGTGGGTTAATGCGATTTATTTTGAAAGTTCCAGAAAAGTTTGTTCCGGACTTTCATGTTGTAATCCACGGCTGTGGGTCCCAACACATCTGACTACAAATATTATTGCTTTATGCCCCATGAACTACTAGCCTGGATATTATATGAATCCTGATGGTAACCATTAGGTAAAATAAAAAAAATAAAAAACTTCTGGAAGGTTTTAGGACTTCAATTTACTGAGATAACCTAACACTCTCACCCCGACTGCCATAATACAATTCACACACTAGTTGTGGAATCAACTTTGTTTTTGAAAGTCACACTTGCCTGATATTGGGGTCTGCCACAGCCTGAGGGAAAGTCGAATGTCATGTCTTCCTACTGCATTGGAGGTCTAGCAGGTTAATTCTCAGTTTTTTGCTAGCAAACTTTAAAAAAACAGTACATGTATCTGATTTTGATGCAAAAAAAGTTGTAATCTTATCCTAATGTCGTTTGTCCATATCCTCCCTGTATTTTCTCACGAGGTAAAGATTTGGCCATTCCTGGTAAATCAATTCCTCTTTCCCTCTCAGTTTAGTTTACTGTGAGAACCACATAGTTTAATTAGGCAACTTTATTTAGTGTCCAATGGCGGATACTCTTTTTTTATAGTTTATTTCAATCTGCCCTCTCTTATTTATTGTCTCATACTCACACTTCTTTTAAACCATTTCTTCTTTATCTTCCTATCTAGTATCTATCTCCACCTCTCTTTCTATTTTCCACTCTCTCCCCAGTTCACCATAACCATGATTTCAGTCTCAGTTGTTTCATTACAAGCTGCTGCTTTTATGGGCCATCTGCAGTACTATCTACATTTGTCATTTAGGCAGATGCAGTCACACACACAAATGCACAGCAAAGCACACGACTTGCAAGCTAGGGAAACTCCACCAGTTACTCTATCTCACATCCTCTCCTACATAACCATTTCCCTTTTATTTCTCCCAAGATGGGCAATTAATGTAGAGTTTACGTTAAAGAGGAGATGCAACAAAGAGGAAAAAGCAAGAACAGAGCAGCATTTAAAAACAGAATTCCTATGGGTTTTTCTTTTAAAATTCCAGACTCAAATTCAGATGGCTTGAGGGAGGGAGGGAGGGAGGGGTGGATGGGTGGGTGGATATACTGACAGATAAAAAACGATGGATGCGTGGATAGTTGTATGCATGAACATTTGGATATATGTACATTTTGATGGCTGGACAAGTGGGAAAATTAAGACATCAATGGACAAATGAACAGACAGATGGAAAATGCTGAATGGACATTTGAATATATGGGACAATTAGATGGATGGACAAACAACTTATCAGATAATGTGTGTATAATATATATATATATTATATTATATTTTATATATAATATATATATAATATATACTAGAAATGACATTATCCAAATGCTAGAAGGAAAAAGTGAAAATGCTCCCTTCATTTTCAGGGTTTTTAGTGAGACAGATGATGTGGCAAACCAGAGAAATTGAGAGGGGGGGGGGAGGACAGTGAAGACAGAAAAAGGGAAGAAGTAGCAAAGAACAAGAGGGATGATTCATTGAGTCAGGAGGTTTTACACCTCCGTCAGCAGTACTTTTCATATAAAAGATGAACAGAGTTTTATACATGAACAGAATAGGCATGGAAATGCTTGAATAAACAGCACAAATCTGTCAAAGGAACCATCTATATAAATTTTCTGTGACAAAACCTAAAAGAAAATGTCAGAGAAATTCATTTCATGACATCTTCTGTAAAATCAAAGATTTATGGAGAGCATTAAAGAACAAGATTTAGTTCAGTAACAAATAAGGAGGTTCAATGACACTCAGATCTGTGAAAGCTTTGACCTGTAGTTCATTTGCAGTTCAGCTAGATTTATATAAAACTTTGATAAAATGTGTCTATAGAATTATGAAGCATTTGTCTGTTTTTTATTCTTTTTTGATAAAGTCAGTGACAAAGTACTACAGTTTTTCATTGTTATTATTATAATTTTTTTATTTTTGTCATTTTGGCTTACCAAGAGAAAAAAAGTGAGGTTTACTCTACGGTTTCTGTCAGAAATCAAAGGCATAAAAGTCAAGACTTGTAATTATGTATTTTAACTATTTTTTGTTTTGTTTTCTCATTTAAAAATTGTTATTCAACATCCAACTTTAGGGATTTTTAAAAAAATACAAAAATAAGTGCACAAATTTTAATTTATTTATTTTTTAATTATCCACAATGGGTAAAAATTATACATGAAGACTCAAATATATACATATTCTCCCTCTAGTATTTGCTTAAATATCCCTTGTCAAGTCCTTGATTAAACACTTTTTGTAGCCATCAACAAGTATCTGTGATCATTCTGGCTGAAAATTTGAGCACTCTTCTTATTGGAATGAGGATCATCATCTCGTTGGAACATGCAGTTGTGTCTAAGTTTTAACCATGTAACTCAAACTCTCCCCATCAGATTAAAGGAATTGTCTAGGATGTTTAGAAACAGCTTTGCTTTAAGACCTTGGCTTCATATGAAATAGCCATGCTTTCAGTCATTGCAAATTATTTAAAATGTTGCCGATCATCTTTCAACCTTATTTCCAAAGCAATTAATACCTTTTTTTCCTCTAAGAATTTCCATTAGTTTTGACATTGACTTATTTGCCATAAGCCAAGTAAATAATTTCCAACAGAAGCAATTAATGTGAGCGTAACAATTATTGTATTATTATTCAACACATGCAGCTTAAATGCTTCATAAAGTCATAAAGGTAAAATAAATATCAATATGTTTGAAACTCTGCTTTTCAATATTTTTAATATAAACATATTCAAATGAACTAAACTGCAAGAATATCTTTCTGCTTTTAACTACACAGGTTTGCAGTTTTCTTTATGAATCACACATACCGTTATAGCTGAATGGAAAAAAAAATCATTTGATAATATAGTTTTTGTAATTATGTAAATTTTAGTACCTAATTCCATTTGTTAAGCATGTACAAACTCAAAAAACTGTGAAAAAATTTATTAAGAAGTGAAGGCACTTTTAAAATGAGTAGTAAGAGCAGGATCCAAACTCAAGTTCACAGTTTGATAGTACTGTGTGGCTACTTACAAAAAAAAACACCACTTGCATTTAAAATGAATTACTAGAAAAAACATTTTTTTCCACTGCTGGTGAATAAGACATAATCCCTCTGGCGGCTCAGAAACTGATTAGTAATAACTGTTTAAACAAATCAGCACCAAAGTAACAACTATGAATCAGAATATCACGGCAGCACGTTATTCAATGATTAACAGCAAAACACATTGCGAAAGCCTTCAATCTATTTTACCAAATTAAACTAAGATCTCTTAGTGGTTTAGGGAAATACACATTGGTTTTTCAAAACCTAAAATGTTTTGATTGGAAACCAAAATCTCCAAAACTGTCAGTTAAACTTTGTTGCACTGTATTTCAAATGTTTCAGCAGAACTGTCAAGAAACTGTCATCAAATCAAGCATCAAGCTATTTTCTCATTTTCTAGCCATGACAGCTGAATAATCACGCTTGCAGATGGATAATGTCATTTTTATTTCTACAAGGCTGTGCACTTTTTAATATAAAAAGATAAATACCAGAATGAGATATCCATCATTGCAAATAGTGACATATTCCTATGGAAGTTTAAATGCTGCCGGAAAGCCACATTTAAAAGGATTAGACAGATCAGATGAAGAGCAAACAAAAGTCCCTTTTCCAGCCCTAGGATTTAAAACGCCATGATTTGTTATACCCAGGTAAAAGGAATCCTGGGGAATTGGGTGCCTTCTGCTTCCATTGCTTAGATGGGCCACTGACCATTTATTAAATGAGCCAAATGACGTACAGGGAAGTTGTGAAGAAAACTGCAATACACCTTCAGTCCAGCGGATGGCAGTACTCATTTACTCCCTTTAAAGACTATTTGCTAATCATTTTTTTTGTGTGTTTCAACTGATAAATAATAGTAGATGATGAGCAGCTTTAGATTTATATAGCTGATTAATTCCTCCAATTGTTCTTTAGGTTACATGGATCCATAAGCAGGAAAGGTTTAAATCATTATTTTACATTTACTTTTTTACCAACCTGCATCTGGCCAGAGTTGTTGCTTTACAATGATGCATTTCTAATAACTAATAAACACTGATTAAGACAACTGTTTTTATTTTATTATCATCAGGCAAACTCGTTTAAGATATCTACAGCACAGCAAAATGTCTTTAGTAAAAATGTTATTTATTAGAATAAATAAAATAAAAACAGATAATCAGTCTAGAGGTACAGGAAATTGATACCTTGACTGTCTATAAGCAAATATGTATATAAAGTAAAAGGTGCATTGACAGGGAAGTAGACGTTGGCAGGACAAGATGGTAAAGAGGATTGCTGGGATTTTTTGGGAAACTGCATCCAAACCTGTAAATGTGGTCTCTCCTGCACTGCAGAGCTGTCTCCATAAAACTGCGAAAAATGGAAAATAATATACTTCACACTCCACTAAGTTAGGTTTACATGAAAAGCCAGTGTTAGGAATATGTGTATTTTTTGTGCAAGAGGAAAATTTAAAGTGCTCGGATCACTGCATTAAAATATTTTTCTTACAGAACTGTGGCTTACAGAACTGTGGTTTATCATTAATGCTGTTCAAAATGTCAAAGATCCCCAGCGAAAAATATTACATTTTATATTCACTTGCAGTTATTTGCCACATACCTACTAAATGCTTTATGTTCACTTATAGCTGCCACAAACAGATAATAGGTAGCGGCAAATCAGAGTGCCAGGCTGGGTTAAGGCTGCGGTAACTGGGGATTCCCACTGCAACTGCCCGGTTGACTTAGCTTAACAGCCAGAGCAGCCTGTAAGAAGAGGTCAGCTGCTCTGAAAACTCAGAAAGAACATTTGAAGATTTAAGGTGTACTTTCAAGCTTAAAAACATCTTAAACTACTTTTTTTTGACAAATTAATGGTATAACAATGATACATTTCTACACTTACCGCCACCATTACTGCAGCTGGTTGTGCAATGCCTTGCTGCACACCACTCCAACACTTTAACAATCCTGAGGGAATCTTAAAAGTCCTACCTCAAAGTAGCACATTTTACCTGTGAAAATAAGGCCCCGGGAAAGTGAAATTGCCCAGGTAAACTTGTTTCAAAACACACCCTGAGCTTTCCATAAGCAATGCAAAAGGGGCTAAAAAAGAGACATTTTCTCAACTGTGGTTAAATTTCACAAATCTATGAACAGGTAAATCAAGATCAGAGTTTTTTTTTAAGACATTTTTCTAACAAATTAAACAAATGATAAAAAGTGTCAAAAAAGGAAAAAGGGTGCTGAAAAGTGGCCACAGCTCAGTGGAAAAGAAAGGGCGGGAGAACAGCTCCCACTTTTTAATTTTTTGATAAAGGACGTTGGTAATGAATTCTGACTCCCCATGGACATCAAACACGACAGGAAAGGAAGAGGGCAAGCAAGATAATTCAAGTGATTAAAACAAGCTGGCCCCAAGCTCCAGCCTCCTACAGTCCTCACCAACTGCAGTCCGGAAAGGGGAACAGCAGGGGATGTGCCACTGACTTTTTCCATACAAAGTCCCTATTGAGCCCCCAAAACCACACAGCCTTGGGGGGGAGGTTTGAAAGATGAAAAACAGAAAGGGGTTTTAAAAGGTACAAAGGAGTTTGCTTGAAGATAACTTCAGCTGAAAGGGGGTTTTTGGGTCACATGACATCCACTTGATTTTAGGACCCCCACACCCCAAAAGGGGAAAGGGCCCAAGGGGTAAGGTAAGTTCATTCTTTATTGCGGGATTTATCCCACAAATTTAATCCAACGGGGCTTTTATCCCCAAAAGGGAAGGAACAAAGGTAAAGAATATGACTTTTAAAAAACAAGTCACTAAAACCACTAATGGAAATACAGAATAAATAAAAAAAAACCACACAAAAAAAAAAAAAAAAAAATTTTTAAGAAATGATAATTCCCAACCCTGAAAAAATTATATTAAAATTTTTTGGGGGAAAAGGGGCAGTAAATAATAATTTTTTTTCATTTTAAAGTTCAGATTTTTTTCAGGAAAGTAAGTTCCAGAAAAAGATGTTTTTTTAGAAACTAAGTACCGTCTCCCATTTTAATTCGGGTCCTAAATTTAAAGATGCCCCCTGTGCCCCTGAGGGGTAAAGATTTTTCCCAAACCCCCAACAAGCAACTTTTAAAAAATATTTGGGCCCCCTTGGGCCCTTTTAAAAAGTTTTTAAAATTTTTATTCTTTTACAAACGGGGAAAAACTAGCGATGATTTAAAGAGTGGTTTTTTTTTTGACGTGATCCAAAAACCCTTTTGGGGTGTTGGAAGGTTTGGTACCCTCCCCAGAAAAAAGCTGCAACTAGCTTTAATTTTACTTTTGCGAGACAAGAAAAAAAAACCATTACAAGAACAAAAACCTCCCTAAAAAAGCATGGTCCTCTTTTTTCTTTTTTTAATATTTTGGACAAAAAAATGAAAAAATCTGGAAAATTTTTTTGGAAAGGGTAATGGGCCCTAACTTAGTAATTACTTTATTAAGATTTTTAACTTTTAAATGTATGGGGCCCAAAAAACAATACCTACTTTTTTTAGGTTTTTCTGTGGTTTTTAGCCTAAAGTCTAGCTGAGTTAAATCGAAAATAGTTCTTGTACCAAAAAAAAAGAGTTTTTTTTTATCCTTTTAAGCCGAGGGAATTTTCAACTTGGGACCGAAATTTGGCTGTGGTTTATGGTGACAACGAAAATGTAAAGTTGAGGGGTTCCCAGCGTAACTCTCCATAATTTCCCCAACGGGGGTGGGCATACACTGTAGATATTAAATAGAAATAGCTGAAGTGGGTTTAAAGGGCAGTTTTTTTGAGGACCCCCCCAAAGGGTGATCTTTTTTCACTAAAAATTTATAGTCATTAATTGACAGAAATTTTTTCCCCAAAAATCGGGAAAATTTAAAAATGCCCTTTTGCCCCCCTTTTCCCTTTCTACCCCAATTACAAATGTTAGGGATAAAACTGTGTGAAAACAAAACTGAGATTCGGGGAAAACCAAAAATAAAAAAAAAGGGAATTAGGGAATAATGAGAGATATTTTTTAAGTCACCCAGTTTTGAAAATTTGTTAGGACCCTAGAACCTAAAAATTATCCACTCCCCCAGTATTTATCTAAAAAATAATGACTTTTTACCTCCCTAAAAACATTTTTCAAAGGGGGTTTCACTATTTTAAGGAAAACTTTTTTAAAATTTCAGCTATTCCTTTGCCCCTATTCCAAATCATCCTGTTTCCCCAAAAATTTTTCCAAATTCAGATGTGGTTACATGAGAAACTTAAAATTACACAATTTCCCCAAATTTATCAGGGAAAATGCGGAATTTAGAAAAAGCTGAAAAAACTTGATGATAGTAGCATAAATTGTGGGTTTTAATCATGATCAAAAACACACTAGTTACCTAATTGGCCCCCTTAAGGGGTTTAAAGCAACCTGTATTTTGGGAAAAAAATTTTCCCAAGCAATAAAGAGGGGAAAATCTTTTGCGCCTGTTTTTGTCTGCTTTTCCTAATTTTTTTCTTTGTTTTTCCCTTTGATTGTAAGAGGCAATTTTTGGGGCAAATTTCACAGGAGGGCCCCGGGTTTGTGTTTTTTTAGTCCATGAGCGCAGCCCGTGGTTAATACACAATTAGCTTTTTCAAAAATGAAAATATTTAGCATTTTTTAAACAAAAATAGAAGTGTAGCAGGCTACAAAGCAGGCCCTATAAAAAAATAAAATGCTCCCTTTCCCAAAGTGGGGCCCCAAAAGCATTTGACCAAGGGTCTCTGAGTTCCCTTAAAAAACCTTAATTTAATTAATCTCGGAAAAAAAACAAGACAATATAAGATTCTGTACCCCGAGTGCAAAATATAAAGGGGTTCCCAAAAGGGGGGCCTGTAGGGGAAAAAATTTTGGGACCAAGTTTTTCATGAAAAAAAAAACCTACTTTTAATGCTGTTCCTTTTAATTTTATAAAATCAAAGGGGGCTATTCTTCCCTTTAAAAAACAACACGGGGAAGAATTTAAAAGGTACCCATTATCATTTTCTAATTATTATTAAAACTCAAAGCAAATGTCAAAGCAAAAGGCTTTTCTAAGCCCCACTCTCCAATTAAAAGGCCCCCAAACAAAAATAGAATCAAAAACAAAACCAGATTAACCCAAAACGAAAATTAAAAAGAGGCTTCAAAAATGTTTTTTAAAAATTTCTTTAGGGAGCTGGCCCGAAACTGCCCTTGATTTACTTAGCTTTTATTTTAAAAAAGGAATGATGACAGAAAATTCCTTTTTAGATGTCTTATCTTTACCTTTTTGGTCCCCTTTTTTTGCCCGGTTTTGGGATTATATTTTAGACTCCAGATGTTCTTTGTTTATGCACAGGCTGTTAGAGGGATTTTGGGTGCAAAAAAAGGGTGGCTCAATTTAAGGGAGAAAGGCCACAATATTATTCTTAATTTGGGATATACTTTCAAACAAGCAAATAAATTTCAAATTGCACCCTCCCCGGACATAGTTTTGATTGGTGGGTTTTGATAAAAGATTTTATTGCATATAATTCTAATTGTTATAAAATATTTGGGAGATGGAAACTACAAAAAAAATTTGACG
The DNA here is from genome assembly GCA_036173005.1 of Crenichthys baileyi. Taxonomy (NCBI): domain Eukaryota; kingdom Metazoa; phylum Chordata; class Actinopteri; order Cyprinodontiformes; family Goodeidae; genus Crenichthys; species Crenichthys baileyi. The sequence goes on along the minus strand of JAHHUM010000388.1, from coordinate 51,628 downwards.
TCTTGCCGCGCCCAGAATGAAAAATATATTAGAGCTAAGTAATGTCTCCCCATTTTTCTAAAAAGCCACAACACACATGTAAAAACATTTCTCCTTCAGGTTTAAAAAAAAGGGTTTCCTATTGGGAAACGCTTTCCCGCAAAAAATTTTTTTTATACCCCAACCCCGTGTTTTTACTTTGGAAACAGGGATAATAACATATAATATAAAAATAGGGGTAGACAATTTAAACGAAAAAACCCCGTCATTTTTGATTGGGGGGTTTTTATGGGTAAATTGGACCCGCCGGGGAGCCCAGTTTTTTTTGAATTTCCCCAAATTTCCCAGTAAGAAACAGAGTGGAAGGGTTTAATTAGCAGGGTAACCGCACAGGTTTTGCCCCAAAAATTTGAAATGCACAGAAAAATTATGGGGGGACCCTATCAGAGTTGAAAAAAAGGACAAATTGGTTTGGGGGACGTTTCTTTCTGGGGCGATTTTGTGGGCCAAGCAGCAAGTTTTTTGTTTAGTTTTCAAGAGCCACGGTATCCAGGGGGGAATGTCAGCATTTCCACCAAAAAAGGTTGGGAAAAAACCCTCCAACAGGTTTAACTTGGAAACAAAAAAGGGAAAACTGTTTTGAAAAAGGGGTTTTTGGGTGCCTTTAACCCCGGGTTGTACCCCCAAAAAAAATTTAAAAAAAATGGTTTCCCAAAAACCCCGGGGAGAATTTTAAAAGGTTTCACCTCAACTCTCCTGTTTCCACCCGAACTGTCCCCTCGGGGGCCCCACCCGGGTCAAATAACGGGCCCGGGGTGGGTATAGCCAAAAACCCTTTTGGGCACTCAGCCAATGGGCCAAAAAAGTCGGTTTCAATGGTGCAAGGGGGCCGCAAACTTCGGCTGTGTACAATGGAAAAAAATGTATTGTTCTCGATGAGTCCACCTTTACTGTTTTCCCCACAACCCAAAGGGGGAAATTACGTGTGGAGAAGCCCCCAAAGGGAAACGGGTTTTCCAAACCCAAAAATGTTGCACCCCAAGGGGGGTGAAGCTTGGGGGTTGGGACAGTGATGGTTTTGGGGCCCTAACATGGCATTCCCTTTGGCCCCCTACTGTGCTAGAGGGGCGTCACTGCCAAGGAAATACCGAACCATTCTTGAGGGGGCCATGTATCCCAAAGGTTCCCAAAAAATTTTACCCGAAAGGGGGTGCCGTTGTATCAGGATGACAATGAAACCCAAAAACCACCCGCAAGATGGTGGGAAAAATTGGGTTTGGGGAACATGAAAGTGAAGTTTTAACATCTCCCATGGGCCCGCAAAGTCACCAAAATCTTTTTTATTTTTGAGCCAAATTTTGGGGGTGTTTTGGAGGAGCGAAGGGGGGGGAAAAGTTTTCCTCCACCAGTATCACGTAGTGGGCATGGCCCCTACCCTGCAAGAAGAAGGCTTAAAAATTTCCTTTTGACCACTGTGGGAGGGGCCCTTTTATATGTCCTTCCCAAGACGAATTGACGGGTGTATTGGCCCAAAAGGAGGCCCCACATCCCTACTATTAAATTTTTGTGCTCCTTAAAAACCCGGTGTTTCAGTTTCATTGTCCAAAACCCCCCTTTTTTTGGTTGGTCTTTTTCTGCCCTTTAAATGGACCCCCCCTGTGGCGCTCATGCCCCAAAAAACAAAAAAAAATTTAAAATAATTAATTTTTTAAATTAAATGAATGTTAAACAGTAGGAGTTTTTTGAGGGGGGTTCCTGCCCCCAAAATGGTTTTAAAAAATCATATTTGAAGAAAAAATTTTTTTTTTCCAAAAACCCAGTTTCTCTTGTTATTTGGTAAAATGAATGTTTTGTATGACATATTTTTTCACTTTTAAGGGGGCGCATGCCCCAACAAATTTGTAATCAATCGATTTCAAAACAAAAAAGGGGTTTTGGCCTTTTTTTATGTTAAAGCAGGGGGGGTGGGGGAAAAACGCTTCCTTCTTTGAAATTAAAAGGGAGGTGGTTTAAAACCT
>JAHHUM010000388.1:0-49013 GCA_036173005.1 Crenichthys baileyi | reverse complement strand
TCGTCACTAAAGTTGTGCTTCATGTCAGCTGAGAAACCAGAATCACTGTAATAAACAAACAGATATATTTGCATGCAGTTACATTCAGGGAGTATAAAAATAGTGCTGATATTTATTAGACTGAAAGAACAAAAGACAAAAAAGGGAAAACATACCCACTCTCCTGAGTGTGTAGGCCTTTCCCACCTTTAAGATGAAAACACAGGTTAGGAATTCAAGATTAAAAAGCAATTACATTCAAAAGCAGCAACTTATCAATAAATATCAATAAGTGCAGTAGAAATATTGTAGGACAAGGACTCCAAAATAAAATGCAGTTCCTTCTAAAAAGCTAGACTGCAACTGCTAAATATCTGTTAATTTGCTGTACTGAGAAAAAAAAACTCATGGTCAGTACATGTAAGGTCGCTTGCAGATCAATTAGTGGCTTTGATCTGTAAATTCAAAGCAGATGGCTAATTATACTGACCTTGGTTCTGCTAGAGGTTTTTTCCTGTCGCCACATGCTTGCTCATAATCTGTGCAAAGTTAACGACCTCAATGCATTTATCTGGGCATCCTTTTTACAAATTGGCTTTATTAACAGAACTTGGCTGTATTGTAATTACGATCAAATTGGACTGTAATTAAAAAATCCATCTCTCTGTATTTTCACTAGATTAACCATTTGTAGGTGCGTAAGAATTTGGGCAGTTTTTGCGGTAAAGTGCCTTGAGATTACATTTGTTGTGAACTGGCGCTATATACATGAACTGAATTAAAGACAGTTACAGTTTCAAGTCTTCGTTATAATAAATATGACTCCCGCCTGGGATAATTATCTGCTATTCACTACAGTTTACGCAATTGGTCACACGAGGAAGGTAAAAACTGAAAAAACTGTTCAGGTGAGCAGTGCAATGTATCAAAAATGAATAATTAATATACGAGAATGCATTTTAGTACCACAGATTAAAGACACCAATTTTATTATGTAAAATGGATTTATTTTTAGTTAACTTTATTCGTTTAAGGCTTATTCAAACCTTCACACTGATTGTACCATTTTCAATCACGTTTGGTCAAATGAACAGTTGCATTATATGGCAAGTTACGGTAGAAAGCTACGATTTATGAGTCCTTTACTGTTGTGAAATATTAAGATGAACGCTCGGGGCCTATAGGCCTCATCGTTATAGAATCTGGATATGGGGCTGAGAAATTACGGAGTATTATGAATTTTTCAGAAAGTTAAAAATAGTTACAAATTCGTTAAATACTTTACAAACGCGCATCTGCGGTGTGAACCAAAAAGTCTAGCAGATTTGAACGCTAGAATCTACGGGAAATCGAGCACCCTGACTCATCCAGGATAGGCCTGAACACTGCAAGGGAGAATGGGCTTCTAACTCACAATCTTTTCTTACTACAGTGTTGTAATAATATAATCTAAACAGAAGAATCATCGATAAAGATTATGTGTGAGTTTCATAATCGGAAACCTCAGAAAACATCCAGAACCCGTCAAAGTTCCGAATGAATGAAAGGCCTTCATCAAATGTTATCAACTTTCGTTTATTCAAATACATGTAAAAAACCTTACTTTCTGGTTGCGGATCGCCGCATGTAAGAGCCATTTTCCCGGCGATTCGGCGCTGAGTATAACTGCAGTAAAAACAGAGAGAAGTGAATAAACGTGAACGAAGAACAAAGGCGTTGCCTTCTAATTTTTTATCTTCCTTTCAGTTTACTAACAAAAATTATTCGCTCTATAACTTTATTTGTTTTACAATGGCTCCACCTGGTGGACCTTTGGTACTTTACAATTCATATCACAAAATCATAAAACGGTCCAAGATAATTATTCTTTTTAGATTATATTCTTACAGCATTGTGATGCAAAGTGATCGTGATTTAGAAGTTCATTGTCCTTTGCAGTTTTCAGGCCTAAATGCAACCTGGATGGGCCACGATATGCTTGACGTCTGTTTCCCAGCAGATTCTAGCGTCCAGATCACTAAAAACACGCCGAACCTTTATCTCTGTATTCTTCTCTGATTTGATGTCCTTTAATTTTCCGTATTTTCATTGGATTCTTTTTTTATTGTCTTAGCAGCCTGCTATTTCACTATTTCTCTTTATCTCACTATTACCTCTGAGCTATACTATGAGGTTTTGAGTTTATGTTTTAAAGTGATCTGATTTCGAACAATGTAATAATATCAAGATGGTTTTTAATAAATTTCAATGTGATTATAAGATTCAAATAGAACTAAAACAACATTCATTTTAAAAGGAGCAGTTACATGTTTACAGCTTCAACTTTTAGGCGTTTGGTACAGTATTACTTAAGACTGATTGGTTAATTTGGTTAATTGGTTTGTCTTTGTGACACTGATTGTTTCGGGATGTATACACATCGCTTACAATGCTTTGGTAAATGTGTTCAAGTCCACCACCTAAACTCATTCAGGTTTTCTCAAATTACAATCACAAACCTAAACAAAACGTGCTGTGCTTTTATGTGATAGTAACCACAACACAGCACATCATTGTTTAAGGCAAATGATTCTCAATACTTAAAAAAAAATCTGAAAAGTGTCAAAAGGCAACTGAATGCCTCTTTGATTTGATCATTTGTAGAACCAACTTACTGCCAAATTGCAACTTAAAGTTGAAGGGCACAATTCTAGCTAAAAGCCGTTGACACCTAACTTCTACATAAAATTAGGGATGACGCAAAACCTGCATCATCTTTAAAAAAGATACTTTATTAGGTTTATTTAAAAAAAAACTATATGAGATTTGTTTGTTTTACAATTAAACTGTCATAACGGAGGACCAGGTGAGTCTAGTGCGAGCAACAATTACAGAGGCAGGGTTAGAATTAAACAAGTTTATTGAAAAGCAGTGAAGCAGACTGGAGTCGTAAAGGGGGACTGGGTCTGGTAGGTCGGGGCACTGTAGAAAACAGGTTGGCGAATGTCAGGTTATGGTGTGTAACTTGGAATGTTTGATGACAGCTACTTGAGAGAATCAAGTGGAGCAGCCAGGAGGGGATGAGTGACGCCACGGAACAGAGGTTCACAGGTGAGGTTGTGGTGAGGTGGTCTGGTTTTCTCTGGAAGTCCTTCCAGATAGTTGGTGTGAGGTTGGAGGGTGGACAGGCAGGAGACTTTACAAGTAGAGGATATAAGGAGGAGATGCTATAGTACCTTTCGTACACTACCAGGTTCCAGGAAACCAAAGGAGACTTAGAACGGGTGAACTCGAGCTTGGAACATTGACAGCAAGGTAAGGGGTCCAGGTTCCCAGAATCCATTTCAACTCTAAAGAGAGGAGTGCAAGGTAAGTACAACGCCAGATCATGGCAGCGAGTGCACAGAACTGGGCTGTAGGTCTGATTACAATTTAGGTGAATTAACAATCTGATGCCTCCTTCTCTAGCGGTTTAAGAAGGCTCCTCCTGATCAGTCCTGATGATCCACAGCTGTGACTGCACCTCCCTGTCGCACCCTGATGGTGGAGGTAAGAGAACACCACACATACAACACAAACCTGTGCTCTGCTCCGTGGCATGACATAAACACATATTCATTCATATTCTTTGTAAATTTTAGGACAAAAAAAGCATCAACTTGTTGGAAGGAGCGAATGTATATGTTTTCTTAAATATTTATGGAAAAATCTAAGGAAAAAAGCATGGAGTTTGCATCTTAATGACAAAAAAGGCCAAACTAAAGAAAATACTATTGGTGTCATTCTATGCAGGTATTGGATAAAACAGTTTTAGGACAACTGCTGAACTGCCCTTTTATATTAGTTTTATATTTAAACATATTGTTCATTTCTTCATCATCTAGCTGTTGTGACTTCTGAAGGTAGTCAGCTGGCCTCGATTTTGTGTTGTGGTATCAGAGTAAATGGGGCTGAATATAAATGCATGCCACAGTTTTCAGATTTCTGTTTGGATTTTGTTTTTACACCCTATTTTTTCATGTTCTAATGTGTTCATGTTTTCTCTTTGTCTCTTCAGTCTGTGAAAAGTGCCGTATGAAAAAGATTTACTTGCTGAAATGTTGATTTACCACCTATTATAAAATACACAGAAATTTGTGCTTGTAAAGGGGGTATGAATACTTTAATTTGGTTGGCAAATATTTTGTGCATTTGGGGTGTCTCTGAGTCGTGGTTGCTGGGGGGTCTGGCACCGAGGTCAGTGGCCCCCACTGCTTTGGTGGTGCCTTGGTGTCTCTTCGAGGTGACATCTCGTGGCCGCATGCAATGGTTTTGGTTCCGGTCCCTTGTTCCCGTTTGGGAACGTTTGGGAAGCTGGTATGGGCTGTGGCCTTTCTGTGGCACTCTTCTGTTTGTCTTTCTCTTGGACATGGTGGTGGGTGGGGAGGCACGTCTCGTGGTCTGCTTGGCTGACTGGCTGGCTTTGGCAGTTTTGGTTCGTTTGTCAGTGGAGGTGTGCATGTGCCTACATTACCCTGGCTTGCATTTGGGTGGGTCTGTGGTTTTGGGCCAGGCATCGCTTATTGGTCACCTCTGTGTTGGTGTGAGGCATGAATTGTTCTTCTGCTGGCCTGGTTGTGGCTGCAGTCCAGTGCTGGGTGGGGGGGGCGTCGGGGACTGAGTGCTCTGTTGGTTCTGCGCAATATGTCCAGGGATGTGTTGGAATAATTGTATATAGTTTTATCTTATATTTTTCCTTTCATCTTATATTTTTCCTTTTCTTTAACTTTACTATTTGATCTTTATAACCTTTCATGTTTTATGTGTGAGTAAGGATGTGATGAGTTGTTTGCAGGCAAGGATCAAAGGTGGAGCCGGGAAGGAAGCAGTCACAGTTGAGGATGTTGGATTGAGTAAGGGGGAGTCAGGTTTAGCCTAAACCGGCTCAGTTATGGTTGAGGTGCAAACACACCCTCCATTTCTGCTACCTGTATGACCCCCTCTCTTTTCCAGTGGTTATGGTCAATCCGACAGAGAGAGGTATCCCAATCGTTGTGGTTTTTAGTATAACAATGGCCATCAGTGGGCTCTAGATGGACAAACTGTCTACTTTTAAGGCTAGGCTTAAAACTTTCCTTTTTGATAAAGCTTATAGTTAGAGTGGCTTAGGTTGTCCTGAGCTATCTCTGTAGTTATGCTGCCATAGGCTTAGGCTGCTGGAGGACATAATGACCACGTTCACTCTCTTCGCTACATTCTCACACTACTCTTCAATTTTGTATTATTTGCTGTTATTTCAGCTTTTAACTTTGTTCTCTCTCTGTTCTCTTCCTAGAAGCTACACCTGGCCTGACTCTGTGTCTACCTGTAACACCTTTCTGGAGAGGGGAATCCTCCAAGCTTTTGCTGGCAACAACTTAATGCTTACCCTCTACCGATGATCCACATGGCCCTGTCTTTGAGTGTTTAACCCTTTCTCTCTCCTAGACATGGCTACTGACTGTAACTAACTCTATGTGCTCTCTTTCAGACTCTAAACTTGAAAACTGGCTCAGAGTTTATCTGTTCCTTCTTTCTAGGTGAAACGACTAAAGGAGCTACATCCACCAACATTTACTTTTCCTTCCCATAGAAAGTAATCCTGGATCAGTGCTTCTTTGTTCTTTTTGTGTCTCTGCTCTGTTCTCTCAAACCCCCAGTCAGTCGTGGCAGATGGCTGCTCACACTGAGCCTGGTTCTGCTGGAGGTTTCTTCCTGTTAAAAGGGAGTTTTTCCTATCCACTGTCGCTCGCTACATGCGTGCTCAGTCTGAGGGATTGCTGCAAAGTCAACGCCAGTGACTGTCCACTGTCTCTACATGTTCATCCGGGAGGAGTGAATGCTACAGATCTCTGACTGGATGCAATCTGCTGGGTTTCCTTAGATAGAAAAACTTTTTACCCAATTTGAATAAATAACAGAATCTGACTGCATTGTTCATTGATTAAGATTAATTGGAATGTATGTACCTGACTTTTGTGAAGTGCCTTGAGACAACATGTGTTGTGAATTGGCGCTATATAAATAAACTGAATTGAATTGATGTCATAAAGATGGTGGCTGATTGTGCTGAACAGAGGACACACAGATCTTAAGATGGTGGAGACTGTGGAAGTGTGCTGTTACAAGATAATGGTGTATATGACCTGTTTACGTTGCAGCTGTTTATCCCACCCTTCAGAGCAGCAACGTTTATTGTAACTAGGGAACCCCCAAAGATAATAAAAAGAGAGGTGCAGACAGATGGTTTTCAGAGCGGTAGGAGATTTGTAACTGAAAGCACATCTCTGTCCGTTCTCCTCGCAAGCGAGTAAGAAACTAATTCTTTGTCTTTATCTTCTTTTTGTGATTTTATAAGTATTTTAGGTTGTTTGAACCTGACAGGATGTTTGGGTGTTTGGGTCGTGTGCTCTCTTTTGCGTAAATTGTTGGGGAGTCTCAGCTGGGCAGTGTGCAACGGCGATTTGGAGTATGGCTTCGCTTTGATGGAGGGACTGGCCGGTCTGCTTTGTGCAGCAGGGGTATGCCATGCGTATCCGACTGGCATGCTGAGGCACATCCAGGTTTGTGGTGTGGGGTTGGTGGGGTGCCTAGTCTTTGGCATGCTGTGGTGGCCTTCCTCCAATGCTCCCTCCTGCGGTCACAGTTGGGTGGGTGGGCCAGGGGAGTGCGTCTTGCACCTGCACTGGGGTGGCTGGCAGTATGTGCTTGGCCTAGGGTGGTTGGTCGGTCCGGGTGCGGGTACCCGGCTTACACAGATGCAGGTTTACTTTATTTATTCATCTTTTTTTCTTTCTCTCTCGTGGACGGGCAGGCTGGGTCTTCTGGCATTGGCTGGGTGGATGGGTGGGCTTGGGGGTGTGTGGCTCTGCTCGCTGTTGTGTCCGGGGTGTTGGGGCAGTAGGTTCGAGGGTGATACGGAGGGTGTGGCTGCATCTTCATATTGGATGTGTAGTTGCCGGCATTTGGATCGGCTGAGCGGTGATGGTGGAGCTGAGCTGGTTGTTGGTTCTCCCTTGGCTGTCATTGCAGTACCAGTGATGTGGTGTATTTGTGGGTTGTGGGGGCATGGTGGGGGCCGTCGGCCCCAGGTGCATGGTGCCGGCCAAGAACTGCTTGTCGGGTGGGTTGATCCTGTCTTGTTGTGGGGCCAGGGGGTCCGAAGTGGGTACAGTACTTGGTGGTGTCTGATCTGTTGTGCTCGTGTCGTGCTATGTGGTGGAGGGCGAGAAGCGGCAGGGGTGCTTGGAACGGGTCTGTAAAGAGCTTGCGCTGTATGGATGTGTCTTCATCTGCTTTTCGGAGGTGGAGCTCTCTTGTGGGGGTGTGTCCCTGTGGGGAGGGGATTCATGGCATTTGTGATCGGGGGCATGTGTTTGATATCTGTGTCTTGGTTGGGAGTGGCCCTGTGGGGAAATGTTGGTGTTCATTGGGGTAGGGAGGTTTATGGGGTTGAGAACGGAATTCATTCAATGAAGGGGACCACCTCATGTGTCCGGGGGTGGTGGCCCATCTGGTGTATCGGTACCTAAACCTGGGAGTGTAGCGTATGTTTGGGGAGTGCGAGTAAGTGTTTGGCGTCCATTGTTGTGTATCTTTACGTTGGGTGTGTGGGTGTATGTATTTTTATGAGTATGCGATGCGGGTGGGAACTTGTCATTGTGACTGTGTGCACCTGTGGGGACTGGGCTTGCTGGCACTGTTGGGTCTCTGCTAGGAGGTGATGTGTCCTAGGGTCTCGAATCTCTACGTCAATGTGTGGATCTGCCCCGGTGTAGTTGGCTGCCGGTGGGGCCTGTGGGTTTATTGCTGCAGCTTCCTGTAGTTTCTGCACTGTGGCTGCTGGGTTGTTCCCCAGGGACACTCCTTTGCTCTTATCTTGGTGGCAGGCATTGCGGTAGTCCCAGCATTGGTCCTGTTGGAGTTCCTGTGTTCTGGTAGGCTTTTGGATGTCTGTGGCTGAGATCTCCTCCGTGTCTGTCTCGGGTCCTAGGGGGCAGGTCTGTGGCTCCTCACACCCACTATTGAATATTCTTATGGAGAAACACATGCGTGCTCACGCATGCACCCATAGGTGTTTGGATTCAGCTGTTTACCGATACACAGACATTCTCTACATTGAGCTAAGGTTGCCACTGAATACATCTTGCATTTATCAGTACCGTGTACTTTTCAATAACGTTGTTGTTATATATGCGTTTCTGCAGGTGTAGAAGCAGTCTTCTAGGGAGTTATCTTGTATTTTCTTTATCATTCTCTCTTTATTCTTTTCTCCTTCTCTCCCTTTTACCCCACCTCTCTCACTTTCTTGTTTCTATTTTTCCTTTTCGTTTCCGTCTCTGTGTCCATTGCATTTGAAATAACCCCAAAACAGTTTCTAATAAAGGATTTTCATATATATATATATATATATATATATATATATATATATATATATATATATATATATATATATATATCAGGCAGAGCAAGTAAATCTGTTGGGCTTCGTCTTGGTACTCAGACAATGCTTCCTAGTAGTACTCTTTGGGGCAAAGATTGTTGAAGTTGCCAAAACGAAAGTATATTTATCTGTCTTTAGCTAAAGAAAAATATAATGTTTATTATGTTTATTACAGTTCCGAACTCTTCAGCTACTCAGGAGCTTTACTTACAAGCATTTCTTAAGATAGTACTGCCGAACAATGTCCAGTCCAGCGTATATCCAGTCTTCTTGATGTTCTTTATGTCAAATGGATGTTGACAAAAATGCTACTTGTTTTGCAAATATAAAGCTGAACTATGACACTGAATTATATCGCTTTTGTTATTGTTTTATGTGGGAGGAGAGAGGGTATTCCCCGCATGGATACAGTTTCCTATCAGTTCCAAGCGATTCTCTTAACCTTTGTTTAGAGCCATCCTCAACCTAACTGTCAGCACATCCTCTTTTAGATTAAATTCTTTTAAAACTTGTTATTGAGGTCTATTTTTTAAAAGGCAAGATTTTTATTCCCTATATATACTTGGTGACTGAACTTGCTTAGAGCTTTGGATTATTTTCCTACTGAATAATCCTAGTGCCCTTGCGTTTAATGCCACAAACTGATCATTGGACATTCTTCTTCTGGATTCTCTGCAAGAGAGCGGAATTCATGACATCATCAATTATAGCAAGTCATCCAGATCCTGAAGAACCAAAGAAACCTCAGACCACCACGCTATGACCTTAACTCATCCTCCTGGATCAGTCTTTAATAAGCTTTTAGAGTGATTTCGGTTGGCCGACTACTCCTGGGAAGATTCCCCACTGTTCTATGTTTTTCACATTTGTGGATAATAGCGGTCTGTATTTCACTGGAGTCCAAATTACCTGAAAAATGGCTCTGTATTCTTTTCCTGACTATAGAAATTTATAAATGTCATTTGTTCTTAAAATTTCATTAGATCAGGGAATGTTGTGTTGCTTTTTAAAATAGTTTAACCTACTCAATGGTGTCAAACAGGTTCTATTTAAGTGATCTGGGTGAGACTATTGAACTGAAACATAATGTGGTTAAACACAAGTAAATCATGATTTTCACCTAATAGCTGATATCATCATTTTTATAATTGCTTTTTGTATATACTCTGGTTATCTCCGGCCGATATTAGTTTGATAATATCAAATGACAAAATGTTGTCATACCCGTTTTATGACACCTAAACGTTTTCATTCATTTCACAATTAATGATTCCAGGTAACAGAACTGGAATGAGGAAGCAGTGGGTTTATTGCCAGATACATTTTTAAAAGTCCATTAACTGAGCATTCCTATGTTCTAGTTTGAGATTTGTAAAAACAATTTCAAATAGTTTGTTAATATTGTCACGGGGTGGTTTTGGGTCGGACCAAAATGCAGACAAGAGCTCGGAGAATTCATCTTTGTAAATCCAAAGGTTTATTTACAAAGCCCAAACAAATGCAAAAACCCTGCAGGCATGAACCAGAGTCCAAATACAAAACTCACAAAAACACTGCAGGTTCTCCCAGGCAAAGAATTCCAGGCAAGGCAAAAACAAACAAAGCGTAATCAAGGTCATGGACGAGGGGTGACGAGCAACAAGGAACCAGCAACAAACAATGACACCAAACCAACTAATATACTGTGGGAGAACAAAGAGCAGGTAATCAAAGGAACAAGGAACAGGTGTGACAAGGAGGCAGGGAGGTAGAGGGAAACAGGTGAAACAAATACAGAGGCTGATGAAGAGAGAATAGACTAACAAACAATAAGCAGAAAACACAGACCAAGCAAAACTATAAACAAAGATAAATAATGAAATGAAGCATAAGAAATTAGAATAACCATGAACTAAAGTAAACAGAGAAACTAGAGGGGACACAGGAACAAATACTAAAAACACAAAAATACCAAAAGAGAAATAAAACTGGAGAATCCAAGGAAGACAAAGAACTAGAATAATTACCATAATAATAATAATAATCCATACCAAGTAATAAGAAATCCATAACAGGAAACAAAGAGCGAGAGGAAGAAAACACACACACTAGGAGGCAGGAGAGAGAGAGAACAAAACTACATCAATTAAACTGGAGGAACAAAACTGCTACGGCCAAAATAATAAGATAACTAAAAAGCAAAACCCAAAGCCAAACAGAGTCAAAAATGTCAATCCTGACAAATATGTTGATCTAACCTTCAGCAATCGTCAATTCATGCCAAACGCTGTAAGACATAAGTGGGCATTCAGTATGAAAAGTTCACAACCCCAAAGTAGCTCTCATGCGCAGACACAGTCACACAGCAGCACACTGTTTACAGAAGTAATACTGAATGTCGCTGTCTCTGTGATATTATTAAGTTGTTAAGGGAGCTGACAATATTATGACCACATCATAACAAAATGAAGAAAGACAAGTTAGAGAGCACAACTAATTGCAATGGCCTTCTGCAGAGCAGTCTGTTACTGATGTACAGACGTCTTTGTGGATGCGTAGTCAGTGCCAGGACAATGACGTAAAGGTTGGATGAAATCCCGACATGACCGTTCTGACTGCAAACGCTTTGAAAACTATCAGATACGTATCTGATTTAGAACCACATATGAAAGTGGCACAATTCAGATTTTTTCGCAGGTGAAAGATCGGAATTTAGCCATTCTGACTGTCATGAAAAAGTCGGATATGGGTTGCATATCGGCAAAAAAATCGGATTTGGGCCGCATTTGCCTGTAGTGTGAACATAGGCTAAGTTAGATCCCTGGTTTCTCCCAGCTTGTCTGTTTTCTAACTTCTTTTTAGCATGAGAAGATGCAGTGTCACATAACCTTTCAGTTACAGCTACCCATGTACAATACTAAATTATTTAAATTCTAAACATTGCCAAATCATATATTCATCTAAAATGAATCACCTTCTTTGGCAAAACTATGAGTGCTTTGCTACACTGGGTGGAAACTTGGACATCTAAAAAGAAAACAAATTTACATGACTTTTTTCTAAAATTGATTTGACCATGTCCTGTTTGTAATCCAGGATGTCAATGAATTATGTAGTGAAAGCAAAAGATTTAATCTAGACAAATCATATCCTATATGACCTATAAAAGTTCAAGTAAACTTGAACCTTTGGACTTCTCTAATCAATTATTAAACCTGCTTCGTGACGTGACGTTTTAGATCGGGTAGTTGAAGTGATTAAAGGTGCACACAGGTAACAGCAATACATTTGACTGGACTGTTTGGAAGGGAAGCATCTTTACAGCATACCTTGATTCAAGAGTTTCAATATTTAAAGTCAGTCCAGACATATCATGGGGATAAAAGGCTACATTCTTCTTATGGTGAACTTGGCTGTTTCATCATCACTCTCTATCCCAAGAGTCAGTATTTTGTTTATTGTCAAGTTATACTAAATGTAGCATCTATTTTCATCATTTAGAAAAAGATTTAAATGAACCTTGAACTTGCAATTTTAATTTCTCATTTATTTTGTGTGAGTCATTTTCGGTGCAACATGTGTGCCATGTCTATTAATGCTTGCAATGATAGATGGGGAAAAATTTACATTTAAATACATTTTTAAGAAATAAATGCAAAAATAAATCCTGATTTTAAGTATTTCTGTCATTACATAATTTATTTGCATTCTTTTTGCTATGGCTTTAAATTGTCTACCTTTGAATAAAAAGCTTATTTAAATTTTTTTTATTTTGTTTATTTATTTAACTTGTTTTTTGATGTTTAGATCCAGGTGGACGTAGAGATAGTGGGTAAGTTCTGTCAGTTTTTTTTCTTCATATTAAATAATTTTAAGTGATTTTCTTAAATGTTTGTGAACTCAAGAGGGTGAATTTTTTTTTAGATGTTGGCGAAAACATCAGCACAGAAGGTAAACCTAATTTTGTTTTTGTACCCAAAATTGACTGTTTGGTGAGATTTTCATGCCACCCTATCATTAACCATGCATTTAAAATAACCTTAGTATGTTTTTTATTACTGACTCATGTGGTTTCTCTCAGATGTAACACTTGATGATATCCATGAGGTAAGTTCTGCAGTTTTGCAGGCAGTCCATTAAGGTGTAATTGTACACATTTTGGGGTCTTATATGTTTTATAATGCACTTGTATCTCAGCCTTCAGAAATTCAAAAGAGTAGCATTCTTCCTGGGGACAAACTATGGACATCTCCAGTCCCCTACGTGTTGGACCAAAGTCTTGGTAACTATCTTTTTTATTGTATATAAAAATATTTGTGAATATGTATCCAAATTGTTTGGAGAACGTGTAGACAGTTTATAGAACATGAAATTGTTAGAATATTTAGTTCAGTATCAACAAGGTTTTGTTGATGCACAGAAAGTGCAAAGGAAAAAAAACTAATTCCAAATCTTTCAAATTTATAACTTTCTTGCATGAGTATTCAATATTACTCTCAGAAAAATGTTAAAGAGCACCACTGCGTAATGTGTTATCTGAAATAAACTGATTTTTTTTTCTTTACTTTCATGTAAAATGAAAGACTTGAAAGCTAAAGGAGTCATCTTGAGAGCTTTAGATCAGTTCAGGGTGAAGTCATGCATTGACTTCAAACCCAGGGATTCAGAGGAGTATTACATTGACATCAAAAAGTTAGATGGGTATGTATTCATTTTTCTCTCTGCTTTCTTCCTTTATTTAGTTTCAAATAAATATTTTCTCAATGCATTCCAACCTAAGGTCAGTCAGTCAGTCATTTTCCACCGCTTATTCCATAGTGGGTCGCAGGGGGAGCTGGTGCCTATCTCCAGCAGTCTATGGGCAAGAGGCGGGGTACACCCTGGACAGGTCGCCAGTCTATCAACACACAAACAACCATGCACACACTCATTCATCCACCTAAGGGATGAATGAATGAAATAAATGAAGGAAATGAATGAGTGACCAATTAACCTAACAGGCATGTGGGAGGAACCCAGAGTACCAGGGAGTACCATGCACGGGGAGAACATGCAAACTCCATGCAGAAAGACCCCCGGCCGGGAATCGAACCCAGGACCTTCTTGCTGCAAGGCAACAGTGCTACCCAGTGCGCCACCGTGCAGCCCACTCCAACCTAAGGTGAAAAAATGAAATTTCAATTAAATTGTTCAGAACCATGTGATTCAAAAAATATCCAGTGTAAAGATCTTCATATCAGTAAAATGTCTTTGCGCCACCTCCTGTTGCCCCAAAAATATCACATCAGCACCAAGGTCCTCGGTTCGACTCCTGGCCGGGGGTCTTTCTGCATGTTTGCATGTTCTCCCTGTGCATGCGTGGGTTCTCTCCGAGTACTCCGGCTTGTTGCCCTGCGATGGACTGGCGAACCGTCCAGGCTGTACCCCGCCTCCTGCTCATAGACTGCTGGAGATAGGCACCAGCTTCCCCAGGACCCACTATGGAAGAAGCGGTATAGACAATGACTGACTGACTGATTTTACCTGTGTTTACCAGTGCTGAAATACCTGTACAGTCAGGATCCTTTAGTTTTGCTCATAGTTGGTGACGGAAAGCTGAGGCCCACATGTATATATGAGTAGATGCATGTTGTTTGTGTTGTTAATCACAAACTGATTTAAATCAAAATTCAACATCACCCTCCCACACACACACTAACAGTGTTTTGTCAAATATTACCATGTAACTTTTAATTTTGAAATTTCTTCACTATTTCTTATATTTCTCATCACAATAATGCTAAATTAAAACAAAACACCCATATGGAAAACGTACACTTATCAGGGATCCCCTATCCAACTTGAAGTTTTATCCCAGAAATTTCTAGTTTGGTGGTACTTGTTGAGATAGAAGTTTAAGTAAATATAATAAAATAAAATAAAATAGTACATTTGTCAATGGCATTGTAGATATGAATATATCACTACATATAATATAAAGCCTCACATGCAATAACATACTTCTAAAAATAAAATGTACCCATTATGAAATATGCAACTTTACAAAACCAGTTACACTGAGTATGGCAGCTGTGCTGCTAAACATTATGCCATAATGATTCCAATCAGTAATATTTTGAAAAATAGCATTTACACATAAACATAGCATTTATTTGTGCTCCTTATGACCCAAATTGAGAAGATATGTCAGCAAAAGTAATAATGTCAACACTATCAGTTTTGGAGTTTTTCAGACGTCATCAACTAGGATTAATCTTTATTATGACAAGATAACTCAATTTTATTACAGTCAAGGTTTTTCCTGTTATATAATAAGTTATTAAATATAATCTGTCCGTACTACTTATAACTGCCAGAACAGTGTCATATACCAGGAAATCATATCATAGTCATTAAAACGTAAGCGTTCAAATAAGGGTGAAAATATTTTTTATCCTTAAAGTTTTGAAGAAAAAAATTACATTTCCACAAAAACTAAGATCAGCACATTATACTGCAAATATGCCAACAACCCTACACAGCACAACTGTTGCAATAAATACAGGTTAATGCACAGACTGCTTTCTTTTAGAGGTTTATTAGTTTTTGACTTCCTCTTTAGTCCTGTGTCCAAGGCTAAACTATCATTGCTTGACCCCTCTGCCTGGGTTATGCCAGCAGAAACTGCTGGAGGCTGAAAGCTAACTAATTCTCATAAAACGCTGAGCCTTTTCGTCACTAGCTTTTCTTTAAAGCAACATTTTCATGAATTCCTTTTTGACTTTACTATTGATGTCTTGATATTAGAGCGGAACAGGTCCTAAGTCATCAAACATGACATGCAGTCACATGATAATTGGCTTAAAAAAGGGTTCTTGAATCAATGAAAATAATTAATTAAATAATTCATTCATTCAAAGATCTTCATATCAGTGAAATGTCTTTGCGCCATCTCCTGTTGCCACAGAAATATCACATTAGAACTTTAAAAAAAAAAAGATTTTACCTGCATGGTAGCACTGTTGCCTTGCAGCAAGATCCTCGGTTCGACTCCTGGCCGGGGGTCTTTCTGCCTGGAGTTTGCATGTTCTCCCTGTGCATGCGTGGGTTCTCTCCGAGTACTCCGGCTTGTTGCCCTGCAATGGACTGGCGAACCGTCCAGGGTGTACCCCGCCTCCTGCTCATAGACTGCTGGAGATAGGCACCAGCTTCCCCAGGACCCACTATGGAAGAAGCGGTATAGACAATGACTGACTGACTGATTTTACCTGTGTTTACCAGTGCTGAAATACCTGTACAGTCAGGATCCTTCAGTATTGCTCATAGTTATCACACACATAATCAGACTTGGAGCCTATGAAATGTGTTGGCTGACGGAAAGCTGAGGCCCTGCATGTATATGGGAGTAGATGCATGTTGTTTGTGTTGTTAATCACAAACTGATTTAAATCAAAATCCAACATCACCCTCCCACACACACTAACAGTGTTTTGTCAAATATTACCATGTAAGTTTTAATTTTGAAATTTCTTCTCTATTTCTTATATTTCTCATCACATTTGTGGTAAATAAAAAAAACACCCATATGGAAAACGTACACTTATCAGGGATCCCCTATACAATTTGAAGTTGTATCCCAGAAATTTCTAGTTTGGTGGTACTTGTTGAGATAGAAGTTTAAGTAAATATAATAAAATAAAATAAAATAGTACATTTGTCAATGGCATTGTAGATATGAATATATCACTACATATAATATAAATGGCAGTTGTGCTGCTAAAAATTATGCCATAATGATTCTAATCACTAATATTTTGAAACATAGCATTTACACATAAACATAGCATTTATTTGTGCTCCTTATGATCCAATTGAGAAGATATATCAGCAAAAGTAATAATGTCAACAATATCAGTTTTGGAGGTTTTCAGACGTCATCAACTAGGATTAATCTTTATCATGACAAGATAACTCAATTTTATTACAGTCAAGGTTTTCCCTGTCAGTATAAGTATAATATGTCCGTACTACTTCTAACTGCCAGAACAGTGTCATATACCAGGTAATCATATCATAGTCATTAAAATATAAGCGTTCAAATAAGGGTGAAAATATTTTTTATCCTTAAAGTTTTGGAAAAAAAAAATTGTATTTACACAAAACCTAAGATCAGCACATTATACTGCAAATATGCCAACAACCCAACACAGCACAACTGTTGCAATAAATACAGGTTAATGCACAGACCGCTTTCTTTTAGAGGTTTATTAGTTTTTGACTTCCTCTTTAGTCCTGTGTCCAAGGCTAAGCTGTCATTGCTTGACCCCTCTGCCTGGGTTATGCCAGCAGAAACTGCTGGAGAGTGAAAGCTAACTAATTCTCATAAAACGCTGAGCCTTTTCGTCACTAGCTTTTCTTTACATCAACATTTTCATGAATTCCTTTTTTACTTTACTATTGACGTCTTGATATTAGAGCGGAACAGGTCCTAGGTCATCCATATATAAATTGCTGTCATAATAATTGGCTTAAAAAAGGGTTCTGGAATCAATGAAAATAATTCATTCATTGGACATTAAATACACCAGACAGTGAATTAGAATTGATCACTTCAGCAGTCAAGAAAAATCCAATGTCCCACATAACTACTCAACTTCATGATAGAAACAGTTTATTTACATGGTACATGATCTACTTCATACACAGAAATATATAACCAAATCAATCTTAAAAACAAATTCAAATTCAAACACATAAACTTTATATTGATTATAGTTATGGTGCATTTCAGTCCAATTCAGTTTAAATTGCTGATTGGTTAAAAAAAGATCCTCTTCCTGAGCAAGCAAGTGGTGACAGTAGAAAGGAATGATTCCCTTTTAACATTAAAATTCTGGTCTTACCTCAGAAATGTTTTTCATCTGTCACCACGGGCCCTTGGGTACATTGGCATTATGCTAGTAGGAATGGTAATTTTCTGGGGTTGAAGGTGAGGTGTTTTAAACAGACAAACTAGGGAAGCAGATAAATTGTGAGGGCATCACTGTTGTGTTGTAAAGTTTGTCCGTATGTGCCATAGTTATTTGTACAATGTAACAAAGAAAAGTTTTACCGGAAGATGTGTTCTGTACTGCTTATGTTTTGACAAATAAGTTGTTTGAAGTGAGTGAATGTTAATCCAACAATCATTAATAAACACCTTTCAATTGTAGGTGTTGGTCATATATTGGTAGACTATTCACCAATGGACAGGAGCTCTCCATTGGGCTGAACTGTGATTCCATTGCCACTGTTGAACATGAGATTCTTCATGCTCTTGGCTTCTACCATGAACAATCAAGATATGACAGAGACAGTCATGTGCAGATTGTATACAACAACATCATAGCAGGTTTAATATTTCATTAGTCTTATTTAACTTTTTTCACATGTCATGTAAAATATAAAAAAAAGTATGCCTAAAAGTGTTTATTTCTAATGTTGTTTACTCATAACTATAATGCTACGTTTTTAACAGTTTTTCCTCATCTTAGATTGTTTCTCCATAGCGTTTTTCAGTAAATATGAGGTTTTCTACACCATCTAGGTAAAGAGCATAACTTCAGGAAGGTTGCCAGTCAAGACAGCACCGCCCACGGAGTTCCATATGACTACATGTCAGTGATGCACTACAGCAAAAATGCATTCAGTAATGGCAATGGTCCTACAATTATTACCATAGATCCAAAATTTCAAGATCTGATTGGTCAAAGACTGGAAATGAGTCCTAGTGATGTTCAAGAGCTGAACGCTCTCTACCAATGCAGTAAGTACTTGATTAAGGGCTTTTTTGCAGGGATGACTTTTTAAGCTCGCAGCAATCCAACTGTTTCACTATTCAAATATATTCAAGTTCAAACCCATTTTGGTTATTTACAAGATATTTTTCTTTTGCATATCTGAGAATTCTTCAGTTTAGTTTGCAGTAGACATTTATGGAAGAATTTGGTTCCTTTGGGATGTTGTTTTTCGTCATAGACAAGTAAAACAGATTCATTGAAAATTAAACAGTAAACCAGAACTATTTAACTGAAACTGATTTCCTTTGCCTCTGCTAATTTAATTTCTAAAATTAGATTTTTTTTGTACGTGATAAAAGATTTCCATATTTTATTTAAGCTGTAAAATAGAAGTCTAACCTATTATTACAGTACCATATACAGGACGGTGTTAAACTGTCTTGTTAGAACTTGTTGAACCTTACAAATGAATTAACTTGCAAAATCAATTACTTGTATTCCCTTTTTTGCCTCCTCAGAATCAGCCGTGGCATTTAAGTTTTACTGTGGCTTTTCTAATGAGGATTTGTGCCAAATGAGTCATTGTTCACAAAGTCAGAATGGCTGGGAAATGGTTACACAAGTTAACGGGGGTCCAAGCTCTGACCATACCAGTCTAACTAATGGAAATGGAGATCAAGGTAAGCTTTCAAATGTGATTTGCATTTTCTTGTTGCCAAATGTTGAATAAAACTAAGTATTTGTGATATAACAGATTTTTCATTGTTGTTTTTACCCTCTACCCAAATTAAGCTTCTAAAAATTCCTTAAGAATTACCTTTTATTATGTAAAAAAAAAAAAAACATTTATTAAAACAAATAAACAAATATATTACTTTTGTAAAATGTTCTCCAACAAAAATGTATTCATGATATGAAGTTAGGCCAAATATCATGATATTTATTTAGTTCAAGCACCTTCTATGTTGTGGCATGATATATGATTAATCAATCATGTTAATTCTAATTAAAACTAAGAAAAGCAGTGGAAACCATTTTTATACATTGACCTGTCATGCATGTCATACGTCCTAGTGGAAATGAGGGAACAGGCAGGAAAATCTAACCTCAAACTGAGCATTTTGCGTTAATAGCTGAATATCTTCACCAAACAATGTTGCAACAAAATGACTTTCATGTCTCAGTTATATCAGCAAAACTTTGACTTTCCCTTTATGAAGGGCCCTCTGAACATTTAAAGGTGCTTTCATTTGATTCCATTTGTTCCACTGCAGAACTGTAATTCCCTAAAGCTGTAAAGATGTACGTTTAATTAACCTCAGAGGTAACTGAAATATCTTCAGTCATGTAACATCTTCAATATCTTCGTTTACTTTATTTTAGGTGAAGAAATAGGATATTTCATGCATGCCAGCACAGCATCAGGCCAGGAGGGACAGTCAGCAAGGCTGGAGACCCAGATCCTGCAACCTACAAAGAGATGCAATGTCCAATGTCTGCGGTTTTACTATTTCCATACTGGAAATGAAGCTGATAAACTTAACATCTGGGTTAGAGAGTTTGATGAACAAGACACCGAAGGAACTCTCCACCTCATGGAACAAATCACTGGTAGTGTATGAATACTAAGTAAAATGTTATTATTAATGTTTAAAGTAATAAGTAAAACGTAATTGTTAATGTTAAAATCAATAACTATATGCATTTTTACATGTGCATGCAGGTATGTTTAAATAGTTCAAAATATTTCCAAAATGTCCCCCACCAGGTGCACCAACATCTCACTGGAAGCTCCAGCATGTTTCTCTGAATGCCACCAAAAACTTTCAGGTGGTATTTGAGGTTCGAAAAGGAGCTGGAAGCTCAACAGGCGGCTTCTCAGTTGATGACATTAATCTCTCTGAGACCGAGTGTCCACATGTTACTTTGCAGATTGATGAAATTGAAAAAATGCTAAGTACAAGTGCCTCAGGAACCAGAATATACAGTCCACGGCAATACTCCAAAGAAGGCTATGCCTACCGAGTATCAGCAATTCTGTCCAAGACACATGTTGGAATGTTTGTACAGCTCTTGTCTGGTAAATATGATAACCAGCTGACGTGGCCTTGCTTGCAAAGAGAAATGACTTTCCAGTTGCTGGATCAAACCCCCAACATGCTACTGCAAATGTCAAAACAATGGAGTTTTATTTCTCTCCAGACTCACTCGGACTCTAGTGGTATGTTTATGAGAAAATCCGAAAATTAGGACACATTTTCCAGGCAAAATGGCACAGTACTTATCTGATGTGTATCATATGTTTTTCATATACACAGGTACTCCTGTCTGGGGAAACCCTCGTGAGACTGGAACTGGACTTTTTTATGAGAATGATGAGTTAGTCTATGGTGGACCTCTGCTTGGGTACCAGAAATTTGCAACTTTGGAAGAACTACAATCCAAAGAGTTCCTCAAAGGAGGGAGTGTCATTTTCATGTTTAACTTTGAAGGCAAGTTGAATGTTTTTATTAGTTAAAAACAAATGTGGGATGAAACTGAATTTAGAAGCACTATGGGGTCATTGTTATAAACACGCATATGATGCTTTAAATAGCCTGGCTTCTGGAGGTTATTCATAAGGCTTTCTGCTTAAAAAAGGTTCCAGTTTGAAAGAAGGAAGTGATTGTTTGGCACACAATAGAATAGTTAAAAAAATAATGAATAATGAAAATGAATAGTGACCATTATATTGTGATTACACTTGCTCTTCATTAGGGTTGTTGTCGACTGTGGAATATACCTTTGTTTTGTTTCACCGTAACAAGCTGATTTTACAAAAAATCTGCCAAAAAAGAGAGAAGTCTGAATAAAATTCTAGTTTTGCAAAGAAAACGGTGGTGGCGTGGTGGGGTATTATATCATGTACTATTCAACTTAAAGGCACACTTATTTTTAAACCATTACAGTAATTCTATTTTTATAAGAATACTAACTCATAATGCCCATATTATTGTGTTATTTTCTTTGAAAACCCAGTAATTTTATTTTAGGACTTTAAGTGTCAGGAAATTGTGTTGAATGTAATATTTGGTATCTAAGTCATGTTAAACATCATTTGTGCATAATTGCAGAGTGGGAGAAAGTGACCAAGTAATGAAAAGTGGTCAGTAAGTTATCCAGCAGCAGGTCTGGGTCTAGTGCTGAGGTCTACACAAAAACTCAGAGGGGATAGAGTCTTTGGTGTGGCTGCGCCCACCTTATGGAACAGTGGAATATTGTTTCCTTTTTTTAAATTTTTATTAGATTTTACTTGTGAAGCACTTTGTTGCATCTGTGGTTGTTTAACAGTGCGTTATAAATAATGTAGTAGAAGTAGTAGTAGTAGTAGTAGTAGTGACCACAGTTCCGCTAATTGACTAACAACTAATAGTGAAACAAATTTTTCGTGCAGCAAAAACCAAATTTAGCTATCGCTGAATTTGTTTTTATCAACTTTAAGACCACTAGTTTTCTCATTTCTGTTGTGGGCATGTCCATTAGCATGCTATCAGCTACTCCCTTTGCTTGTTTTTTGTTTGTTTGTTTCTGACTGGGTGGTAGAAATGTGTGTGTGTGTGTATGTGTGTATGAGTGTGATGTGTGTGTGTGTGTGTGTGTAGGTGTGTGTGTGTGTGTGTGTGAGCACATGTCAAAGAAAATGTCAGAACACACAATGAGGCGGGGGCCTATAGCAGTGGCAAGGGTATAATATATATAATATAGCGTCCGGCTGTCTTTCCTCCAAAACAAAACAAAAAGCAAACTGCAACCTGGCCTAAGCAATTAAATTCAGTTTATTTATATAGAACCAATTTACAACAAAAGTCATGTCAAGGCACTTTACAAGAAAACAAGATCCAATTTATTTATGACATACTGTACATAACCAAGTCATTCCAATCATATGGACAAACTTCAGCTACTTACCACCCTTTAGTGGGCAAGTAGCTGAAGTTTGTCTACATGCTTCTTACCACCCTTTAGTGGGCAAAATGAATTTCCTTCACAGGGTGACTGGACCTAGTCTTAGAGATAGGGGGAGACGAGGTCCTTCATCCGAGGGGGGCTCAAAGTAGAGCATTGAAAGGAGTCAGCTGAGGTGGTTTGAGCATCTGATCAAGATGCCCCTTGGATGCCTCCCTTTGGAGTTTTTCTGGGCACATCCCACTGGGAGGACACCCCTGGAAAGATCCAGAACTTGCTGGAGGAACTAATTTTATATCCCGTCTGGCCGCCCAGAATTTCGCTGAGGATGGATGGATGATGGATGCTAGAGAACAGTAGATTTGCTAACTAGAGCAGTCAGGCTGAGTGGTGTCCATATTTAGTTTAAACATTTCAGTTATATCCCAGATCAATGTATTATACTCTTCCTAGTATTACTTAATATGGTCTCTAGTTATTGTGCTTAATTTGAAAACAATTTCAAGGGTTTCTTAAACAGATTTAACTTTCTTTACTCAAAATTTAGAGGCAACACACAGAATAATTACTATATGGTAGGACAATCAGATGCTACAAAAATAAATACAGGTTAGTTTGAATAAACCTGTTATAAATTTTACAGAATAACAAATTCAGCACATTGGCCTTAGCAGGTTTTTAAATGAGAAGCAGGATTTGAATGCAAAAAAGGGGGATTTGTTGAAATGTGAAATTATTCAACCTACTGAAATTGTATTTGTTTTCTGTGACGACTTTATCTTTTGACAGATCTGACTCCGCTAAATACTGGATCTGCTCTCCCATGTCCTCAATTAAGACCAGTAGACATTACAAATCCTCCCACAAACCTGGATGAAGGCCCATGCTCATCACAGTGAGTGACTTTTTCAAATAATGATGTGCAACATGCAACATCGTCAGAGTCCTAAATTGTTTACCACAAAAAGTTTTAATGGTATTGTGAAAATTATTATATATTTTTTCTGTTAAATGGTTCCTTGTGTCAACGCGTTTTGACAGCTGGAAGCAGCTAACAAAATAAAAGTCTTATAAATGTTTTGACTTCTACTGGATCTCCTGCACCATCTTTCCATAACTGGCAACAAGAGAATAAATGTGTTCCCAAGTCTGGCTTTTATAACCCAAGGCTTTACAGGTAGCATGGCTGTGATAGGTAAATGTGATGGGTACATTTTTATTATTCTGTCTGCTGTTCAATGTTTTCCTGTAATTTTTACAGGATCCTATCCAACAGTACAACTCCTCTAAAAGACAACAACAGGTATCCCAAGATATGATCATACATTTTGCACACACACAAGATTATTAGTTAATTAATCAATACTGAATAGAAACGATTATATTAAATGAATACTCCTTTGCAATAATATTAATGCCCAATTGTAACACAGATTCCTACTTCCACACTGCAGACACACACAGACTTCGGTCCTATAACTATAGTGTCAGACTTAAGACCTAAACACTGACTTTATCACTCAAATGTCTTTAAGTAGTTTATGTTGCCCATTTATTAAAAAATCTTTTCTGTTTATTTGATGTTTTACTTTGCTTATGGCTCATTATTTGCAGAAAAAAATAGCCTGGTGAATAAAAACACAATCTTTAAACATGTTTAAAAGAACACCAACAGGACTAAAAATTACTTTGGAAGAGGGAGAGTGTTGCATGTCTACCTGCAGCATGAGGAAGCTCCAACGGACTAGCCTTTATCTGTTGAAGCTCAAATAATGGGTTCTGAGTTGGTCAGTCTGCATTTGTTAAAAGGTCCCAAGTAGGTGCCACTATTGTTAGCTATTTCGCTTTAAGATTTCTTGTTCCACATTGCTCCATGATCGACCTGCATAGGGTTCTATTCTCTGCTTTTCCTGCCTCTACGTCCAGTCCTGTGGACATCTAGAAAGGTTGATCAGCAAAGCTTCTAGGCATGTATTTCTTTTTGCTTGTCTGGTACTTCTGTTTATGCCCCTTCTACCCACCAGTTAGGTTTAGACAAGCTTGGGGGCAGCAATAGTTAGGTTGATGAAAGAGGGTTGTATACTGTGTTGATGTTTAGGTTTTGTTTTTTGGTTTAGATTTGCGTTTCTGTACTTGTGATTTCTTTGTTCTGTTCCAGATTTAAGTTTCCTCTTTTATATCAGGTTCCCCTTATTTATATTACATTATAATTTTGTATCAAACACCTGGGCTTTGACTGACTACCAGTTCTTCCCCTTTAGCCATCTTCTTACCTGGAATAAAATTTGGTGGCGGACGAAGGTGGAGACCTCAGCGGCCCGATCCCCGGATGCTTAGGCTGGCTCTAGGGATGTGGAATGTTATCTCGCTGGGGGGGGAGGACCCTGAGCTTTTGCGGGAGGTCGAGAGATATCGACTAGAAATAGTCGGGCTCGCCTCCACGCACAGCGTGGGCTCTGGAACCCATCTCCTTGAGAGGGGCTGGACTCTCTTCTATCTCTGGAGTGGGCCACGGGGTGAGGCGGCGGGCTGGGGGGGGTTTGCTTGTTGCCCCCCGCTCAGCCGTCTAGTGTTGGGGTTTCCCCGGTGGATGAGAGGGGTCGCATCCCTGCGCCTTCGGGTCGGGGATAGGTCTCTGACTGTCGTTTCGGCCTACGGGCCGAGCGGTAGTGCGGAGTACCCGGCCTTCTTGATGTCCCTGTCGGGGGTGCTGGATAGTGACCCTCCCGGGGACTCCATTATTCTGCTGGGGGACTTCAACGCCCACGTGGGAAACGACAGTGACACCTGGAGAGGCATGATCGGGAGGAATGGCCTCCCCGATCTGAATCCGAGTGGTGTTTTGTTATTGGACTTCTGTGCTAGTCATGGATTGTCCATAATGAACACCATGTTCAAGCATAAGGGTGCCCGTCAGTGCACTTGGCACCAGGACACCCTAGGCAGGAGGTCAATGATCGACTTTGTTGTCGTATCATCAGACCTTCGGTCGCATGTTTTGGACACTCGGGTGAAGAGAGGGGCTGAGCTGTCCACTGATCACCACCTGGTGGTGAGTTGGATCCGCTGGAGGAGGAGAACGCCAGACAGACTTGGCAGGGCCAAGCGCATAGTGAGGGTCTGCTGGGAACGCCTGGCGGAGCCCTCGGCCTTAGAGATAGGGTGAGGAGCTCGGCCATTCGGGAGGGGCTCGGAGTAGAGCCGCTGCTCCTCCACATGGAAAGGAGCCAGTTGAGGTGGCTCGGGCATCTATACCGGATGCCTCCTGGACGCCTTCCTCGGGAGGTGTTCCAGACACGTCCCACCGGGAGGAGGCCCAGGGGACGGCCCAGGACACGCTGGAGGGACTATGTCTCTCGGCTGGCCTGGGAACGCCTTGGGCTCCCCCGGAGGAGCTGGAGGAGGTGTCTGGGGAGAGGGACGTCTGGGTGTCTCTGCTGAGTCTGCTGTCCCCGCGACCCGGTTCCGGATGAGCGGAAGACGACGAGTATGAGTACGAGTACGAGTACACTTGGGCTTTGACTGACTACCAGTTCTTCCCCTTTAGCCATCTTCTTACCTGGTATAAAAGGTTTGACGGCTTCTCTGTATATCAGAGATTCATGCTATCTGCCTCCCTTGTCCTCATGTATTTGCTTTTTGGTTTTAATTTGAAACACCTAAATTGTCTTATATTGACTAGAGTTTCTGATCTTACCCAACATCTACATGCCTGTATTTGGGTCCATCAACTACTCTCTGCAATGCCAGACCTGGCTCCTCACTATCTCGCACTAGACTTAAAACCTAAACACTGACTTTATCACTCAAATGTCTTTGGAAGAGGAAGAGTGTTGCATATTACAGGCATAAATCCTCTTAAAAACTGTCCCAAGAGACATAAAACTCATGAAACTCATAAAGCTCATTTATGCAGGAGCTGCTATTCAATTTGTTTGAGGGACACATTTATTGAATTATATATAAATTATATAAATTAACAGACACACAAAAGACCAATAGCTACTTACTTTATGATTATTTACCACCACAAATCCCAACATCTGTACATAGTATGTGTAGTTTTTCTGTGAAAGACAGTCAGGATAGAAAAAATGCTTAACCGTAAACATCTGTTGTAAATGTTTTTCTTTTTGATAATTCTTAATATTTGTACCTGCAGTGCTGAAAATACCATTGAATAGTTATTTTGGTATCATAACTGCAGCCTGTATGAAAGATCACACTCATAATTTTTTCAACATTGTACAATACATAACGTCTAAAAGAAATAATGTCTTTAATCTTGTAGCATTTATGGGTTTTCTCCTGCTGTGGTGCCCTACCCGGTCCTCACGCTCCTGCTGGCTGTGATGATGCTTCTGGTGCCATGATGTAAACATTCACAAATCTGCTGTTTTTACATATACACCATCAGTCAAATCCCTTAGTTTTTCAGTTTTATTTTACCTTATATGATTTAAAGAAACAAACTAAAATAAACTAATGTTTGCATATAGGTGTATTGAATGACGATTTTAAAGTAGTTTTTTGTTTTCAAAATGTAATGCTTTAATTTATTTTTTAGCGATAATATGTGACTGGCCGTGGCAAAACCAGGAACAAGTCTACCTGGGGTCGTTTTGAGTTATTTACAGATCCTGAAAGAGTGGAGTCTCAGCTTTCCAATGATGTCAAACTTGTGGAAATCAAAAAAGAATTGAATAAGATATGACCATCTGAATGTCTGCACTCACCAGACTACTTTTCTGAGAAATCAGCACTCAAAGATTCGTTGTTTTCTCTCCCTGAAAAAATTTTCTTTGAAACATTCAGATGTTTTGGAATATTGTTTAGAAATGATAGTTTCTTTTTGTAAATGTATTTAGTTATTAAGGGCTAATTATGAGTAATCCACAATATTCAGACATAGTAGCATCTTGGTAGCATATTATACCATAAGTTTTGGTTCTTTGTACTATGTTTTAATAAAAGAGGTTAATTCAATTCAATTCAATTCAATTCAGTTTATTTATATAGTGCCAATTCACAACACATGTCGTCTCAAGGCACTTCACAAAAGTCAGGTACATACATTCCAATTAATCCTAACCATTGAACAGTGCAGTCAGATTCAATTATTTATTCAAATTGGATAAAAAGTTTTTCTATCTAAGGAAACCCAACAGATTGCATCGAGTCAGAGATTTGTAGCAGTCACTCCTCCTGGATGAGCATGTAGAGACAGTGGACAGTCACTGGCGTTGACTTTGCAGCAATCCCTCATACTGAGCATGCATGTAGCGACAGTCGAGAGGAAAAACCCCCTTTTAACAGGAAGAAACCTCCAGCAGAACCAGGCTCAGTGTGAGCGGCAATCTGACACGACTGATTGGGGGTTAGAGAGAACAGAGCAGAGACACAAAGAGAACAAAGAAGCACTGATCCAGGAGTACTTTCTATGGGTAGGAAAAGTAAATGTTAATGGATTTAGGCTAAACCTGACTCCCCCTTACTCCATCCAACAAGGGGAGAAGAAGACGGAGGTAAAATAAGGAAGATAGCTCAGGATAACCTAAGCCACTCTAACTATAAGCTTTATCAAAAAGGAAAGTCTTAAGCCTAGCCTTAAAAGTAGACAGTTTGTCCATCTAGAGCCCACTGATGGCCATTGTTATGCTAAAAATCACAACGATTGGGATACCTCTCTCTTTCAGATTGATTATAACTAATGGAAAAGAGAGGGGGTCATACAGGTAGCAGAAATGGAGGGTGTGTTTGCACCTCAACCATAACTGAGCCGGTTTAGGCTAAACCTGACTCCCCCTTAGTCCATCCAACAGGGAGGGAAGAAGACGGAGGTAAAAAAATAGGGAAGATAGCTCAGGATAACCTAAGCCACTCTAACTATAAGCTTTATCAAAAAGGAAAGTTTTAAGCCTAGCCTTAAAAGTAGACAGGGTGTCTGCCTCACGGACTAAAACTGGGAGCTGGTTCCACAGGAGGGGAGCCTGATAACTAAAGGATCTGCCTCCCATTCTACTTCTAGAGACTCTAGGAACCACCAGTAAACCTGCAGTCCGAGAACGAAGTGCTCTGTTAGGAACGTATGGAACAATCAGATCTCTGATATATGATGGAGCTAGATCATTAAGGGCTTTATATGTGAGGAGGAGAATTTTAAATTCTATTCTGGATTTAACAGGGAGCCAATAAGGAAAGCTAAAGTAGGGGAAATATGATCTCTCTTTTTTAATTTTTTATCAGAAACCCTGCTGCAGCATTTTGAATCAGCTGAAGGCTTTTAACTCTATTTTGTGGACACCCTGATAGTAAAGAAAATTTCAGTAGTCCCGCCCTTTAAATAACAAATGCATGGACTATTTTAAACGTCACTTTTGGACAGGGTATTTTTTAATTTTGGGAATGTTCCGGGGATGAAAAAAGGGAAAACCTAGAAACCGTTTAAAAATGGGTTTAATGACAATCCGGTCCAAAAAAACCCAGGTTTTTTACTTTATTACCGGAGGTCAATTTAATGCCATCCAGGTTAAGTGATTGACTAAGCAGTTTCTAAATATGTGTTATTTGTTGCTTAACACATATTTATTAAAAATTCAGAAAATCTTTAAAATCCACATTCAGTTCAATGCAGTTTCTTTAAGGACATCCTTGCTTGATGTTACAGTTTTTCTGCACATATCTTTGCCCTTGACTTTTTCATTTTGAAGTCAACCAGACTGTCACTTCCAACTGCAGCTTGCAGGGAATCTTATGTTGTTTAGGAGACACATATCTGAGGCCTTGAGCCAGGATTGGTGCAAAGCAAAAGTATTCCTGTTTTACAAACAGAGAAGACTATTAGCTTCTCTTTTTCTGTTTCTATCATTTTAAAAAGATTTTTCAGCTTTAATTATTTGGAATAATTGCACCACTGTACTTGATAAATTTTGGATAAGGATTTTCACAGAAAGGTTAACCATCTTTTACCAACACATCACCCTGAGAGTCCCCTGATATTACACATCATCTTTGGTTCGTGCATATTCCTTTTTGGAGCAACACTTTGGACGTGGCAGAAAGATTTGGGAGAAAAACTTTGAAAGATTGTCACATCAGAGAGATCAGAACGAAAGACAAAGAAGTACAAAAGAAATGTGAAAGCTTCATTATGCCTGATACATCCCGTCTGATCAGCTGTGCTTAGCATGACTGTTCATTTGGTTTTTGCCAACATCCCCTATTTGTCTGAATGCTACACTCCTTAGCCTTTTGTTCTTCAAATATTCCTATAGAACAGAGTTTTCTGTCCAGGTCCTAACAGACTGTGTTCCCTTATCATCTACTGGGAACTTCCTGAGATTTAACTAGGTAACCTTTGTTTATGTGGTCCTGACTGGGACTCCAAACATTCAAGTCTGTTGGACTGCTCATCCTCAGAGCAATACAGGTCAGCCATAAGGGTGTCAGACTGAGGGTCCTTAGACAGAGGGAAAGAAAGAGCCGGATTATCTGGCCAGGTGGCTGACAGGCAAGAATTCAGACAGCAATTCACATTTACAAATGGTCATGACTCATGACACAAAATTTTAAGATAGTCTGTGCATTAACTGTGCAAGATTGGATGTGCAGTAAAAAAATTTATAAAAAAAAAACATTTCTCCTTTTTTCTTCTTAGGTCAGAAAATAAATCAAAATAGAAATTGGATAGGTGGTTATTTTCATGATAGGTTTTTTAAGGGGACAAACAATGCAGAAAGCAACTCGATAGGATCATGGTGATAAGGATTTGATAAAAACTACAATGTAAACTTGCAGAAAACATGACAGAAACTCAGGATGGGGGTAACACTAGAAACCAGTATGGAGCAATGAAAGCCAGGGAGCTTAAATACAGTAGAGGTGGTATTGTCACATACCAAACCAGGTCACAATAAACCAAATGAATAGTGATGGGGGGAGATAGATAAATAGAAACATACATAGATGCATAGATAGATCCTTTACATCACAAAGACTAAACATCCCTTGTTTTTTGCTTTATCTCAGCAAAAAGCAGCATTTACCTATATTTTTAAACACATTTATATTCTGTAAACAATGATTTCTTTCAGGTTCTGTTAGTTCTCTGATCAAAACACTTAGAGAAGTAAGTAAAGGTTAAAATAAATTCAGTACCCATCAACGGGAAGTTGTGGTCCACACATCAAACAATTAAAAAAGGAACATGTAGCGTGTTAAAGTAGAAAATGCTTTTATTTTTATTTGACAAATACTTCCTTTTTTCCCATTTAGTTTGAATTTCATAACATGACTTTGTTCTCAGTACCTATTAATTTTATATGAAGTGTATATTTGAACTCACCAGGCATTTTATTATGTACCACGCAAGTGCCAGACTTGAACCCTTTTGGCCCTGAGAACTGCCTTAAGTCTTCATGGCATGGTTTCAGAGAAGGTGGTGGAAACATTCTTGAGGAAATTTGGTCTA
Source organism: Crenichthys baileyi (assembly GCA_036173005.1). Classification (NCBI taxonomy): domain Eukaryota; kingdom Metazoa; phylum Chordata; class Actinopteri; order Cyprinodontiformes; family Goodeidae; genus Crenichthys; species Crenichthys baileyi. Next base: position 18,442 of record JAHHUM010000388.1, on the reverse strand, counting down.
TAATGCCATGAAAGCATCACACAATTGCTTCAAATGTCGTATTGAATTAAGATTAGAGGACAGTGGGGGCCATTAGCAAACATTAAATTCGGCATATTAAAAAAAAAAAAAAAACTGTTTTTGTTGATTTGAGCTTTGTGAAATTTACTGGAAGACAAACAAGCTGTGGCCATAAAAGAATGGACATGATCAACAACAATACTAAAGTAGGTGGTGGTGGTGTAATTGTACTCAGTTGGTATTAAGGTTCTTAAAGTGCATCAGCAAAATATCCTCTAAGCCATTATACCATAACCTGGAGTTTGATGCAATGATACAAACCAGAATGAAACCATGCTTTCATATTTATGCAACATTAGACCTTACATGCAGAATGTTTCAACTGAAACACTCAAGACACTCATTTGACACAGCAACATTTTTTAAATCTGCTAATGTCCAATTTTGATGAGCCCGTCTAAACTGCAGTCTCATATTTCTGTCCGTAGCTGACAGGAGAAACACCCCCACCTATTTCAAGGTTTAATATGTGGCGTCTTTGCAGATGGATTTCTGCATCCATTGGTAGTAGAGTGTTTTTTTTTTTAGCTACTGTTGCCTTTATATTATTAATACATTGCATTTGGAGCTTGATGTTGGTTGATTGCTGCACCTGAATCAGGTGCTAAAAGAAATTATTCCTTGCAACTCAATCGTGGTCCATTTAAGAAATCTTGAGGCAACTTTTTTCCTAGTCTGATCAATAGTTGCTAAACTGGGCAATTAGAGTACTGACACTATACCAAAATGTTCTCCAGTGAGTGTTGTATGTGAAGCCACAGACAAAAGCTAGTTTTTTATGTGTACTGTAGCTCAAAGACTTAAAACAAATGCTTTAAATCATCTGCATTTATGTCTCTTGCATCTCTTAAGGTCATTATAAAGTTAAATGTATACTTATCTTTCATTAACAAAGCTAAGTCATCTTTATAGCTTGATTAGTATGAATAATAGTGGCCTAATAGGCTATTTTTGATACATCATTAATTTTGGTGTATAAAATGGTGATTCAGTGACTGGCCTGAGCCCCATTTGACCAGTGTTTTCTGCAGCACCAAATTTAATTGAGTTATATGCCTAATTCTGAGGCCACATCACCATTTCCCACAGTATAAAATGCAAAGATAAAGAAAGAAATGCCTTTGCCTAAGGTCTAGCACATTACCATAGCTTCTCTCCATGTCTTTTGTATTTTATTGAGGAAGCTCTGCTGGACTAGCCTGTATCTGTTGTAGCTCAAATAAGGGGTTCTGAGTTGGTCAGTCTGCATTTGTTAAAAGGTCCCAAGTTGGTGCCACTATTGTTAACCATTTTGCTCTAAAATGTCCTGCTCTAAAATGTCCTGTTCCACATTGCCATCTGCACCATCCTGTGGACATCTCGAAGGTTGATCAGCAAAGCTTCCAGGAATTGTATTCCTTTTTGCTTCTCTGGTACTTTTGTTTATGCCCCTTTTACCCACCAGTTAGGTTTAGAGAAGCATGGGGGCAACAATAGTTAGGTTGAGGAAAGAGGGTGGTATACTGTGTTGATCTTTAGGTTTTGTTTTGTTTTTTGGTTTAGTCTCTAGGCTGTGGAACATCCTTGTTTTGGCTTTCTGCATCTTGTTATTTTTCTGTTCTGTTATGGAATTGAGTTTCCTCTTTTATATCAGGTTCCCCCTATTTATAAAACATTATAATTTTGTATCAAAAACCTGGGCTTTGACTGACTACCAGTTCTTCCTCTTTAGCCATCTTCTTACCTGGTATAAAAGGTTTGACGGTTTTCTGTATATCATAGATTCATGCTATTTGCCTCCCTTGTCTTCGTGTATCTGCTTTTTGGTTTTGATTTGAAACACCAAAATTGTCTTATTTTGTTAAACTAGAGGTTCTGATCTTACCCAACATCTACATGCCTGTATTGGGGTCCTTCAACTACTCTCTGCAACACTAAGACTAACAAAGAAGATGCAAGGCAGCATTTTTCTTGTGGTTAGCTTGGTGGTTTCATCCACTCTTGCCACAGTAAGTATATGTATATATATATACTATATATATATAGGGGGACTCTTTTTTACAAGATGTGTGTATTAATATTATTGATTTTTATGTGTACATAATTGGTGTAAAGAAGAGATAGGGGCATTCTTTCTATTTTAAGGAAAGGGCAGGAATGACTTCAACAACCATAAATCCCATTTGTTCAAGTAACCATTTTGATTCAATTTTAAATCAAAATATTTAAATTTATTTTTTTGTTGTAACATTTTCTGAAGTAATTTAGAAATTCACAGCTCTTTTTCCAATGTTTAAAACCATATTTTAGCTATTTAATTTTTACTCACATTAAAAACTGTCAATGATTTTTTTTTAAACCTTGTTTTCATGTTTTATTTAGGGAGAATTAAATATAGTTGGTAAGTTATATTATATTTAACTTTTCATATTATTTTATAAATGTAACTTTTTTCACTGGATTTATTTACCATGACCTTCAAAGGAGCCATTTTGTGTGTTTTTTGTAGACGTTGGTGAAAACAGGAACATAACGGACGGTAACACAGATTTTATCTGGTATAATAAATGGACCTTTAGTTCTTGATTGCTTTAAAAGATCACTAACATATATATTTTTATCTTAGATGTGTTAGTTGATGATATTCATGAGGTAAGTTCATTATTTCAACAGGCAAACTTTGAAGTTATATTTTTCAGAAAATACTGGCTTATAAATTTTGTCACACAATCTATCTTGTGATATTTATTTTAGCTGCCAAACACTGGAAGAAGTAGTACCTTGGCAAAAGACATTCTGTGGAACTCTCCAGTCCCCTACGTGTTGGACAAAAGTCTTGGTGAAAATCATTGTCTGTCTGTACAGTCAGTCTGTACAGACAGTAATTCTCTGTGTTTATATATATATATAATATATTATATATTATAATATTATATATATATATAAATATTTTTTTTAGTTTTGGTGTTAAGAAACTTGACTGGCGTGCACAGAGTCTTGACCTCAACCTATTTGAATACCCTTAGGATGAATTAGAGCGGTGGCTGCAATTCTGGTTTCCATATCTGACTACGAACACAGTCCTAAACCTTGTGGAAGATGTTTATAGAATAAAAAAAACAGGAAATTAAATTAAAAAAAGGAAGATGTTTGTATAATAGTTTAAGTTGCTATTGGTGGGTCCATCAAAAAACTGGACCTTATAGATTAAGAATGGATGTCAAAAGGATGTCATCAGTTCATGTAGATTTAAAAGTAGACAGACAAATACTTTTGGCAATATAGTATACACACATCTATAAGGTCCGAGTTGTTGATGGACCCACCGTTGCCAACAATAACAGCTTTAACTACTGTGCACTGTGCAGGCCAGTCAGGTTTCTCCACACCAAACTTTATACACTTGCAGTCATGGATGTAATAATTTATTTGATGATGTGACCCAATACTTTTGGTAATACAGTGTATATATGTAACTTCTCTTTTAATTGTGTGATGGTGGTTTAATTGCTTAGGGAATTTAAGGAAGTTAATTTTGAAAAACGGGATGCAAGCAAGCATTCTAAACAATAGTTTGACACACCTTAAAAAAATAAAAAAAAAAGTGCAGGTTTAAAATGCAAATTATTTTTTTACTTTTTTTATGATTTTTTACAAAAAAGACAAGCGCGAACAGACCCCTTATGATGATTGCCATAAATGGAAAGAGTGTTCCCTTGCCTGGACGTGGGTCACAGCCCAAAGAGGAAACGTGGGTCCCCCTTTCGATGGGCTCACCACCCATGGGAGGGGCCAAAGGGGTCAGGTGCAATGTGTTATGGGTGGCAGCTGAAGGCGGAACCCGTGGGGTCGATCCTTCCCCTGCAGAAGCTGGCTTTTTAAAAGGGAATGCACCTCTCTGGGGGGGGGGGGGAGGAGCCGATTTGAATTTGCGGGGAGAGGGGTTTCCGGCTAGAAATAGGGGGCTCACCTCGCCCCCAGCTCAGTTTTGGAACCAGCCCCTTTGAAGGGGTTTGGCCACTCTTCCCTTTGGGGTGAGGGGCGCAAGCTGGGTGGGCATATTGTTGCCCCCCTCTTGGCCCTGTAATTTTTGGGGTTCCCCTTTTATAAGGGGAAAGGGAAATCCCTCCCTAGGGGTGGGGGAGGGGTTTCGACTGTTTGTTTGTGCTTATTCACCAAACAGCATTTCAGACTACCCACCCTTTTTGGAGTTTGGGGAGGGGGTGGGGGGAAAGGCCTCCTCGGGGGGACTCCCTTTTTCTGCTGGGGGACTTCACCGCTCACATTGGCAATGACAGGGGACCTGGAGGGGGTGTGTTGGGAGGAATGGCCCTCCCGTTCAAACCCAGTGGTGTTTTGTTATTGGACTTCTGGCTCCATGGATTGCCCATAAAATAACAAAAATGTCAAAGCATAAAAGGGGGTCCATATGGCCCTTGGCACCAGGGCACCCTATTTGTGTTGTCCCTTTTCCATCTAATCTGTGCCAAGTGTTGGCACTGGGAAAGAGGGGAGCAAGCAATTTCCCGACCACTACCTGGGGGTGAGCTGGGTCGAGGTGGGGGGAAAGGGTCAGATCAAAATGGCAGACCCAAAAAAAAATCTTGAGGGTCTGCTTGAAATGCTGGTGGGCCCCCCGTGAGGCGGAGCTCCAACTCCACCTCCGGGGGAGCTTAACCATGTTCCAGGGGAGGTAGGAGGACATTGAGTCTGAGTGGGGCCCAGGGTTTCCTCCCCCATTGCCGAGGCGGCTTAACCGACCTTTGGGGCGCAGGGTTCCCCGTCCCCCGGGGGCAATCCCAAAAACCGTGGGGGACACAGCCGTGAAGTGCGTCAGGTGAAGAAGGGGTCCCATCGGGTCTTTTTTGGCCCTTGGGGACTCCGGGAAACAGCTGATGGGGACCGGTCCAAGTGGGATGTGGGCCCCCCGGTGGTTGAGGCAAAAAAATTGGGTGTGGGAGGATTTTGGAGAGGGGCCTGGAAAACGGGTTCTATACGGCTTTTTTAGGGATTCTGGTCCCCCTCCGGGGTCTCGGGGGGAAGCGGGGAAAAACCACCAACACTGTTTACAGTGGGGAGGGTTGCGTTGACCTCAACTCGATACGTTGTGGGTCTGGCAGAGTATTTTCAAAGACCTCCTTATTCCCACCAGCACGTTTCCCTCAGGAAGGAGCTTGGGACCTTGGAGCGGGCCTCCAATCCGGGTTAGCTCCCCGGGGATTAAAAAGTTCCTGGGTGGAAAGGCCCCCGGGGGTGGATGAGATTTCCCCGGATTCCTTAAGGTTCTGGATTTGTGGGGTTGTGTTGGCTAATCGTTGCACCATTGCATGGACTCGGGGGCTTCCCTGGATTGACAGCCCGGGGTTTTGGTCCCCATTTTCAAAAAAGGGGGACTGTAAATGATTCCAACTATAGGGGTGTCACACTCTTAAGCCTCCCTGGAAAGGTCTTTTTGGGGGGTTCTGGAGTGGAGGGCCCGTCGGATAGTCGAATCTCAGATTCAGGAAAGCAGTGGGTTTTTTCCTGGCCCAAAAGGGAACAGGGACATTTTCACACCCCAGCAGGGTCCTGGAGGGTGCATGGGAGTTCGCCCCAAACCTCTACATGTGCTTTTGGGGCTTGGGAGAAGGGGTTCGACCGTGTCCCTCGGGGAAAATTGGGGGGACTACGGGCTATGGGGTACCAGTCCTTTTGAATGGGGTGTTAGGTCCCTTTTAAACCGTTCAGACTTGTTCCCCCTTGCCGGCATAAGTCGGACCGTTTCCGGGAGGGTTGGACTCCCCAAGGTTGCCCTTTGTCACCGATTCTGTTTATAAATTTTATGCCCCCCGCGACCTACCCCCCCAAAGCAAAGACAATGGATGGTGGGTGGGAAAGGTGGTGGATGGTGGATTGGGGGTGGGGGATGGAGTAATAATACCTCATTTATCAATTGTTGGAAGTGTGTTACTGTTTTATTTGTTTTTTTTCTAAACTACCATTTGTTTTTTTTAAAAATGACAGACCTGAATGCTAAAGGAGTCATCATGAGAGCTTTGGACCAGTTCAGGTTGAAGTCATGCATTGACTTTAAACCAAGGGATACTGAGGAGTATTACATTTCATTCGTAAAGAAAGATGGGTATGTATGCATCTTCATTTTATCAGTTAACTGAATTGCAGGTCATCAGCAATGTGTGTTAAATATTTTGGTTGATCTTATTATTATTGCTATAGTATAACGACCAGTCAAATAGAAAGTTAGGTGAGACAGAATGTCCAAAAATTTTACTTTTGATTTGCTGATATATCCCTCTCCTATCTGTCGTGACAAGACATGGACTCTATGGCTGGAGCAAAGTAAGACAAATGCAACTCAGTATAAACCGTCATTTTGACTCCATCCCGAGGCGCTTAACAACAGAGAAATGCATTCAAAAATGTTACTTTTAAGTATCAATATTCTAAGTAGAATAAAAGTTGACCAGCAAAAAATAATTAATAAAAATAATTTAATTAATAAAAGAAAAAAATCTGTGTAAAATAATTTTACCTGTAAAATCTGTATTTCAGCTTCAATGGTTTTAGATTGTAGCTACAGGCAGAAATACTAATTAACAACTGAGCTGTAAAATGTTTTATTAAAGCATTTAAATTATTAGGTGCCTGAAGACTCCATGTAATGTTGTACTTGATTTAGTTGAGTCTAAGAAACAAACTGTAACACAAAAACTCAAAATATTAAGTAGTACGCAATCCCTGTCTAATACAGAGTTAGATAAACAAGTACTGCACACAACAGTCAGGACAGTAAAGTCCATGCATTCCATCAAATATTTTATATTCCTTGTATTTGCAGATTTACTCCATAGTTCATATTCTTGTATTTGTTTATCACATTTTAAGACTCTTTCCTGTTAGGCTGAGAATATTTTTAGGATAACTCATTCGTTCTTGCTCACCATCCTCCATCAGTCAAACTATAGCATGTAATGTACGTCCATCTGCAACATGTCTAAGCCATTCGACTACTTTAAAGCCAATATTGTGTTTTGCTCTCAGGAGGTGATTATAACTAATCTCGTCAACAGATTATAATCTGTTACCATTTTTCTAAATAATTATTTGAAATGAGGTCAATAAGCCAAAACATTATAAATGTATTTTGTGTGTTTTGTAAGTCAAAATCCTCCTCAGTTCTACACACTCTAATGTGGTTATCATACCAAGATACAAACTGTAATCTCGAATGCTGTGTGCAGCAGTTTATTTCATTTTTTAATGCAGCTAAATTGACTCCCCTCACCATTCAATGTATAAATAGTCCTACCTATGATATTTTATGTTGTATTTATCCATTAATGGAAGACATATTAAAGACAGATAATTTAGGGAACGTCATGACTTCTGAGCCACGAAGGATTCAGTTTAGGAGAGTTACATGGCGTGTAAAATTTTCAGGGTGTTAAACTTTGGAAGTTATAGTGCTAAGGCTAAAACTTTCAGTTTTTATGGTTACAGTGGCTCTAAAAAGTCTATGCACCCATTTTTCCACTAATAATGTGCCATTTATCCTGAGCAATTCAAGTGAAAAACAAATCTGCTGTAAGGAAAAAAAAATAGAATATAAAAAGCTGCAAAAACCTGGTTGCATAAGTGCACAAACTCATAATCTAAAATTTTTTTTATTCAAATTCAGAATTCAGTCTTCTGGAATTGGGGTCCATCAACATCCTAAATCATGACTTGGGTCATAATTTGCAGGTGTTGAGTTTTGTTTTGTGTCTGATTATAATTTATGTTTTCCAGGTGGTGCTTATTTGTTCATTCCTTTTGGTTTGTTCTTACTTCTTGTGTTTATGGTGCATTTTAGTTTGGTGGGATTTATCCTTTGGTTTTATTGTCTTTCATTCTCTGTTTAGGTCTAATCATACTTCTTCTCTATCCCCTTCCACTATAATCAGCTTCATTCGTTCCACCTGCCTCACGGAATCAGTTTTACTGCTTTCATGCTCTACATATACTCTTCTGTTTTGTTTACTCCTTGCATACTGTTTGTTCATGCCAAGCCAAGTCTGTCCATGCCCTCGACTGTTGCCGTGTCAAGCCTGTCCATGTTCTTTTCCTCCCATCTTACCCCCTCCCTGCTTTGATTTTTTCCCTGTTTTTTTTAATTGCTAAACCCCCTTTTTTTATTTAAACCCAAGCCGGCCCCCTCCCGGGCCCTGTCTGCATTTGGGTCCTACTACAAGTAGGACCCAAATGCAAGTTGCCCAAAAAGTGGGCTTTTTCCCCCCCCCCAAAATTTTCCCCCAACTCTGACAATTTGGGGCCCCAATTTTCCCCCAACTTTTCCCTTTCCCCCCCCCAAAACTTACCCAAACCCATTTTAGTTTGGGTAAAAAAAACCCCCCATCCCTTTACCCCATCTTAGGGCCCAAAATTTGGGTTCTGGAAAACCTCCCGGGCCCTTTTAAACAGTTTCCCTTTTCCTCTGAAGCCTTTGTTTTGAATTTTTTAACCAAATTTTTGGGACTCACTGTGAGGCTAAAAAAAAAAACCCCATCTTTGATTTACTCCCAATTTTAATTTTTTGGGCAAAAAACCCTGATTTGGTATTTTAAACCCTTTTTGAAAACCTTCCCCAATTTTTTCTTGTTTAAAAAACCTCTTTTTTCACCCTAAAAAAAGTGGTCCGCCTTAAAGCTCTTACCATTTTGTTTTTTTCCGGGTTTACAAATTTGGAAACCCAAATACCCCAAACGTCGGTTTAATAAAGGCTCATGAGACACACAAAATGGTTTTTTTGGGTTGGGGTTTTTTTTTTGGGAGTAAAAAAAAAAGTGGGGTTTTCCCCAATATGACCATAGTTAAAAAACCATTGGAGAATAAAATTTTAATTGTTCTTTTAGCTCCTTCAGGGGTTGCCTCCAGCCTTATGCCCCCTGTCCTGAACAGTTTTGGTCTTATTTATGACATTTCACCAATGTTAGAGAAACCCCCCATTTTTGTAACTTCCCTCTTTTCCCATAGTGTCAGATATTTGTGATTGTCTTCACTGTGCCCCTGTGGTATATGTATAAATATGGTGCTGTGGTTTGGTTTGTATTCTTCTTATTTCTTATTTTTTTATTTTTTATTTTCCGTGAAGGGTTTTTGGGTTTAAACTTTTGAAGCCGGGTTTAAAAATTTTGGCTTTTTTCCCGTGAGCAAATGACCCAAATTTGGGCCCGAACTTTAAACTATGGAACAAATTTTTATCAAAATTTAAAGGGAAAAAGTGGTTAAAATTTTTAAATTTTTCCAAAATCCCAAAATTTTTTTTCCCAAAAGGGGCGTTTCCCCAAAAGGGATGTGTGCCCTTCTAAGAAACCCCTGTAAATTTAAGTGCGGGGGAAACCCGTAAAACCCGGGCCCAAAATTTTTAAAAAATTATGTTTTATTTTGTTACCACACCCACACACACACACACATTTTTTTCTATATATAAAATATTTTATGGGGAAAATATTTTGTTTGTTTTTTTTATAGTGTGTGTGTTTTAATTTTTTATTATATATTTTATATATATATATAAAATATATAGAGAAGAGAGAGAAGAGGGGGAGAGAGAGGAAAAGGGGGGGGAGGAGATCTAAAAGATATTAAAAATATTTTTATTTTAGAATATATTTTTTTTTTGCCCCAATTTTTTGGGGGCCTTATAAAAGCAATCACACCCCAAAAAAAAACACAAAAAATAGAAAAAATTTAAAAATTTTTTTCGGCCAAAAATCTGTAAAATTCTTTTAATTATTTTATATATATACAGGGGTTGGACAATGGAAAAATTTAACCCCCTGCATTTTTAGTGTGGGAGGTTTTTTATGGCTAAATTTAACCCCGGTAAAACCAGTCCCTTCCTTTAAATTTCACATTGGGACCCGTTTAAGAGCAGAGTATGGGAAAGGTTTTAATTAGCAGGGGGAAGAGGGACAGTTTTTCTCAAAAAAATTTTTTAAAAAACAGCAACTTATGGGGGACCAAAACCCCGAGTTTAAAAGAGGGGAAATTGGTTTTGGTTTGGGAAACTTTTGGCGCCCTCTGTGGGGCCCAAGGGCCCGGGAAGTTTTGTGATGTTTTCAAGAGGGCCCCGGTTTTCCAGGGGAATTTTTAAACATACCCCCAAGGAAAGGAAAGAAAACCCCCTCCAACAGGGTTTTAAAAATGGGAAAGGAAAAAGGAAGCTGTCTGAAAAGGGGTGTTTTGGGTGCCCAAAAACCCCGGGTTTTTATCCAAAAAAAAATTAAAAAACCCCGGGTGCCCAAAACACGGGAGAAAATTAAAAGTGCACCTCAACTCTCCTGTTTCCACCAAACTGTCCGTCGGGAAACTTTCCCCCAGGGGCAATTTTACACGGGGGGCTGCTAAGCCAAACCCTTGGCACCAAAGCCAGTGCCAAAAGTCGGTTTTTTAATTTGGGGCAAGGAAACGCAAAAACTTGGGCTTTTGGGCCCAAAGTGAAACATTTTATTTTGGGGGTCTGAGGATCCCCCCTTTTTGTTTTTTCCCCCCATCCGGGGGAAATTTTACCCCCCCCCGGGGTTTTGGGGGAAGCCCCAAAGAAACGTTTCCACCCGCCCGTTGCATTCCCAGAGTTGGGAAACATGGGGGTTGGGTTTAGTGATGGTTTGGGCTGCCCTACATGGCAAATTCCCCCCGGCCAATTTCTTGGGCTAGATGGGCGGTTTACTACCGAAAAACTTTTTTAGGCCATGTCAAACCCAAAGGGTTTAAAACCCTTTTTTTCCGAAGGCGGGGCCCTGGGATAAAGGGTGAACCCAAAGGGAAACCCAAAACCACCCGCAAGACTGGGGGGAAAGGGGGGGTTTGGGTGAACATAAAGTGAAATTGAACATCTTTTCCCCGGCCTGGGACGTTTACTAGATCTAAATATTTTTTGAAAACTTTTGGGGTTTTGGAGGAAAACGATCAGGAAAAAAGTTTTCCCCCACCAGTATTTACGTAGTGACCTGGCCCCTATCCTGGGAAGAAGAAAGTTCCCTTAAAAAACCCTTTTTTTCCCTGTTTTCAGGATTGTATTGGCCCTTTTCCCCAAGGGGAAATTTTTTTATGCTGTTTTCTGGGGCCCCCAAAAGGAAAGGCCCCCACACCAAAACTAAAAAAATTTAATTTTGGTCTAAAAAACCCGGTGTTTTTTAGGTTTTTTTTGTCCAAAAACCCCCGTATTATTCTGTTTTTCCCCCGGCCCCAGCCCCTTTTTTTTTCTTTTGTTTTGATTTTTTTCTTAAAAATTTTCACTACTTTTCTTGCCCCGCACTGTTTTGGTTTTTTGGGGTTTTTTTTGGAAAAATTTTGTTGCACCCATGTGGAGCAATGACAAATAAAAAATTCTGATTCTGATTCTGATTCTAAACTTTTTTTACCAAAGGGATTTTACTGACTTTCCATGCTGTCATCCCCTGACCGGGGAGGGTTAAATGGTAAAAATTTCAAAAATTGGGCAAAGTAGATGTTTTTAGCATTTACCAACGCTTTTCCCAAAAATAATCTGTTTAAATTTTTCTGTTCTAGGTGCTGGTCATATATTGGCCGAGTACTCACCAACGGACAGAATCTCTCTATTGATGCCCGGGGTGTGAACCCCAATTGGGATTGTTGAACATCTTATTTTTATTTTTTTTTTGGCTTTTTAAAAGAAAGGGGGTCAGATACGGGGCCCGGGAAAGAATATGTTTCAGATTAAAATTTTTACCCAAAGGCATAAAATGTTTAGTAATTTTTATATAGTCATTTTTCTGTTTTGCTATATCAAGATGTTTATGGGTTTAAATGGGGATCAAAAATTTTTTAATTTTTTGATAGAAGGTATAACTCCCTAAAAACAAAAAAGTTTAGACCAATATTGTATTAAAACTTTCCCCAAATTTTTTTTTACTTAGTTATTAAAAACTTTTTTTTTTAAAAAACCCTTTAAAAAATGTTTTGATTTTTTTTTAAAAAATTTGTGTCAAAAAGTGGGGGGGTGTATCAATCACTTTTGGGAGAATTTTTTTAGAGTATTAGAAAATTCATAATTTTCTTAGGGGAAAAAAGTTTTTAAAATTGGGCCCAATTTTTAATAGTCAGTTTATTTAAAAAACATTTGTTTTTTGCATTCCCCCTTTCCATCAAAATTTTTTTTTGTTCCCGTTTTGTGGGATGTTTTTCTCCTTTTTTGGTCAAGAAAAAATTTTTTCACAAAGGGGCAGATTTTTTCTGAGCACCACCCATGATGTGCCATATGACTACCTATCTTTGATGCACTCGGGGAAAAAATTAAAATTAAAAACAATGGCCAAGGGTCACCCAATTTATTAAAAAAACCCCCGATTCCCCCAAAAACCAGATCTGATTGGGGAAAAAGCTGGAAATTTAGTCCCCGTGATGCTCAAAAAGTTTAATCTTCTCTTTCAAAAGCAGTAAGTCCCCCGAAAAAATTGATTGTTCAAAATTTTCTAAAAAAAAAACATCGGTTTACTGTCAAAGTGTATCTTGTTCACAGATGTTCAACATAGCATTAAAATTATAATAGAGTTAAAATATCTTATGTATGACAAACATTATTATTATTAGGACTTTCCGTTTGACAGGTAGTTATTGTTTTGCTGAACTTCAAGTTAATTGTTCAAAATAAAAATTAAAATGTGAAGCAGGACTGGATAACTGCATTAGTTAAGTTTGTGGGAAAATAGATAATATTACTTTTAAATTTAAGGTAATACTGGACTCTTTAATTTAATTTAGCTGACTTTCAAGTAGATAACTATGAATTAACAAAGACATAGGATTAAAAACATAAAATGTTTGACAATACTATAAAATGCAACACAATGTCAAACAGACCAGGAGCCTCATGTATAGTACAAACACTTGTAAGGATTTTCTACAAAAATATAATTTATCGTTAAATACAGAAAACAAAAAAAATACAGATGTATGAAACTTTGCATACAAATGCACAAACAATGTGGAATTGAGTGCACATAATTAAATACTAGATTCCTCCCTTGACACACCTACGTTTATATATGGAAATGTATGTAAATAAACCGTGAGGTGTGATTCTCTGGTCTGTGAATTTAAAACACGTGTCTACAGGCGGGTTAAAGAGGAAACTATTCAACGTAAATTGGAGAGGCTCTCAATAAGGCACGGGAAAATGCAGACTTACATTTTATGTGCAAAATCAGGCATTCATTGATGGTTTGCACACAGTTTTTGTAAATTAATGCAGAAGTGAACCAAGGAAAGAGAGAGCTTGTGACATTTCACTCAGGGGCTTGGTATAACACATTGAAACTCTAGTTTAACCAGCAAAAAATGAGATGAAAAACCGTAAAGACAATACGATGTTTTCACGGCCCCACTGATCCTCATTAAGCTCAGGGGACCCTGAAGTTGCTCACAAATTCACCTAAAGTATTATGTGATCTAGGAATAAGGTATAGTGTTTGCTTTTAGCCAACTTGTAGTGATGAAATGATGAAAACTTTGTCTAGACTAAGAGGTCAATATTCCGAATGTTTTATTCACAGATTCCACAGTTGCCTTTATGTTTTACTGTGACTTTTCTAATGGGAACATGTGCCAAATGGGCCAAATAAGCAGGTGCAAACACAGTGACAATGCGTGGAAAGTGGTTACACAAGTTAATAGGGGTCCAAGCTCTGACCACACCACTCTACCTGCCGGAAACAGAGTTCAAGGTAAGAACTGTAAACATATTATTCACATTTTATGTTATCAAATGTGTGAAAATGAATAATTTATTTTATACAGATTATTATCAGATAAAATAAGAAATTAAAATTTCTGCACACCTAAGTAAATGTGCTTGCATGCATGTGTATATCTGATTCATCTCTGAACTAGTGTAAATATTTGATATATGATGCAGTTCAAATCAGATATTTGTGTACAGGGTATACAACCTGTTTTTCTCACTGTCACACAATAAATCAGATCACATTTTCCTTTTCTAGGTCAGTTAGGACAACCAAAATTATTTCTATTTGCTAAATTCCATAATAATATGTGAGAGGAATTTTATAGATAATTATTTGTTAAATTCTTCAAAATCAGAAGTTTTCACATACAGTAAGACTACTATGCCTTTGGATTATCTGGGAAAGCTCAAATGGTGATGTGTAATGGCTTTGTAAGCTTCTGATAGGCTCATTCAAACCTAACCAATTATGCGTTTCACCATTTTCATTTTTCGCCGCGATTTTGTAGTTCAAGCTCAAGTATGCCAAAGCTGCTAGTGGATAAGTCTAAATGTTCGGTTGTTGGGTGTATTAACCCACACAATTGATTGCACAGTCCCCTGCCTTCTTCGAAGTGCCTGGTTGAGTTTTATTTTTCATGGAAATGTGTACACATCAGTGGGGGAAACTGCACTTTGTTTGCGAGATGCACTTCAAGTACAAGTGCTTCAGGGACCTCTGCTAGTATCCAGAAGGATTTGTCAAGACTTCATCTGATTAAGGGATCAGTTTTTTCTGTTTATGGAAACAACGGACGGTGCAAAGCGATAAGCTGCAAATAACACTAAAATGACAACAAACTCTATTTTAGACATGAATTTATTGTGTGTTGGTATGACATCCTGGCCTTTGTTTTGATAAAAGTAGAATCATGCCTTCTGCTTATGTATGCGCTGTGTGCTGCTTTAAGCTCCTTGAGGACATAACCGTACTGCATGTTTTGAAGAGTATTATTACATAAACAGTTTACATTGTTGCTGCCGTTTTTGTCTTGGGGAACACATAATCAAAATACATTCAGTGACATTCTTGATTTTTTTTTGGTTCAATCATTCTTAATAAAAAAAAAAAAAATAGATAACTACATATGTGTAAACTTCTAACTTTGAAATAGTAAGTAGAAATATGTAATTGTTCTGGAATTTAGAAGTCAGAATTCTGATTATCCTAAAGGATTTAAAACAGGAGATGTTTAATATAACTTCATGTCAGAGAGTGAGAAAAAGTGTCTTTTTAGACAGTGTGTGTAAAAATCTGGTTTCAGCTGAATGTGTATATATACGTCAATGAAAGTAAGATATTAACATTATTTTTTAACATCATCATTTTAGGTCAGGAAACAGGATACTTCATCCATGCCAGCACAGGATCAGGTCAAGAGGGAGACTCAGCTTTGCTGCAGACCAAAATCATGAGTGCTAAAAGGGAATGTAAAGTCCAGTGTCTGCAGTTCTACTATTTCCACAGTGGAAATGAGTATGATGAACTGAAAATCTGGATCAGAGAGTTTCGAGATGAGCAGGACACCAAAGGAACTTTCCGCCTCATGGGACAGATCACTGGTAATGTCTGTGATGCACTAATCTGAGTGATTTAACAAATTTCTCTTGTTGGGGTCATCCATTTTGGGGGATAGACCGGCTGGGCTGCGCAGCACAGTTTGACATGCGCAGCTCAACAGACATCGCAGCTCTGACGTCACCTGGGATTATAAAACCCGCGGAAAATAAACTTTCATTGCCATTTCCAGAGTGTCTCATGAGATGACGCAATGGATGCGCATATCTGGAGAGATAAAAGCTCGCAGGCAAACTTTTCCTTCACACAGCCATTCCCAGAAAGCTTGAAAGCTGGAATTCTGACTGTTACAAGAAGGTCAGAAGATTCATATACCGATCGAAGACCCCGCCGAAACTCCGGCGCAGGTGGAAACCCATAGAGGTTTTATTTCCAATGAGACCCCTTGTTGATTCAGTCGACTAAAACGTTTTTTCATATTTTCCCCATTTTGGACAGATGAGAAGTTTACAGGTTTTTTTTTTTTTTTTTGAGTTGATCACAGAGGCGCGATTCTTCGCCGAAAATCGAGACATCAGCACACCAGGAGGGCTTCTCTTTCCAAGTTAACCGAAATTGCACATTTTGTCCATAAAACTGCTGGATTGATCTTCATGGACACTCAATGCGCATATATTTTCTTTTATTATTATTGTTAGGTAGTCATTTTTATCCCCTTTCTGTAGAATAGTGCTTGTTAGTTAGGTGAAGGTTTTTGGACTCAAAAAAATAAAGGGAACACTTAAACAACACGATATAACTCCAAGTAAATCAAACTTCTGTGAAATCAAACTGTCCACTTAGGAAGCAACACTGATAGACAATCAATTTCACTGCTGTTGTGTAAATGGAATAGACAACAGGGGGAAATCTTTGGCGATTAGCAAGACACACTCAATAAAGGAGTGGTTCTACAGGTGGGGACCACAAACTACTTCTCAGGACCTATGCTTTTTGATGTTTTGGTCACTTTTGAATGTGGGTGGTGCTTCACACTCATGGTAGCATGAGACGGACTCTACAACCCACACAAGTGGCTCAGATAGTGCAGCTCATCCAGGATGTCACATCAATGCGAGCTGTGGCAAGAAGGTTTGCTGTGTCTGTCAGCGTAGTGTCCAGAGCCTTGAGGCGCTACCAGGAGACAGGCCAGTAAACCAGGAGACGTGGAGGAGGCCGTAGGAGGGAAACAACCCAGCAGCAGGACCCCTACCTCCGCCTTTGTGGAAGGAGGAACAGGAGAAGCACTGCCAGAGCCCTGCAAAATGACCTCCAGCAGGCCACAAATGTGCATGTGTCTGCACAAACGGTTAGAAAAATGACCCATGAGGATGGTATGAGGGCCCGACATCCACAAATGGGGGTTGGTCATAGCCCCCAACACCGTGCAGGACACTTGGCATTTGCCAGAGAAAAACTAGGATTTGGCAAATTCGCCACTGGTGCCCCTTGGCTTCACAGATGAAAGCAGGTTCCCCCTGAGCACATGTGACAGACGTGACAGAGTCTGGAGACTTCGTGGAGAGCGATCTGCTGCCTGCAACATCCTTCAGCATGACCGGTTTTGGCAGGGGGTCAGTGGGGAATGGGGGGGGGGGTGGCATTTTTTTTTGGAGGGGGGCCCACAGCCCTCCATGTGCTCGCCAGAGGTACCATGACTGCCATTAGGTACCGAGATGAGATCCTCAGAAAAAACCCTTGTGAGAAAAATGGTGGGAAATGGCCCTGGGTTCCTTCTAATGCAGGACAATGCTAGACCTCATGTGGCTGGAGTGTGTCAGCAGTTCCTGCAAGATGAGACATTGAAGCTATGGATGGGGCCCCCGTTCCCCAAAGCTGAACCGATTGTAACACATTGGGGACATCATGTCTCGCTCCATCCACCCAAGTCACGTTGCACCACAGACTGTCCAGGAGTTTGGGGGATGCTTTATCCAGGTCTTGGAGGAGATTCCTCAGGAGACCATCCGCCGTCTCAGCAGGAGCATGCCCAGGCGTTTTTGGGGGGGATACAGGCACGTGAAGGCCACCACAAATTACCTCATTTTGACTTGTTTTAAGGGGCTTACACAAAAGGGGGATCAGCCCCCCGTTTGTTTTTCCCAATTTAATTTTGTGTGTGACTCCCCAAACCAGGCCTCCATTGGTTAATAAAAATTTGATTTCCATTGATAATTTTTTTTATTTTGTTTCCCCGCACATTCAACTTTGTACAGAACAAAGTATTCAATGAGAAAATTTCATTCATTCAGATCTAGGATGTGTTATTTGAGTTATCCCTTGAAGCGTTTGAGTTTGTTTTGTGCAAGAGTGATTTAACTGTCAAAATAAGGTCAGAGTTCCCCCACCTTCGGTGAAGCAGTTGAATAAACGGTGACATTTCGGTGGTTTTGGTTAATAATTATCAATTATTAATGATAATAAAGTAATAGTAATTATTAAGGGCTTTGGGCCCATAATCACAACACCAAAGGACATCTCTGATTTCTATTAGTAAGTAATGATTTATGAATAAGAAATTATTTTTCTGAATTATGATTTTTAGTTAAAATTTTTGATAAATATTAATTAATCAATAATCATAACACTTACACTCTCTACCTTTATATTTCAATGATGAAAAAGGCTTTTCTGTTTTATTCTGTTATATATATGCCATTAGCCTCTTTGATGATATGCATTTCTAATTATTGTATCATAGTGATCTAAAAACTCTCTCTCCAGGTCAACCGACGTATCATTGGCAGATCCACCATGTTTCTCTGAATGCCTCCAAAAACTTCCAGGTGGTGTTTGAGGTCAGGAAAGGACCAGGAAGCTCTACAGGCGGCTTTTCAATTGATGACATCAATCTCTCTGAGACCGAGTGTCCACACGTTACCCTGCAGATTGATGACTTTGAAAGACTTTTAAGCACTAGTGCCTTTGAAACCAGAATATACAGTCCACGGCAGTACTCCAAGGAGGGCTATGCATACCGGATAGCTGCTATCCTCTACCAGAACTTTGTTGGAATGTTTGTGCAGCTCTTGTCTGGTGACCATGATAGCCACTGGAAA